>OW240922.1:114863869-115357102 GCA_933207985.1 Pelobates cultripes | reverse complement strand
AAGCTCCGTTAGTCCCTATGGTAATCCAGCCCTGCAATTTCGATGATCCCTTACTTGCCATTGAGGTGAAACATCATAGAAACATAATGTGATGGCAGATAAGAACCATTCGTCCCATCTAGTCTGCCCAATTTTCTAAATACTTTCATTAGTCCCTGGCCTTATCTTATAGTTAGGATAGCCTTATGCCTATCCCATGCATGCTTAAACTCCTTTACTGTGTTAACCTCTATCACTTCAGCTGGAAGGCTATTCCATGCATCCACTACCCTCTCAGTGAAGTAATACTTCCTGATATTTTTTAATCTATGCCCTTCTAATTGTAGACTATGCCCTCTTGTCTTCCTCTTGTCCATCAGACATTTAAACTAGAAAACTGGGGACATATATAATATACATCTTGTTAAAATCCAATGCAAGTTAGACAATAAATATTTTGATACAATTATGCAAAACCATTTCTTAACTGTTAAATTTGATGGGGGGAGGGAGGGAGAAGATTATGGAAAATATGCAAATAGGAGTGTGAAAGATAAAATACATCCCTGTTGCATGCTTCAACTACACTCTTTAAGCAAAGCATATTTTTGGAACTATACCCAGTGTTTAGATTTGCTTTGAAGAGAAACCAGTCCAAGATTCTTTTTTTTTTTATATAAATTATTTTTTGAATCCAGTTCAAGTTTTCGCAGTGCATAGTGGAGAGAAATAATAAATTTTGAGTAGATTAAATTAGCAGCCTATTCATAAAGTAAACTTATAGTTTGTCATCCGCAGAGAAGACGTCGTACATCTATGCTTGCTCCACAGCATGAAATTAATCAATACAGGAAAATCATGGCAATCAGTCTTCAAAAGGTTACATAAATATTGAAATGAAAATATGAAAAAAAAAATGAATAGTATAATCAGGGAAATAAAGTATTTCAAGCTATATTGAATGGTGCCAGTTTCCTGTCAATTAGCAGATTTTGTTTCGACTTGCAAACCTTCAAATGTCTGCAAAAAACTGCTGTACGTGAGTGTATGTCTATTAATATTTTAGTAGTGAAGAAGTGTAATTTCAGTATGTTCCTCTTAGTTATTTACATAAGCTACAAAAAAAATCATTACACATTAATAGATTACTAAATGGCTCTGTTTGCAAAATATTTTCCCGAACAAATTTGTTTTTAGTTAGTGCATGTAACACGCAGCTTAGATCATCAGACATGACTGCATATTTACACGCAAAAATAAAAAAATATAGATGGAAAAAAAACCTCGGAAGGTTGACATGAAAACAATTGCTGTTTCAAATGAAATTAGTTGACTTATTGAAAAGCAAGCTGAATTCGACTGAGCCCAGGAAATTACAGATGTCATTTTCTAATACCATCTGGGACTTTCAGAGTCTCGTGGAAAGACAGAATTGTAAGTGAACTTTGGATGGCATCATTTTCTGTTGGCATTAAATTGGCACAACAGCAATCTCCAGCCTCACAATGAGAGAACTGGAACAAATAAGCGTAAAAAAAAATTCTAACCCAATCTCAGCTGCCAGATGTTTGGGACCGAAGTCTAATGTATATAATGAAAGCAATAACAGAAAATGTGAAGGCAAGACTATATGGACCAATATGCATGCCCAGGGTAATTGCGATTGTAATTAAAGCAGCAGGGCACAAGAAGGCATTACAAGAGAAAGAAAATAGTTTGGTCTACAGTCATAACGCATTCTAGTATTTCAAGAGTATTCCAGGGATAAAGCAGTAAAACGTAGATTCTTCAAGAGTAATATTTTCCCATTTTTGCCTGGCTACTTAACCCCTTGTGACGAACTGCCCTTCGCCACTTGTGCCTGGAAGGGACTACTGGCTAGCCTCCTGCCTTCCGACTATGGCCCCTGTGCTGATAGCTGTTTTTTACCCTGCAGAATGGTTTATTTGTGTATTTCTGCCAGGACGTTTGGGACTTTCAGTATGTGAGTAGTGCTACCCCAGATAGCTATGCCATGGAGCCTATTCGTGTAATGAAAGACTATGGAAAAGACTTTGGCTCCATGGCAATTGAACTGTATGTATGTGATCTGAGCGCCATTCAGTAATAATGTGCGCTCAGATCTAAGCTATCTGGGTATATGTTGCATGTATATGTTTTATGTAGTAATTGTAACATTGTGTAATTTTATGTCTTTTTGTAACCATGTGGTTAATGGAGTCTTGCCTCTGTCCTGGGAGATAATTGGATTACCTCCCAATTATCTCCAGGATAGAGAGGAGGGATTGTGATGTCACTGTGGGAGTGTTTTGTTTGTATTGTCTGTGATTGGCTAATATCCAATATGTGTCCCATGGTTGCATCAGGTCCCCCAGGGGAGTGCATAAATACCGGGCAGGTAGCCCTCAATAAACCAGACCTACTTGCATCTTTCTTGAAGCCTTGGCTCATGCTTGGGGGAAGGGATACCTACACTCTGGGGATTGCTATAATTACTTACTCCCCAGAGTAAGCTCTTGTAAGAGCTTGATTTGTTCCTGCTATGCTCCCTGGATTTAGGAGAGGTTCACCCACTGGGAGCTAGATCCTGGTCGTGGATCCAGGGTGGGTGAAAGACGGCGAGACCCCGGCGCAGCTGTATCGCTGGAAGTAGGGTCCGCAGTGCTGATGGTGTCGGTTGGAGTGCTCAGAGTCCTCGGCAAGCGCTAGGAGCATCGATTGGCGGAGGTACTCGGTCGGAGTGCCAGCGGTCCGTCACACCCCTTAAGGACCAAACTTCTGGAATAAAAGTGAATCATGACATGTCACACATGTCATGTGTCCTTAAGGGGTTAAAGAATGGCTTTATTGAAAAATTAATTAGATACTTTATATCAATGTTTTCCTTTGTACTGCAAGCCATTTGAAGTAACTGTCCATTAAGGTAATTAATAAGAGATAGTTACTGCACTAAAATAATAAAGAATATCTCCAGAAACCACAAGAAAATAAACATTTTAGTTAAATTGCAAAAGTGAATCATGCAACATAGCAAAATGAAACATAGAAATTGCATAAGGGTTGTATATAACTACAATAAAATAATTACATGAATGCTGACCTTGCGATCATAAATGCTCCGATAAACCTTTCTTTTCGCACATAAGAATCCAACAAAGCATTAAAGTGGGTAAGGGTAATGGCCACATCTTTATTCAACATTCAGCCAGCAATGTTAACCTACTGTCTGCTGCAAGATTGTAACCAGCAGAAAGCTAACATTAAACTTTTTGCAAAAGTCTACTTCAACCTGAATTTTGCCCTCAGCCAAAAGCAAGCTGTGACTCTCCAAGCCTGTCCAGGCGATCTTTATCTGTATCTCGCTGGTGAAAGAAAACCACAGCAGTGACAATAAAACAGAGAAGAAAAATACACGAGCAAATAATTTATTATAGACAATGCAATATCAGGGAGGTTAGGCAGGGAACAACACACCTAAGACCCGTTAGAAGTGTTGTTATTCATACTGGTACATTTTCCCCAAGATTTCTGGTTCCAGGTGTATCGATCCAATCCAACAATGTAAGCATGTGTTGCAATACCAACTGCTTAAGGCAGCAGTTATAAAGCCCCTTTCTAGAAGACTTGGGGGAGGCCTATATCTGGCATGGCCCAGGTTACATAAAATGTTGCCAATGGCGGATGCAGGCTTTGTAGTCTATTCAACAGCTTTAAAAACTAAATCAATGATTCCATAATCCATCTCCATAATCGATCTAAAAATTCAAAGTTTCATTTCATCTCTTTGAATTGGTTATAGTGCCTTTAGTCCTTTGGCACTGTCCTTCCATTCAATGTTAAACCACTTTGGAGCAGTTTAACACAAAATAAGGGTAATGTGCCCCCCACAGTCTGGCCCCTTCTGGATGTGTAGCTAAGGCAGAGATTGCACACTTCATTATTTTCATAGCCATTTATATCATTAGTTGGAGTTCTTATAGGCTAAAAGCAGTCAACTGGCACTCTCATCCAATCACAGCTACCGTTGCAGCTTAAGCTAATATTTCCTGGTTAGCCAAAGCAGCACAGATGGGATGGGCTGATATGGACTCTCGATTAGCATTAAAACACAAAAACATTAAAAGCAGTTTAATGCTGAATGAAATGATGGAGCCAGGGGCCTCCAGACACTATAACCAGTTTAGTGAGATGAAGCAGAAACAGTGCCTACAGTGTCCATTTAAGCTGCCTCACATTCATCATCAAGGTTCTCAATTGCAACTTTTTCCAACTTTGGCCTACATTTTTCAGATCAGTTCTAGAGACGCAATAAGTTGATATTTTATTACTAAATCCATTATTTCTGTATCTTTAGTAAATTCACAACACTTAAATAGCAATACCAGTTTTCAGAAAGGTTAGATTAGCTCGTTTAAAAAAAAAAAAAAAAAAAAATATGAATCAAACAGAAAATTTAACTTTCTTGCAGTTGGTTGTTAAAAGAAAACTAGGACAACTCTGTATGCCTAGCACTATAGTGTCCTTCTCCCTAGCTAAACCCTACTACCCTTGTTTGCAGTCAAAAATAAAAAACACAATTGTACTCACCTTTGACCAGTGCCAAGGCTCCACCTAGTGCATTGGGGACTTAATGCGCAGTGCGGCAAGCATTGCGTGTGCGTTCAAACATCCCCATAGGAGAGTCAATGCTTTCCTATGAGGTTTTAGCATCATGTGACCAAGTTTGAGTGACATACTGACAGCCACTAGAGGTGGTTGTCCCTGCAATGTAAATATTGCAGTTTCTCAAACACTGCAATGTTTTACATTGCAGGGTAAACATAACTAAGGCATTGTACCCAGACCACATCATTGAGATGAAGTGGTATGGTTGTCTATAGTATTCCTTTAAGGTTATCTGGCTGGTGTTACTAGGAGATCAATATGATCGACTTCAATAATGCTAAAATGAAAAACTTCACTACTTGAAAAGGAAGAGGCAGATTTTTACAATGAAACCTCTAATCTCTACAATTGACTGTGTTCCACTGTATTTACTGTATCTGAAGACAATACAGCAATTGCAATTTTTAATTGACATTTTATCTGTCTGGTTCATCACCATTTTATGTCTCTATGTCCCTTGTTCCAGAATGACCCATTTTCCCTATCACAGTCATCCTTGAATTATTACTGCACTGATGCACATGTTAAGGGTTACATTGTTTTTTGTTGTGTTCCAATTGGAGCATTTTACGGACTGTATCACTAAACATTCAATATAAAAAAGACAGCTAGTCTAAAACAAAAATAAAGAACACAAAATTGCATGTAAAAACAAAGAATAAGGAGTAACCCCCAAAATAAACTATGGCAGTAGAACATATCATTGCGGTCGTTCATGCTTCCTGAATTTATATGGAATAATTCATGCACAGAAAAAACTCAAATTGACACAATAGTCAACGGCGTTCTATTTGAAGGCCATGTGTCATTTGGAGTTGCTTTACTATATCCCTGAATGAGAGAATTTGAGATATGATTGAGAGGTTGTCAGGTTTAAATTTATAACAATCCACCAGACTTCCTGTTTTGACTTCTGAATACTATTACCCAGTTGTCATATTACTTAGTCAATTTAATAGCGAGGCTACAGTTAAAGCAGAAATAAAATAGATTAGACATGAAATTCTGAGAAAATCTGATTAGTACACAACGTGGCTGCAGCCAGTAACTGCTATGGGATACATTAGGTAATTTTAGTATTTACCAGGTAGATGCTCAATTAGTAAAGATGAATAAATATTAATCAGGGAACATCTATGATGAAAATGATGCATCCCTTTTCCAAATTGGAAATTCAAAAAGCTATTAAAAAAAATAAAAAAAATAAAAAAATTGTATCTCATCAGTAAAAGCATCAGAAAGTAAGATAGTTATAAACAATAAATTGAAGACATGATTGGAAGAGAAAGACAGGACAAAGAAAGTGAGGGTATATTAGAAATAAATCAATTTTCTATTAACTGAAACCAGGCAGCATGTGGTAATGTTAAATTTGAAATATAGAAAATTGCATAAAGGCAAACTTCTTATAGGCTTTATGTTCGTTGTGTAAGGTCACCGAAATGTTATCACTGTTACACAGTCTGTTACCCCAGTCTTAGAATGAATGCTAGATGTACTAGATGGCGTACTGGGCTTAGAAACAGGGATTGATCCCAAATCACAAGACTGACTCAGCTTTCCAGTAATGATAAAATTATGGAGATTGCAGTTGAGTGGATGAGAAAATAGATTGCATGGGCTAGCGACCCATTAAGTCACAATTTTAAGTGTTTACAGAGTAAAATCTCAAAACCATACAGAAAAATACTGAAAATGGACTAATAGGTTGGTGTTGCTAACAAACGCATCTATAAAAGTATCATTAATAGACGAGGCCACAATGTACACGCCAAGATGCACATGGAATATTTTTGGGGAAAAGTCAACCCCTAGTTCGCACAATTAGAAACTGATAGCACGGTTAACAAAAAATTACTTTGATCAACTTTTTTTTTTTTTAAACAAACATTAAAGCTTCGCCATGCATTTGTTGACCAAATTTTTTTATTTTATTTTTTTTTTAACACATGCCAATCAACTTTTATCAAACATATTTTCTTATTGTTGGGCGTATTAAAGTTTTATTAAAAAACAAACAAAAAAAACCAAACAAACGACTTTTGCAGTTTTTTTGCATTTCATCAGGTTTAAAGCAATGATTAATATTTTCTAAACAGACTATGAACAAAAAAAAATTTTGGAGAGAAATTTTATTTGAAATGTTACATATTTTCAAGTGTATTTGTATTTTGCCTAGTAGAATTTATATATTTTATTATTAGGTTGTGATGTGCTTGCGCAATTCCCAATCCTTTTATTTTGTTAAGTTTGATCAGCCGGTAAATTCGGTGTTCTCACCTTTACCAAATGAAGGTCATGTCTAGTCAATGTAGCGCCTGGCGCCACAACCCTTAATAATATTCAATAAACACACCCTAATTAAGTATTAAAAATTTAAATATCCATAAGAAATAGATGCATAATGGCATGGTATATAGTCTATTTGGGTAATGGAATATGAAAGGCCATATTAATACGCAATTATAATTTGGCATCCAATCACAATGATGTATATAGCGCTATCATATTTCGCAGCTCTGTACAAGATAAACCGAGACAAATAAACAATTCTAACAAAACACATTTGAAATACAAGAACAGCAAGTAAAGAGTGACCTGCCCAAACCAGTTTACAATCTAAAATCTATGAAAACAAGTTGCCTTCTCTGCTCAAACCAGAATACCGGACATAGAAAGACGACAGAACAGCTAGGAATCCAGAATCATTTATACTCTATAAATCATGTTTACATTGTATTAGTATTTATAGCACTGACGTGTATGATATTAATACTGCTGGAACTCTGCATGAATATGTATGTATTATTGTTACTTGGGCATAATAGTTACGAATGAGATCTAAATGCTATTTAATTACATGACTGCTTAATGAGTTCAAACCATTGCGAGGTCTGTGAAGCGGAACAGTTCTTGAAATCACAGGAGACAAACAGAAATATATTAGTCCTTTTTTTATTAGATGCTATCATCTTCCCCATCAAATACTTAACTGATATAAAATAAGGGTTATGGTGAATGAATCTTTATGGGGGAGCCAGCTGGCACTGTGTTTAATAAGGGCAGAGTTCTTCCAATGAGCCATTAATGCTGCATTGGGGGAACATTGTCTTCTGGCTCATGTAATAATACGAACAAGCAAAAGGTAGATCTGTCTGTGAATTAAAGTAATGTATGAATCAGTACAATGGAACGTTTACAAGATAAAATATGAATCTACGCCTGCCTGTAAACCTCAAATGAACAAAGGGAATTTATTTTCAACTTTCTTCTGCTTGTGGCATAAAGCATCTATACTGACACTGCTGTGTCACATATAACCTTAATGCTGGTACCAAAAATAATTTAGCAGTAGAGGGATTCTGAGTTCAGCTGCAGCCCTCATAAAGTTGGGTTTAAGAATCACTGAATTTTGAGGACATCCATTACTCAAAGTAAATATTGGAAAAGGCTTGTTGCAATCCGACCATTCTGTCTGACAACCTGGCATAATATGTCTGGAATCTCTGGGGATGCTGACCAGCAAATGATAAAGGGAAGCAGGAGACTTGATATAGTTTGTTCTGGAACTTGTTAACCATTTAAATGACTATTGAGGGTTAAGCAAATGCTATTAGGATAGCTACTGTGGGCCATTTTCTCGTTAATTCTAGGCCAGCCTCTGGCTGCCTGGGCAAATTGAGAGTTGTAATGCCGGTTTATTCTTGTATCCTCCAATCTGACACAGCTTTGAGAAATAAATAATTATGCTTTTCAATTTGAACTGTCTGTGTTATAGCGAGAAGCTGGTACCATTATTACTTATAGCACCAACTTAATCAACAGTGCTGTACAATAAAACAAAATAACAGCATGATACAGTGAACATAAGCACAACAAGACATTCATTTTTCAACACAAGCCAATACTTAATTAGGTAGCAGTATGAAGGCAATATTGAAAATGCTGGATTAGGCAATTTACAAAGCTGTATATTAATGTATAATTAATACATACATTTGCAGTGATCACCACATTACGATCAAAAGTGAGCAATTAGGATATAAAACCAACAGTTTTATTTTATTATAAGAAGAATGATTGCATGGATTTAGCAACACAATCCACCAGTAAAGGGCAGGTTAATAGAAGCCATTAGGAGCACAGCACACAGAGTTTAAAGGGGTTAACAGTCAAGCATATGTATTGTGAGCTGTCATTGCACTATGAGGTTTTAGGTTTAGATTTTTTTTTTAAGGCAATATTATGTAGCCATGTACAATAGCTCAGTAACAAGGAAGATAAAAAAGCAAGGATAAGATATCTGAAGAAGAGAAAAATAAATAAAACTGCAGTATGTATCTGTCTTTGTATCACCAGCTGAGAACTTTTTAATAAGGTTAGTGGAGTTCTGATGTGGCACACAGTGGGGTAGGCACTGTTACTGCAAAGAGTCCACCTGTAATTACAGCTTTCTGTGACTGTGCCAACCAGAGCAATTACTGGACAATGAAATATTAACATTCTTTACACGGAGATCATGTGAAGACAAATGGATCCCAAAAAATGTCAGATAAGCAGAATCTCTCTCATAAGGACACAATGCATTTAACCATCAGCTCAAGTCTAGACATGCAGATAATTACACTTCTGATAGCCTTTAACTCTATAAACACTGCATGTAGCTAATCTAAAGAATATTCTTTACCCTGCATACTGCACCAATCCCTGTGTTGTTATTATTGCTTTGTTTATTGTTTTCTTGTGCATTATGAAGTTCACTGTACACAATGTTAACCCTTGTTTAACATGTTACCCAGGTGCAGCAGGATAGTGTTACACACCATGCAGCATGGCACCTTATACAAGGTGAGGCATATACAGAGGGATTGCTTTATAAACATCATCTACATGTCACAATGCACATTAATCATCTCATCACATGCAGTAACACAGTCAATGCGAGTCCTCAGCACATGACAATATACTATAAACCTTCTGCAACTCAGTATTACTTTAACCCATACTTCCCCTGTCACATCCATCCCCATAGCTTTCTGTGATTATATATTACAACTGTCTATAATAGTCCTAGCCCACCTTCCCCCAGTTATTAATGCAATCAGGGTATAACACAGAAATACATACTTGTAGGAAGACTGCAGCCTGCAGGACCATTCCAAACAATTAGATGCAAAAGAGTTCTGAAGTTGAAATTGTAGCCACCTTGTAACACTGGTTTATACAACTCTTGCTGGAATGTCAGGCTTATGTAAAGGCTTGTGTAACAGGCTGGCCAATCACAGAGCCAGGATACAAATAAGAGAACAGAGCTGGCCAATAGCAGGAGGAGGGTGTGCTCTGTGCCTTCTTCTGTGATTTACAACTGGAAATTGCAGTGGATTCTCAAGCAGGGGAAAGGAGATCAATAAGGAGCAGAAATATAGAGTCTATTTTCCTTAAATCTTTTATTGCACATCCCAATACTCTGGCAACCTTCACATGGAAGCAGGACGACCTTTTCAACCAAAAGACATCATTACAGGAGATCATCTGCTTGTACTGGAGCAATGGGGAGATTTTTTTATTTTTTATTTAATTTTGGAGAGACATTGGGTGGGAGGAGGGATATATATTAAAAAAATAAAATAAAAGAGGGAGGGGGGCAGAGCAGAGAATATTATGAATGTTTTCTCATCATAAGATGCAGTGATGTGTAACATCCTCCTTCGTGTTTTGCTGGAGATAAGATCAGCAGGCTGCAAACAGGTTGGGATATGCAGGGTTGGCATTTTGGGGGCATTTTTTTTTTAAGCTTTTTGCTGGAATGAAATGTATGTTTGTGATAAAGCAATGCTGGCTTTGGCTTCTATTCTACGATGAATTGTGCTCACAATCTGGGTTGCAGAAACAGGAGAGCATGCCCTTGTGAGAGTGGGGGTCCTCTGGGAGATGTGGTGGATGCATGGAACAGACCCTCGACATAGGTGGCAGTGACCAGCACCACAAGGGGATTTAGCACAGTGTGGAATGGTATTATAAACAGAAAATTTAATGTCCTGGCTATAATTCTAAACTATGCATGCCATATGTGTAATACTTGGACACACACACACACACTCTCTCTCTCTCTCTATATCATTCAATATATATATATATATATATATATATATATATATATATATATATATATATATATAATATCATTAATACATATTTGGATGTGAAGCAGGAGGGAAATTGTATAAAATCTGAAATAAATTGGTGACAGTTGCATTAATGATAACTATAGAGTATCTGCATTCACATCTTTCAATAATGTTGCTTTATTAAAATTAATGTTAATATTTTATAATTTTGCTCTAATTGCAATCATTTTATATATATAAAAGATGGCTTAACTACCTCAGGCTTGCAAGCAAGACAAGTAGTTGAGGACTACTCAATATTGTGCAGTATTGACCTCCTGCATAAAAAAAATGCCTTTTCAGCCATCTGTAATCACATCTTGTCCCATCCTGGTCCCCTCTCGTGCTATTTCTAGTCTGTCTCTAGGCTAACACCTTCCATGCCTGTCATGGGTCAATGCTTGCTCCCATTTATATTTATTTATGAGTTCCTGTATCAGCCCCTGCATTGTCTGCAAATCCTTTATCCTTTTACAGATGTCTGCTGTCTGTACTGATCTGATCATTGCTGAAATGGGTTATTTCTCTAGGATTTCCTTAACACACTCATTGTCTGAAATGTATCAGTTCTACAGCACACTTAGCAATGAATTCTATATTCTTTCCCCTAACAAATTGCCACAATGTATTCAACACATTCAAGTGTACCTATCCTAAATACTGCGCAAGCCCTAGATGTGTCATTGTCTGTTTCTGCCTGTCTGTCCTTCCATCTGTCAGTATATCTACCTATCTTCGGTCTATACAAAGTGAGGATTGCACCATGGTAATGATAAGATTAGTTTACCATTATCCAACTCAAGCATCGTGCAGCTGTTTGGGTGGTTACTGACTTCTGATTTTGCCTGTAAATAAATATACATGCAGTAAGGATTATTCACAAAAGTGTACATTTTTAGGAATTTTTGAAAAAAATCTAGATTTAGGCCAAACTAGCCAAAATTATAAAAAATAAGAAATCCCCAACTATGTTTTGAGTTACACTATCGTGGCCTAAAATTTGACATTTACTTTGATTAGTGAATGGCCATATATATAAATGGACACTTTTATACATCCAATCTAAAGTGAATTTAAATTCATGGCATAGCTGATTTGTATAAGATGCTGAGGTTCTGCGATCCATGTAGATTCCCATGTTACTTTCTACGGCATGGGTCCTCAAACCCCGGCCCCACAGATGTTGCTGAACTACAACTCCCATGATTCTCTGGCTATCTATGTAATTCAAAGAATCATGGGAGTTGTAGTTCAGCAACATCTGGGGTGCCGGAGTTTGATGACCCATGTTCTATGGTATCTAGTTCACTTGTGGTGGACTCTAGACTAAATAACTCATTCTATACACTGAATAGGGGCTCATTTGCAATGCATTCTGGTAACTGAGGAAGAAATTAAAATTCTCAGAGTTCACTGTTATGATGGTGGAGCAATTTCAGGGCAATCCTAGCATTTTTGATATAGGCAATTACTGCACTGTAACAATTTACTAGGAGATTGGCATCCTGCAAATAATAATAATGAAGTTTTAAGATTATGGGGTGTTGCCACTCACACCCCCCTCCTGACTTGCTGCACTTTTTCCATTTGAGTTCATGAGCTCAAACCATGGCCCCATGAGATGTGGTGAGTTGCCCAGTCTCCCAGCAGCATGTCCATCCATCCATCAATAAAGGGGGATCGGGTGAAAACAGGTATAATCAAAAATGGCAGACACAGCTTGTGTTCACACACTTACCATTTGTACTTACCAGGCGTTGTTCCACTTGCCCTATGGATCAGCCTCCAATACTTGCTATCATAGAAGGATACGTGGACCTGTTGGTAATAATCCTCTGATGCCTCTATGTATGCGTTGACGTCACGGCGATTCAGCAACCTAATTTGCATGCACGACGAGTGATAGACGCACCTTGGGCCTTCTTTATTTAATGCTATTCTATTGGGTTTTATAAGACACTGGATGTCTTCTAGCAAAGTGTGATGATGTCCCGTGTTGTTTCATGGAGGTAAACTCCGTGAAACAGTAGAAAGCACCTCTTATGGCTGACTGGTAGACAGCCACTAGAGACAGTCTTAACCCTGCAATGTTTTACATTGGAGGACTAAGTGGGATACTGACATTGCACCCAGACAACTTCAGTGAGATGAAGTGGTCTGGGTACCTATAGTGTTCCTTTAATTTACTGAAATGGTAAAATACATAAAAAGAAAGTGTTCTAACTGTACTAATCATGGCTTGCCTCACTAATCCAAGGAATATATTATATTATGTTTATTGCTTCTTTAAGTTTTTTGTCATATATTACTGGTTAATGACTGCTGGGTAACTCTGGTCTCTTTTTATAGTTTAGTGTGAAACTCTAAATCAAATCGCTATTGCGGTGTTCGATTAATACCTTTAGATGTGGACACTCCACATCTCCCGATCACTGCTGCTTGTGGTGGTCCTTCCACTGAATAAGTCGAAAACTTTTAATGAATCTTTACAATCCTTTCTTCTTTTATTTCCCACATATGGGTTTAAAATCAACCCAGCAACACACAGCATGACGACTTTGCAGTCTACACGTTCCATACATCAGCACTTTAACTAGACGTATTTAGGGTACACCCCATCTCTTCTATACCTCCACAGCGCTAGTCTCACTACATCAAATATAATGAAACTGATACTTCTAAAAAATCTACTAAAACCTGAAGTGCCTCATATATAAATCGCTTGCTGACACTAGATCGGTGGTGTTTGCACCAAGCTGTTTTAAGGCACAAGCTACCAAAAAAATCACAATATAAATAAATATATATCGTGATTTTTACATATATTGTGATTTTTAGGTAGCTTGTGTCTTATAAAAGAAAAGTACAAAAGATTAAAGGGACACTATAGTCACCAGAACAACTATAGATTATTGAATTTGTTCTGGTGAGTAGAATCATTACCTTCATGCTTTTTGCTGTAAACACTGTGTTTTCAGAGAAAATGCAGTGTTTACATTACAGCCTAGTGATAACTTCACTGGTCACTCCTTAGATGGCTGTTAGAGATCCTTCCTGGGTCATGGCTGCCTAAAATGCATCCAAACATTCAGTACCTCCTCCCTCTGCATGCAGACACTGAACTTTCCTCATAGAGATTCATTGATTCAGTTCATCTCTATGAGGAGATGCTGATTGGCCAGGGCTTTGTTTGAATCATGCTGACTGTGCCCCTCGTCTGCCTCCTTGTCAGTCTCAGCCAATCCTATGGGGAAGCACATCTATTGGATCAGCCTACCACTTCTGATGATGTCAGCAGACTGCTTGTTTTTCTGAGGCAAACAGCATGCAGATCTACAGCTCAGGCTTGAATACAGTAAGATTTGTACTATATTTATGGAGGCATGAGGGGCCCAGGTGGGCTAGATGGTGGTTTTAACACTATAGGGTCAGGAATATGTTTGTGTTCCTGACCCTATAGTGATCCTTTAAAAAACGAAGGTATAAAGTTGTGGGCTGCATTTTAAAGAACTTTCGCATCTACTAACTAATTGTACGCTCACAAAGTATGCATTTAAAACAACAATTACAAAGTTTCAGTTCTGGAGGAAAACAAAAGAAATAAAGTCAACACGTAATATAATACTAGAAGTTTGTACAAAACCATAAATGCTTAGACTGAACATCAGGTCTGTTATTGATACATTATATTCACTTATGACATGAGTTTTTTTACACATCCTTGACATTTTCCCCAAAGAAAAGTAAATGACTTACAAATAATAAGATATAGTTGGTATAACCGCTCTTTCTATTATTTTTATTACATTTATTCATATTAATTTATATTTTTTATTTTTTGTGTTACTGTTCGCTTTATTTTATTTTATGTTTCTGCCATCGTGCTAACCCAACCACAAATAAATACATAAACAAACATACAAACAGGATTTTATATGATATGGCACAGATGGATATTCACTTGGGTCCAAATCTTCATTACCCAGATTGTGTTCATGAGCCTTTGAAAAATGTCCACTGGATCTTTTTTTGTATTCTAGTCGTTAATTTACAGGACTGTTAAAGAACAAAGTGTTCTAAGTATACTAATCGTGCTTTGCTCTGAGTCAAGGGATATATTGTTTTATGTTTACTGATTTTGTAATTGTTTACATCAATGATATCATACTTTTACCTGGATTCACCTCTTCAATCTGTTAGATGGAAATAGCAGTTGTCGTGCATGTTTTAGAAACTCATTAGATATGCACACATGAATATAAGTGCATTGATTTGGAAAAATTACTTTACTATCTTTATTCTATTTTAGTTAGATGAATTCGAAAACCATCACCATTATAGTAAAAATACTTAGATGTCAAAACCATTCAATTATTAAAGGAATTCTCCAGTGCCAGGAAAACATATTACTTTTCCTGTCACTGCAGGACCCTGTAGTGCCCCTCTCCCTCCCTCCTACCGGAGTCCAGCGCCGATGTCCCTCTGCGCTGGGTCAGGCTTCGCCTACTCTCCTCCCCTGCCGACGTCAGCCGGCGGGGAAGACCTAATGTGCGTGCGCGGCAATGGCCGCGCATGCGCATTAGACCTCCCCATAGGAAAGCATTATTCAATGCTTTCCAATGGGGATTTCGGTGACGCTGGAGGTCCTCACATAGCGTGAGGACATCCAGCGTCGTATAACACTTTTTTTGTGTTCTAAGAACACGGAAGTCCCTCTAGTGGATGTCTGATAGACAGCCACTAGAGGAGGACTTAACCTCACAAGGTTATTATTGTAGTTTCTGAAAACTGCAATAATTACACTTGCAGGGTTAAGGGTAGTGGGAGTTGGCACCCAGACCACTCCAATGGGCAGAATTGGTCTGGGTGCCTGGAGTATCCCTTAAAGTATATACTAGAACTAGATTGTAAGCTCATAGTCTATTAGTTTGTATAAAAGTAATGTCCATGGGCAGGGCTTGTTACCCGTTTTGTGCCAATAAATCTAATTATATATCCCTTACTATGTCTGTAAGAATACATAGGATTAACAATTTTGCAAAGTACTCTTGACAAGAGCACAATATAAAAACACATATAAAATAAATAAAAGCTACAAAGCTTTATAGATTTGCATAGAATGTTATTGTATAGCAGCACTTAAAGGGATACTCGGCACCATAACCACTTAATCTCATTGCTGTGGTTATGGTGTCTGCAATGCATGCAGCTCTGTTAAACAATATGTAAATAGTTTTTCACTGAAGGCTCCTCTGACTCCACCCCTCTAGTGTAGGTATGGCTAATGTGTAGTATAACCCTTCATTATCCATACCAATCCATACCAGCAATAGCACAGTATCCGTAGCTTGAGCAACAGGGAGATTCTTGGCTGTGAACAGTCAGGGACCCTCAGTCAGAGTTGAACCATTCAAAAACATTTTAGTATTGAACCATGGAAAATGGTGTCAGGTGCCACTAGACACCATAATCACTTCAATGAGATGAAGTGGGTACTGTGTCTAAATAGAGATGCCGCGAACCGTCCGCGAACTTCTCGCGAATGGTTCGCCACGGTTCGCCACGAGCTGTTCGCGGCGAACTCCGGTCAGCTGACACATTCCGGACAATCTCCAGCAGACCCTCCTACTTCCTGGACAGCATCCATGATGGGGGACACTTTAGACACTTTAGACATAAACCGTGGCGAACCATTCGCGAGAAGTTCGCGGACGGTTCGCGACATCTCTATGTCTAAAGTGTCCCTTTTATAGGTTTATTTTACCAGTGTCATGTAGTATACATTAATATGTAGTATACATTAATATGATTAAAGTCAGTGAAAGTTTAAGCCAGCAGAGGCATTTGCCATCCATAACAGTTGATTCAACGACGCTACCAGCCATCATGATATAGTCAGTTCTTAGGAAATTCAAGGTCTTGGAGAAGAAATATGGATAGCTCATGTTGTGTATTTAATGAAAAAATGGACCAATAGATGACAAAAAGGGGACCAAAAAAACCCAAAACTATTTATAGTATATATTTAGTAAATGAAATCATATGATGCAAAAATGCACTTCATTCAGTCTACTGCTAATTATATACATTATATTTACATTTTATAGTACACTGACTGGCCAGTCTTTGGGCCTTTTTGTGCCATCTGTGTGCCAAATAGTTTTTTCTGAAATTATTGCATGGACAAAATTATTTCAAAGCTTGCAAAGATGAATCACGATTTGCCCAAAAGAAAAAAAAACTGTTCTTGTTTATTCAGACAAACCAAATTTATTTGCCATGCACAACTCCTAACGTCTGGTGTTTATTGAAGCATAACAAGGCATGACATCAATGAAATTTAATTATTGATTTATCTGTGTTGCTACAGTTAGTAATTTGGGGGGGAGAAGGGTTGCCATAGAAAAAGTCTGGTGAGTATATGTTGATGGTTGTATTTGTTGCGCATGTAAAATGTTTAAGAAACACACAGATCCATATAGGTATATATATTTATATTTTAATATTTCACAAAAGAAAATCATGATCAGTGTATGTGTTTGAACATATATTAAAGAAGCCCTCAGTAACTCCAAGAGACAATACGGTGAATATGTAGGCAGTCCATAAATGTGTAGCTTGGCTTAATTGGTTAATTTGGATAATTATAAGTTCCCTATCTCTATGTAACCATAATGCTACCCCAACCATTCTTAGCCCTATAACAGCCCAAACCTAAATCCCGTCCAGAATAATTTTCTTACCGTAACAGCATCTGTTGTTTTTTTATAGAGCGGAATTTCAGGTGACATTTATTTTCTATTCTCAAACAGTAAGGATGTTAATTTGTAAAGAGCAATCACCTATTTGGCACATGGTGATTTTAGTTTGGTTAATAGCATATCACCGAGGATTTCTATCAGCTAAATTGAAAATAATTGAGCCAAATGAATGTGAATAGTAAATCGGCATTTGGTTAATAGACCCAGGTCTGTTAATTTAATTGTAGTCTAGAATAATGGATACTTTGTAATAAGTAACACTAAATAGGTGTTTTTAATATAAACCATTCATTTCAAATTTCAAAATGTTCTTCATGTGGGTTTTTTGGGCATTTCTCTGTTTGCCTTTGGTCTGCAATTGAATAAAAAATTAATAACATACTTCAAGTATAGCTTAATCATCCATTGTTTGTCAAACTCTTTTAAAAGCCTTTGGATATTATTCACTACATTAAGTCCCCTGGAGTTTTAATGATTCCAAAGTTGTTTTTCCTCCATTAGTATGACTTATTAAACACATTTTCACATATCTCTCCCTATTTTTTTTTTAAATATAATTTATGTTTACATTATGCTTGGTATATTTAACTTGTGAACAAACTGTGTAATGTGGGCAATGTAGGAAACATTAAAATCATGTAAGCATATTTTATATATGTTTGAGCATACAGCGAGGGTTTAGAATTCCATGTACACTCGTTGTTTTTGTTTTGAGGGGGGAGGGGGATAGGGGGTTTAAACTCCCAATAATTCTATGTTTCTGCCAGTGGGAGAGAGACAATTGGGAAGGAGAAATGGACAATTACAATAATGCCTGTGTATTGTTTTAGTTCTACACTGAAAGGAGCTAAATATCTTATAAATATAAGTTAAATATCTTTATTTAATTAAATTATTAGACAGTTCTAATCTGTTAACAACAAGCTATCCATTATACACATCTGTCCATCGCAATAAAAAATATAGTTCATCTAAGCACTAAATAAACTTTATCTCAATGAAGAAGTTAATTGCAATTTATTTCTGTTTATGTAGCCCTAGCCATACCCCCACCTGGCTGGGACTCACAGAGGCTCCTTGAAAAAAAAAAAAAGTTTCCTTTTCAATCAGGTCTTACAGTGCAGTGTGTTTACTTTAGAAATTCTTATCTCCTGCTCTGTTAGTTGAATGTAATCGCATCATGAGCCGCTTGCAGACTATTAACAGAGTAGGGAACACGAAACTCTAAATCAAACTCTCTTTGCAAAAGGTAACCTAAAAAATGTAGGCTCCTTTCTTGGAAGTGTGTAGGGAGGCTTTGTGTGCCATGAAAAGTATGACTAGGTCTGTATAAACAACGTGATTTAACTCCTAAGTGACAGAGAATTGAGAAGTGAGACTGTAGGGGCATGATCTACACACCAAAACCACTTTATTCAGTTGGTAATTTTGGTGCTTAGAGTGTCCCTTAATTTTTTTCCATATAAGGCTGACCCATCACCCAAGTACAAGAGAACACATCAACCTCACTGTATGTCTGTGAGGTTTGAAGTAACAAGTTATCAGAACTGGATGATTGGGTTGGCTGGAGGGGTTATGACCATAAGCCAGCCTGTGGGAGGTTTAGTTAAATTGACCATTTCATGACAGATTCAACTGAAGGAGTAACTTGAACGATTCCAGATGTAACTCGTTTGCACTAAAGGTAAGTTTCCTGCCATGATGTTGCTGGATATTTATCTGCAGCTCACTATGCAGGGTAGAAGTCCCAGGTGGAATTACCCTGTGCGTGTAGTCGTGTGCTGGGATCCCTTAGAAGATTGGTTGTGTTTTACTTAAGCTGATTCCTAGATTATCCACACAGACTCCACACAGGGCCATTCCACCTGGGACATTGATCCTGAGTAGAGAACTACAGCAAAATATTAAAACAGAAGATAGTTACGCAGAAGCCAGCCAGTCTCCTATGGGATTCAGAACAAGACATAGGGTAATTCTATCTTAGCTGTACCATGGTAGAATGTCTTGTTCTCAAAATTAAACATAATTATCTGTGCTTAACAATAATTGCATAATACTAGCATGAAAAAAAGTTATATAACTGAGCGAATTTTGTAATGTTCTTAATATATATATACACACTACACACAGATCCCAAGCCATTAAAGCCCATGAGATGCTACCTCTATAATCAGTAACAGACAAGGATGTAGAAGCAGCACAGATCAGGCTCTGACAATTTAAATACTTAAAAGTAATACTAAATTTAAATGTATCAGCCTGATAGCTCAGTGTTTCCTCAATCTAAAAACAAAATATCAATCAGGAACAAACTAATTACCGGCTATTCTACTAAAGCCAGTAACTGCTATTGCATCGTTAATTAATTGCTCATTGGTGACTCTATAGCCAAACTCAGCAAAAAGTTTTACTGATTCACAAAACAAAAAATCTAATCTATTTATCAAGCTCTATAGACATACATATTTACTTCTTTTCTTTTTATAGAGAGTCCATTCCCACACGTACAGGTAATACCAACTCTCAATTTTGTATTTCGTATTTTAATTTGCTACAATTCTGTGTTGAGTAAATAACCTCCTCGGTACCGGATACTATAGAAAATCAAACAGCAATAACTACAATTTTAAGAAGCACCTTTCTGCCCTCAGTTTTGATGTAGGCTTTAGTCAAATATTCTCTGCTGGAGTAATATTTCAATAGAAGAAGAAAGAATTCTCTGAAAGATTACTTGCCACCATCATGCTTTTATGTAGAAATTGTGAGTCAGAATAAAACTGATGGAAAACAGTTGGGATTTACAAATGTCGCCATGACATTAGCTAATGGTGCAACATTGTAAGAAAAGAATTAAAACATTCTTATTTTATACTAAAGGGAAAAGCATTTTTTTTTCTATGGTATAGATACTAAATATAAGACAACCGTTTTTGGCTAATAGTAATCGCATGCAAAAGGCAATGCTTTCCTTTATGTTATATAGAAAATTTTAAAAACGTGAAGAGGAAGTAACATTTATGTTCAGTGGTGCTGCCCATTGATCAAACATACATAATTTTTGGGGGGTCTATTTGATACATTGGAGTGAATTGTAGTGAATTGTAAACTGAGCTATAATCACTGTTTGCAATATTGCAATTTCAGTTTTTGATTCAATACAATTTTTTATTAAATAAGTATGGCCCTTGTATGCCAATTGATATTGGAATGGTTAGGTGTTTCCCCCCTTTGAAATGTGAGTTTAGTTACTTTTATTTTTAAGTTATGTTTTCATATGATATTGTTATCTGAAGGAATGTTTCCAAGGTGATACATTTTTGGTTAGATACAGCTTAACCATGTGTTTGTGCTAAAATATAATTGTATTCATTTTAGTATTGTTCTCTTTACATTGCGAAACACCAATAGTACATCTCTGTTTGTAATTTGTTCCTCATTGGACCTTTAAGAAAATAATTTGGAAAAAAATAAATGTGAGTCACCAGCCTCACGAACACCACCACTTCCAGGCAGGAGCTTCGGTGGTTGAAAAGAAAAAAATGTTTGTCTGCAGTAGGCCCAAATTAATGTTAACAAATCCTGCTTATCATGACAGACACATATCTATAGTATCAAAAGATGATATATAAAAGAGCCAAAAATAGAAAAAAAATAGAAGTAGCAGCTAAAAAAAAATCTAGGTTTATATATTATCTATTTATAATTTCTTCTTAATATATATATTTTTTACTGCTCCTTTTTGACCCTCTATTTGTCACTTCTCACCCATCAATCATCTCTTTTTGGCACCACAGGCAGAATTTAAAATATTGACCCCCCTGAACACACTCATCCTTGAACCAGATGGTTTACACACAACATAGTGCAATGGCTCATTACACTAGGCAGCCAAGTGAAACAGGAGCATGCCACCTCAATTGGGTAACCATACCATGCATCCACCACACACACATTGACAATGAAACAATGACAATGATGGACAATAATTCTTTACCAGGAACAATGAGTGCTCACTGGGCATGACAAGAAGACCCACCTATTACTATGCTATTGTTATTTTAGTACTCATCACAGTGGCATTTAATTATTGATTCCTCTAAAATTGCAATATGCAAAATGTTAAATGGCTACTTTTTGAATGTAGACAAATCCAGTGTTTTTCTTGGCTGGTTTATAACCACTTACTTTAGTTCCTCACACCCGTTTTAATTTACCAGTCTATTCCCAGAAATATACTCAATATTCCTTGTAAAATCTCTATAGGATAACAGTTTTTAGCACCTTAAACCCTGCATGATTACTTGCAGGTATATTTTATCACTGCAGAGAAGACAATCGACCTCACCCTTTAGCTTGAAAGGTCTTGTCTGCCCTTCTCTAACACCATCCAGGGCAAATACAATGCAGATCATGTCAAGTAGTTATGCCTCTGCCTTGTCAAGTACAAATGTTGAACCTTTTTGTGACTCTATGTAATCAGAATTGTTACCTAGACTTTATGATATGGAAACTACCTTATCATTCTATTTAGGGACTTTTATGCTATTTAAGACTTGTATTACTCTACCACTCAGAGATACGCAGTGATTCATGCTCCTTTGACCAAGGATCGACTACAAATTCAGCATCCTCTAGAGCAGTGTTTCCCAACCCAGTCCTCAAGGCACACCTACCAGTCCAGGATTTAGGGATTACCCAGTTGTGTCTAAGGTGTTTTTACAAAGAAGAAAAAAACACCTTAGACACAACTGGGTAATCCCTAAATCCTGGACTGGTAGGTGTGCCTTGAGGACTGGGTTGGGAAACACTGCTCTAGAGCAGTGGTTCCCAACCCAGTCCTCAAGCACCTCCTAACAGACCAGGATTTAAGGATTACTCAATCGTGTCTAAGGTGTTTTGGGGGGAAAAGAAAAAAAACACTTTAGACACAACTGGGTAATCCCTAAATCCTGGACTGGTAGGGGGTATTTGAGGACTGGGTTGGGAACCCCTGCTCTAGAGGAAGGTTGAAAGTCATTGATCCAGGATATAGCTATGTTATTGTCCTTATTATACTTCTCTTTTTTCTTTATGCTATCCTGATTGCATCAAGTTTAATACAGCCTTCTAGTAGAAAATGTTACCAAACTTACCATCACCCTCACCAAAGTAACCAATAATTGCACTTGTGCCATAATTCATTTCGTCCATAAACAGATTCATTTGCCTAAATCAAAATCATTTTAAATTGCACCCTAAAGAATTGAATCATCCAGGGAATAATTTGTTTTCTGGACAAATCAAGTTATAAAGGCGTGGATTAAAATGATTTTGAGTTGGATGAATCAATTTGTTTATGGATGAAACAAATGTTTGTCCAATTTTACTGAAATCTTAGATTGGTTCTAGGCCAGGGGTAGACAACCTCTGGCATTCCAGATGTTGTAGACTACACCTCCTCTGATACTTTGACTGCATTATGGCTTTAAGAACACGATGGGAAATCTGAAGTGCTGAATGTTGCCAACGCCTGATCTAGGCAGTGTAATCAATTTACTTCATTGTAATGGTTATAGTGCCTAGAGACCCTGGTTCTGTCCATTTGTTTTGAATGATTCAATGCTAAAGGAGAGTAGAGAGCAGCCCACCCTTTCTGAGTGGCAGTGATTAGCTCAGAGCATTAGCCGACTGCTTTTAGCCTTTCACAGCCACCCACTGTGGCTGTGAAAAGCACGATTAAAGATGTGTGAAATCTCTGCCTTTGTCAGATCTCCAGTGGGTGCAGATTGTGGCCGATGAAATTAGTGTTTCTAGAGTATTTCTTTAATGAAGTGAGGTGAGCAGGCTATTGCAGGAGATGTATGTATGAGTAAAATGGACAGAACGATGGGACATTAATGGAACTTTGCAGTTTGGGAGGGCATTGTAAGCTTATGTATATGAATTTAAATTTCTAATGCATTCTCTTGTGCCATGAAGTTGTGTCAGTCTTCATGGTTTCGCAAGTGTGTCACTATATGATCCTCATTAACCTAAGCACTGGAATGTTCAAGAAAGCAGGCCTTCTGTGTTCGAATAAAGAAAAAAGTATGATAATTCTCATGAAAAGCCACATATTTTCTAAAAGCCAGTTATGATTTTAGAGCGCTATCGCAATCATTATCATATGAGATTAAAATAAAGTGAGCAACGGACCATTTATCTGGAGGAATCAAAAATGCTAAAATTTTAAATGTGAGAAATCCACTTTAAGAACATAATCTGCTTGTAGGGGGTATTAAATAAATGTTTTGTTGATAGTGTGTTGGAGTGCTGTAGGGATTATGATGTCCGAACGATGCCGAATGTTCTGTAGGCAGCCTATATAATATTTTTAGTTTGCCTGAGCTTAGGTTGTGCTTCTACCTTTTGTGATCATTTCTCCTGCAGTATACTGTAGGGATTATAAAGAGAAGGAAAGTTTATCTGGCATACTTACATACACATTGGCCCTGAGCTGATTCAGTCTTGCCTCAATAAATCTGGATGTTGGTTTCATTAAACATAAAGTTTTCCTTTATATTTTTTGACTTTATGTCTGTTGTATCATGTTACATTTTTTTCCACAGTATATTGGACATCTTTAGTCGGTCTTTTCTGTCCAAGGCTTTAGTTTTTAAATTATCATTTGTTTTAATTCAAAATGGGAAACATATTGTGCATTTATCTGTGAAAATGTTAACAATTGTGTCTGTTCTTCTTTTCTCGAGCTTCTAATATGTTAACAGAACCATTTTAAAATGAATGAAGTACAGTGACCACTGTTGCGTGACCTGATCAATTGCATGTTCAATTGTCAATTATTACAGTGTTAGGATAATTTGGAAGATTGCATTGAGATTAATAAGGGTGTGATGTTACATAACCTGTAACAAATAATCTCCTAAATTGATTGATGATATAACAGCAATTGAAGTGGGGTTACCACCAAATAAAATTGTAAACCAATTCTACTAATTAATTCAATACTCTGTGAGTAAATATAAATTGTTTAAGTGATAACACATATGTAGGGATTTCATTTCTGTACAAACCTTTTGTAGTGCTTTGAACAAACTTTGAAGCTGGTGAGCTATTGCTGTAATAGGTAAGTGATCCTTCAGCCAATTGGAACTCATAGATAAGACAGACAAAATCTTCTAAGAGGAGACACAGAAGAAAGACTTTCACAAAAAAAAAACATTGAAAATGCTCTTGATTTTGTAAATTTACCTTGCAAATTATGCTGGGGAATGAGAATCCCTGCGAGCAACATTTAATTTCTTGCTATCCATTTAGATTGTAAGTTCTTACGGAAATAAAGCCCTCGACTCCTGTATTTGTCAAATTTTGTTGTTTATTGTGCCATTGTCTTTTTATTTGTACCAATTGTACCCGTGTACAGTGCTGAAAAATATGTTGGTGCTTTATAAAAAAAAAGTATAATAATATTATATTACATAATAAGTAATTTCGCAGGAAATTAACCCAGTAATTCTTTGAGCAAAATTTTTCAAAAAATTTGAAGATACACAGTATTTAAAAGGAAATGTCTAAATGAAAAAAATGCAAACTAATACCAACCTCTACTCACAGAGCACTGATTTCAGCAGAAGCAGTCAGATCTATCAGGAAAATGATCATTTAATTTGTGGCTTCTGAACTGCACTTCTCCCAAAGGTTGAGAAAGCAGTATTGTTTTGTTCACAAGCAAAAGCACCTTAGATGAATTGCTTTAATTTCAACATGTATTTAATGTAATTGTATTTGTGCTTGATAAACATCCCAACGTGGCCATTAAATGTTGCAAAGTTTTAATGTGCGGTGCAATAAAAACTGTACTAATGTAGCTTCAGAGCTGGCAATTTCTTTTAGATCCAGTGGTATAAACAAATATTTTATGTTTACTGCAAAAAAAATATATGACATTCTAACAGCGTGTTAGTTCTGATGTTTATTATTTGTAAAAGCATGGTTAACTCACCTACTAAAGTGTAGTAGACTGGATAGCCAAATTATTAAAATTGGAAGCAAACTAGATTTGGAGATTTGTTTCGTTTTGAACTCTGAGCCGAAATGTAGCCAGATCGCGAACCAAACAAAATGTGCAATGGCGGAGTATGTAGTATTGATTTGTGACAGTGCCAAATAAAAATATGATTAATGGGAAAAACAACTGATTAATGGCTAGCGGACAGTCACTAAATGTTAATTGCATTCACAGATCATGTGAGAAGTGACAGAGTGGGAAGGACGAGCAAAAATATATAAATATATAAATATATAAATATAGATTTATTTTTATGTTCCTCCAGTTTCTCCCTCTATGTGTTGCTTTTTCTCACTTGATCTGTGAAATAAATGGTGGGAAAATTCTCCTATCAATGTAATGTAAAATATACACATAATATTTATTATTATTCATGTTTATTATTTATATTTTAAATCATCAGATTTGTTTACCAAATTGATTTTTCATTACCAAAATTGTGTCGAGCCAACCTGTGGCTGAAATTTGGCTGTCCTGAAATTTTTTTTATTTCCTAAAAAAAATTGTTTGGCTAAAACACCTTATGTAAATTAATTCATATTATTATTATTATTATTTTATTATTTATATAGTGCCATCAGATTCCGAAGCGCTGTACAATGGGTGGACTGACAGACATGTAATTATAACCAGACAACTGGACACACAAGAACAGAGGGGTGGAGGGCCCTGCTCAATGAGCTTACATTCTAGAGAGAGTGGGGTATAGTGACACAAAGAGTAAAAGTAGGGGTGTGAAGTAGGTTGTTAGAAAAGTGTGCACTGAGGGCTTAGTAAATCATTTTTGACAGTTGCAGGAGAGTAGTCACGTGGAGGCGGGAAAAACCTGCTAACAGTTTAATTGATATGCTTTCTTGAAAAAGTGAGTTTTCAATGATTTTTTGAATGAGCGGAGAAGGTAAGGGAGTTCCACAGAAGAGTTGCAGCCCTGGAGAAATCTTGGAGGCGAGCATCAGATGTGGGAGTACGGACAGAGGATATACGTAGGTCTTTGGCAGAGCGTAGGGGCCTCGACGGGACGTTCTTGTGTATCAGGGAGGATAGGTAGGTTGGAGCAGCATTATGTAGAGACTTGTGAGCAAGCACCAGAATTTTAAATTTAAATATGTGTTCATGCTTGCTATTTTACAAAACAGAAATATACACTAGTTGTGATGCATGAATTCACTATTAACAAAAAAAAAAGAGCTACATAAAAGACAATCTTCACTATTTAATTTGTTGGACAGAAAGAGAAAAAACACTGCAAAAAATTAAGAATAACACGTGAAACTAACCTGACCTTGGCAAATTGCAGTTACCTGTCAATGAGAAGAAAAACTAGGAAATGATAAGAAATAGATAAAGATATAGTTTATGCCATTTAATGACATAGTTCCAGATGATTAGGTTCACAGAAAAAATAACATTGAGATACCTTGTGCTTCTTGGCATGACATAATTCTAGAACATGGCCCTTTGCTGATAACAACAGTTTCTAGAATCTGCTGGTGAAAATCAGAGTCATCTAGTTTATAATCAGTCATCACGTATACAATTAATGTCATACAGTATCAAATTCTGGAGGAAGGAGCATTTAGATAGAAATGTCAAGCTCATCTCTAGCAATCAGCAGGCCATTCATTATGTGAAATAAAGATGTTTTGGTCCTGTGACACCTCCGAAATCCTGATTGGAAATTTCCATAAATGTCAGTGGTTGATGAACTGGTTTCCAGTTGGCTTGTAGTAGCTTTCTCAATGACCTTCCCAAGAAAGGAAAAGATGGAACCTAGCCAGTAGTTACTAACGTAGTGTGGTAAAAGTGGATAATTTTTTTCTCTTTAGGAAATGACAAAGGTCTGTTACCTTCATTTGTTCTTCATTTGTGCAGTGATCATGGTATTATCAGTATAAATATCTGGCGAGGCAAACCAATACACGATAAAGAGGTAAAATGATTTGTAGCAAGTAATTATCTACATATAATGCACTTGGGTTATTCCATTAACTTCAATTAATAGATTTATGTACCCACCAGTTCAGTGACCAGATATAGTAAGAGGTTGCTACCAAAAATACTGAATCTGTCTCAGAAAAGTAGCAAAATAGTTTACTGATATAACCCCTAATACCATGATCTTAGAATGTTATTAAAGCTATGCAAGATAATCTGCTATCAGCCAAGAGGACAAAGCTTGCTGGGTAAACATCCACCACCATGGTTAATGTTCCTAGCTTCTGGTGACCATGTAGCAAGGCCTGATAGTTGAAGAATGTGATACTTTTATCATAGCTAAATGAAATCTGATAACTATAGATGATCCATTATAAAAGATAAACTGATGTAAATTATAAGTGTATTTAGGGCAAACTATATTGATATACCTATTTTAAGACAGTATATCATAAACATTGTTAAAGTTCCTGAGCTAAGCACAACTCAATACTATTTAATGCTATGTATAGCATTAAATATATACATATAAAATGTAATAATTATAGCCTTAGCCTATGAGAGTTTTTTATATAATGGATACTTATAAGTAAATATGTTTTATTTTAGTGAATGTCCTGGCTTACCTAACTCTAAGGTTGCTGCCATCTTTAAATACTTTTTGGCCAGAAACACAGAATTTTAAGAGCTAGTGTGCAGTCACAAATCCTGACATCATTCAAAAGTGCAGAGCATCTTAAAAAATGCACCCTGGGACCAGTTCAGTCCTTTAAAGCAAAAGTACACAAGCTTGGCAGAGATGGCGTGTTTCTTACCAAAGAAGGCTAAAGTTGGCCAACCCAAAAGAGTAAAGGTAAGTAAGTTAAGAGACACACTGTAAATAATTATTTTATATTTATTCAATACAAAATAGTACACAACAAAGTTATAATACATGAAATATTTCCTTTTTGATAACGTTAATATATGATATTTTTCCATTGACATGAATGAAACAGGAGGTTCTGTAGCAAATGCAATACATTTAGTTTTATTGGTTTGAAAAGAAACAGATAAGATTTTATTGCACATTAACAGTCATTTCTATAAAATTTAACAACAAATAAGTTTGATAAACCATAAACAACACATATCAACAAATTAACAAATACTCCAAAACGATCAATTGTAACAAGATGCAAGAGCAAGACAAACGCTATTTACACCTCACCATATTTGATGATAAAAACTTAGACAAACACCTCCTGTTTGATTTAGTAAATGAAATAGAATACAAATAAGCAATCACACTAATATAAATTGGGGAATGCTAACAGAAATAGATAGCAAATTCACAATTTTAAAAATGTCCGATTGAAATATGCTTAAAGAAACATACACAGATGGCAATGTCAGCCTGAATTACAATAACCATATTGAAAAGCCAAAAGTGTCTCAATGGATTCCTCGGGATTCTAGGTGTCTTCAGTTTGATGCAATACTTCAAAATGTCAGTGATATGCTGTGGTGGTGGTGGTGGTGGTGTTGATCTGACTTTTAAAGCACCCTGCAGTAGCCTGGGCATTATTAGAACCAAATTGTATTTTTGTCTAGAGATCTCTGCAAGCTTTCCACAGCTTCGCTATCCACATCAGCTGGCATAATAATTCTCAATAAGTGCCTAACCCAATGAAACTATGCCTGTATTTAATTAGTCTAAATTTAAAAACCGCTTGCAAAAGTTGCAGAACGGTTGTCTGCAGCCTTTCTTTAAGTCCTTTCCTTCTAATCACGCCCTCACTTTCTGTGGCTGTCCAATCAAAGTCTTCCCAATGCAGCTCAATTAAGTCTTTGCAAGGCAGGTACTCTGGGCAATTGCTGCCTCTTGGATTTAGCTTTACCGAGCTAACCAAACCAGGAAGTAAAAGGATCAGTTGTCTGACAGACAGGACTGTGTAAGAAAGTGAATTAATAAAAGTAACAATTTCTATTAAAAACTGTACTTTTTGTTAAAATGAAACAAAGAGAGCACACTTTGCACACATAAAGCTTCTTAGCAAGATATAGGAATCTTAAGTGTCCATGTAAGGTGTAAATTTACCCTGTATTCTGAAACCTCAGAATCAAGATTCTGTATTTCGAACCTGACTTTCCTGAAATTACTGAATATTGTTATCTGCCTTTTTGTTTTTCATAATTGATTTACTTCAAAATCTTACATTAATAATTTAATATTAATTACCGTATATACTCGAGTATAAGTCGAGTTTTTCAGCACATTTTTTTGCTGAAAAACCCTTACTCGACTTATACTCGAGTCAATGTCTGTATTATGGCAACTTACATTGCCATAGTACAGACAAGGACCGCCGGGCTCATTACAAGCCCGGCGGTCCTGTTGGGGGCTGGCAGAGAGCTGTAACTTACCTTTCTTGCAGCTCCTGTCGGCTCCCTTCTCTCTCCTCCGGTCCGGTCAGCTCCCTGTCAGCTCCACTGCAAGTCTCGTGAGAGCCGTGGGATCAGAGCGTTGCCACGGGTTACTGCGGCAACTCTCCGCACGGCACTTAGACCGCGAGACTTGCAGTGGAGCTTACAGGGGAGCTGCCCGGAATGGAGGAGAGAAAAGGGAGCTGACAGGAGCTGCAGGAAAGGTAAGTTACAGCTCACTGCCAGCCCCCCTCCTACACAGCCCATGCCACTGGACCACTGGATCACCTGGCCCATGCCAGGGAATGAGAGCCCCCCTCCCTGGCCAGCTAAAAGTAGAGAGGGGGGGGCGAATAAAAGTAAATAAAAATGTAAATAATAATAATGAAATATTAATATTAAAAAAATATATATTAATAATATAACAATTTTTTTTATTAAAATAAGAATTATAATTAAAAAAAAAAATGCCCACCCCCCACCAAGGCTCTGCATCACATACACAAACACACTCTGCATCACACACACACACACACTGCACTCATATACACACACACACACACTGCATTCATACACACACACACACTGCATTCATTATATACTATACACTGTAAATAAATATTAAATTAATATAATTTTTGGGGATATAATTTTATTTAGAAATTTACCAGTAGCTGCTGCATTTCCCAAATTCCCACCCTAGTCTTATACTCGAGTCAATACGCTTTCCCAGTTTTTTGGGGTAAAATTAGGGGTCTCGACTTATATTCGGGTCGACTTATACTCGAGCATATACAGTACATTACTGATTTCATTTTGACAAATTCTCCCTGTATCCTGTTTTTCCTGTGCATTTAGTTCCCATTAACAACCTTTATTTTACAAAAAGTGCAGATTTACACCCCTTGGTTTTTAAGCACAGAGACAGCATTTGCTTACGGCACTTGCCTCCCAAGGATTTCTCATTTTACTGTATTGGGAAATCCGTGATAGGACAGCTACAGAAAGTCTGGATGGGGTTAGAAGGGGAGGGCTTGCAAAGACTGCAGACAAGAGATCTGCAGCTTTTGTAAGCTGTCTATTTTTACCCCAATGAAAAAAAATGCATAATTAATTGCATGCTTGTTTTCATATGGTGTATATCTACTAAACAGTGTCCCTACATGTTAATGTGTAATGGTTTAGTTTGACTCTTCTTTTCTAGCATTAAATGCTTTTAAGCAGAACCCCTGCTTTGCTTCAGGTGAAAGATATAATCTCTGATTCCTTGGTATATCACATTTCTGTAGGATTCTGTGTTGATATCCCAAATCTCTTTCCATAAGCTACTAACTTCTGTCTGTTATTCAGTCTAGCCCCAAGTATCTTCCCAGTTTATACTTCTATTAGGTTTTTGGAGCTTATTAGCTCCCCTCCGGGAGGTTTATTTTATTCTGGAGTGATTGGTATTTTGTTTATTATTTTTCATTATTATATTTTTCTTTTAAATTTTTTAAATTCAAATATAGTGTGTTTTATATTTATCATATCTAAGACTCTGAGGTTTCTCCCTAGTGCTCTGGGCACCGCCTGTCCCTTGATCAAACCTTTGATGTTGTTCTATAATTCTTACAGCAGCATTTCTTCCAACCTGAGAGGACTTCAGCGGAGATACTCACTTGGGGTATTGGAGTTTCGCTGCAGTGACATAACTTCAAGAAGAGAACAAGGAAAGAAATAGCAGATAAGAGAAGACGACCACAATTAGGAAGAGAAAGCAGCTGCTGCAGAGGAGAGAGCTAACGTAGTTACCCCCGAACTCTAGGTGTTTTGCGAGCTTCCTCCTAGCCGTTAGCATGATCCCACTCAAAATTTCAGGGGAGCTGTGATAAATGCTTGAAATAAGAGTGTGGGTACAATCTCTGCATTTAGAACTTCAGCTCATGTGATTGACTAGAAGTGTTATTTACTAAATTGAAAATTCAAAGTGAATTTCAAATTTAAGAACAGAGTAGCCAAACTGAAAGCCACTGAACTTTGAGTGTATTTATATCACCTTTGCTCAATTAAGAGCTCAATAAATCCAAGCAGTCATCTGTTTGAGGTTTAAGGATCTAAGCCTCATTTTTAAAATGGGTTAAGCATTAAAGGGATAGCGTATTTACAATAGCATCTCTCTCTTATGTCTGAAGTAACATTATTATTATTATTATTATTATTATTATTACTATTATTTAAAAGTGCCGATGAGTTCCTTAGCGCTGTACAATGGGTGGACTAACAGACAAGTATTTGAAACCAGAAGAGTTGGACACACAGGAACAGAGGGATTGAGGGCCCTGCTCAATGAGCTTACATGCTAGAGGGAGTGGGGTAATTTAACACAAAAGGTAAGGGTAGTGTAGAAAAAGTAGGTTGCTAGGATAGTGTTCATTGAGGGCTTAGTGTTTTGTTTTGATGACAGTTAAAGTAAAGGAATCAGGGTGCGGGGAGGGAAAACTGTTCACAGTTTAATTGATAGGCTTCCTAAAGAAGTAAGTTTTCAAAGATTTTTTGAAGGAGTGAAGATTGGGTGAAAGTCTACCAGAGGGGAAGGGCGTTCCATAGGAACGGTGCAGCCCTAGAGAAGTATTTAAAGTTAGAGGTAAGAGTACGAACAGAGGTTAGATGTAGGTCTCTGGCAGAGCGTAGATGGGACATATTTGTGTAATAGTGAGGATAAGTAGGATGGAGCAGCATTGTGTAGAGATTTTAGGCAAGTATCAGGATCTTAAATTGAGTCCTATATCTTACAGGAAGCCAATGTGCGGACTGACAAAGGGGGGAGGCATGGGAGATGCGGGGGGACAAGAAGATGAGCCTCGCCGCTGCATTCATTATACACTGTAATGGGTCAAGATTGGAACACGTAAGACCACTGAGAAGCGGATTACAGTAGTCAAGGCGAGAGAAGACAGCAGCATGGACAAGCACCTTTGCCTTATCAGGCGTTAAATAGGGTCGGAAGCTCGCAATAATTTTGAGATGGAAGTGGCAGGATTTGGTGATTGTTTGGACATGAGGAGTGAAGGAGAGGTCAGAGTAAAAAAAACCAGACCAGAATTTATTTTTTGGACAGGTTGAGTTTGAGTGAGCAGCCATCGAGTTGGAAATAGCAGAGAGACAGTCAGAAACATGAGTCAAGAGAAGTGGTGAGAAATCAGGGGAGGACAGATACATTTGCATGTCATCCGCATAGAAAAGATACTGGAAGCCAAAGGAGCTTATAAGTTTACCAAGAGAGGCAGTGTAGATTGAGAACAATAGGGGACCAAGGAGAGACCCTTGGGGAACACCAACAGAGAGGGATTGGGGAGAAGATGAAGAGCCCAAGAAAGAAACACTGAATGAGCACTGGGAGAGATAGGAAGAGCACCAGGAGAGAGCGGTATCTCATAGACCGAGATTACGGAGGATGAGAAGAAGCTGTTAATGATCAACAGTGTCAAAAGCAGCAGAAAGGTCAAGGAGAGTTAGGATAGAGTAGTGGCCATGGGATAACATCATTGGATACTTTGGTCACAGCTGTTTCAACAGAGAGACAAGCACGGAATCCAGATTGAAGCGGGTCAAGCAGAGAGTTGGATTCTAGGAAGTCTATCAATCTCGCATACACAACTCTCTCAAGGATCGTGGACAAAAACAGCAGTAGAGAGATAGGGCTGTAGTTGGATGGGGAATTAGGGTCAAGATTGGGCTTTATAAGAATCAGGGTTACGGTTGCATGTTTAAAGGGTAGAGGAAATGTGCCAGAGGAGAGGGAGCGATTGAAAATTTTAGTGAGAGGCAGAGCAAGAGAAGGAGACAAAGTGCAGATGAGATACAAGGGAAAAGGATCCAGGGAACAGGTGGTGGGGCGGGAGGAATGGAGCAGAGCACCTCTTCTGCTGTAGTGGGTGCAAATGAGCATAAGACAGCTGAGGGAGTGTACTTAGTGGAAAGGTTGGTAGTGGATGGAGAGAGATGAGAGATCTCTTCCCTGATTGTAGAAATCTTCTCAGTGAAGTAAGTTGCAAAGTTTGTGGCGGTCAAATTGGTAGGAGGAGGAGGCATGACAGGATGCAGAAGAGCGTTAAAAACATGAAACAGTAATTTGAGCTCGCAGGAGAGTGTGGTTATGAGTGTAGTGAAATAGTTTTCTTTTGAAGAGGAAAGAGCCATACTGTGGGAGTGCAGTATAAATTTAGAGTGGAGGAAGTCAGATGCAGAGTGAGACTTTCTCCAGCAGCGTTCATCAGTTCTGGAAGATTTTTGGAGGTATCGGGTCAGCTGGGTGTGCCAGGGTTGTAATTGGGGGGCGCTTAATGCGTTTAAGTGTAGAAGGTTCCATGTTGTCTAGTTGAGAGGAGAGAGTGAAGTTTTAGAAGGAGGTGCAGTGTTAGGGCAGGGGAGATTTGAGATGGGTGAAAGAAGACTTTGGAGGTTGGTGGAGAATTGCTGTAGGTCAAGACAATGGAGGTTTCAGATGTCAATGAACAGCAGATGGTGGTCAGATAGAGGAAATGGAACATTGACGAGATTAGAGATGGTACAGAGATTGGTGAAGATGAGGGCAAAAGTGTTTCCTGCTCTATGAGTTGATGAATTAGACCACTGTGTGAGTCCAACAGAGGAGGTTATAGAGAGCAGACAAGAGGCATCAGGGCAGTTAGGGTTGTTGATTGGGATATTAAAGTCCCCAAGAATGAGCGAAGGAGTGCTAGAGGAGAGGAAATGGGGGTAGCCAGGAAGAAAAGTGTTCAATGAATAGCCTAGGATGTGAGTTTTTCAAAGCCAACTGGTCACTATAGCTGTATACTGTAATATTAAACAGTGTGTATTATCTGCTTGTTAAGATAGCAGACAATTTATGTCTGTGTGTATTTAAATGTCACATTCTATGACCCATGTATCATTGTATTCTATTATGACTGTAGATTATCAACATTCACACCCTGAAATCTGATTGTTACCTCTTTAAACAGAGAATGAATATATTTTTCTTGCAAATTTTTCACTCCCATCTCTGTAACTATTCCTGCTATGTTATAGTGCTAAAGAACAGAGTAGATATACGGAAAATAAATAAAAAGAAAAATGTTCTTACAGTGGCTCTGTCATATACAAATCAACAAAGTCCCCTCTGGGTAGGTAACAAACAGCAATCTATATATGACTCTAGCAAAACGTCTATAAATGTATGGATTAAATACACACAGTGATTGCTTTCTTTACACAGTGAGCCTGAAGGCTGCACATCTAATCCATGCACTCACACAATACTGCCAATTTTGGGCTTGCAATCCTGGATAATACATGGGTCATTATGGAGTACATTTATATATTGACACCTATAACTGTAGTTTTTTGGTGATTGCGTGAAAATGTTAGCTAAAACCATTGGAAGTAATATTCTATGTCTGCATACTCATAAAGTGTCCTGGATCTGATAGGACAGTCCTGATTTTGGTCTCATTTCTTACTGTGCCTGTCATTCGATTGGTGTCCTGCTTCTCACAGACATGAGAAAAGTACAAAGAGACACTGTGCATGCTTATGTTCCTGCAAGAATATACTCTCTGTATGTGCCTTTGTTTGCGGACGGATATCTAGCAGATGTTTGTCAAAGTGGGTCACTTATCACGATGTTTACGCCGGTAACACAGGGTCTGTATTTGTGTAGTTTTTTGTTAAGATGAGATATTTTGTCAGCATCCTTTTTTTGCATGGAGTACACAATATATGAGTCAATAAGCGTGGCGTATTATTTTTCCTTTAAGCAAAATCGTAACAAGTTGTAGTATTTTATTTTTGGAAAAAACATTGCTGCCCCTACCTCTGGAAGGAAGATTGGGAAGAAGGCACAAATCTGTTTTTACAGCTTCAGTAATCTAATCTATTTCTTTGCAGAGAATTCCTGTAGCCAATTAATTCAATTTCCTACTGGCTAGGGTAACATAACTGTAATCCTGGAGCCAAAAGCAGCTGATTCTAGAAACAGGGTGGATAACAAACTGGAAGAAAGTTTTATTACTCATTCGGGGTTATTCACTAACATGAGAATGCAATGCGAATTCAAAGTGATTTCGCATTTTAATGTAAAAAAAAAAAAACTGTAAAAAAAATATCTATTTTTATTTTGGCTACTTTGGCCTAAAATTAGAAATTACTTTTTAATCTGCCTTTAACCACAGATTGTTTCATTATAACAGAGCTACCAAAATGATTTATTTAGGGCCTTTGTAGAGTTTTCCGAGTGATTGACAAAAACATTCACTGATCGCTATCCTAGTATATCAAGCTGTGTGAAGGACGAAGGATACAATGTAATTGTACAAGGATGCCTTTATAACTGCAAGCACTCATCTGTAGCTATTCACCGGTAATTTAGTCTAAAACTAGCAGTTTGCAGTGTTAATGGATTAATTGCACAACACAAGCATTCAACAGCAAGTTCTGACAGTGCTGGCCCAGAAGAGGTAATCAGCCTACAAGAGCTCTTTGTGGACTGCAAATCTGATCAGGCTGAGTTTGAACCTAATATTGCAAAGTCTGTATAAGATCTGTCAAATATACCATCTGTGTTATTTTGTTGGTTGAAAACAATGTGATCGTAATGTTTCAAGGCAGTCAATACAGGGCTAGATATGTCAACTAGTGGAGTAGGCAGCTACCTATAGGGGAGGTCTACTCTGAGAACAAATGTTTATATTTTTTTTAAGAGGTATTTAACTTTTTTTTTTTCTTTTCTATACGGCAATACTTTTTATTTTTGTCTTTTTTTTTTTTTTTGTAGTGGGAAAGATATATATACTTCATATGTCTCCAAGCCATGGAGCTACTAACAAGAAGCTGTATTGTTTTGTATGTGTCTCTTTTTGTAGGTTTGTATTTGTTTTTTTGTGTTCATTATCTTAAAGGCACACTCTGCTGCACAAATACAAAATAAATAAAAATCACTGTTTCGTACATATACCCCAAATTAAAACTTGCTTGCACTTAATTATGCATTTTCATTAGGGGTATATCTAGAAACCGCTTCCAAACCTGCAGATCCCTTGTCTGCAGTATTTGCAAGTCCTGGCCACGCCCAGACTTTCTGTGGCTGTCCAATCACAGACTACCCAATGAAAGCTCAATGAGAAGTCTTTGCAAGGCCGGTGGTCTGGGCAGTTGCTGTCTCTTGAGTTTAGCTTCACTGAGCTAACCAGACCAGGAAGTAACAGGACCTGTTGTCTGCTTGAAAACCAGGGAGGTTAATCAGGTTAATTTATAAAAGTGACAATTTCTAATGAAACATGCACTTTTAGCAAAATGAAAAAAAGGACATGCTTTACAGCAAGCTAAAGTGCCTTAGGTGTCTGCAATGTCCCTTGAACAGTGAGTTGCAGTGTGCTGACAATGGACTTACAGAAGTTCACTTCACAATTTGGCTGAATTAAAAGTTCCAGCTCATGTGTTTTTGATGTTTCACAAGCCTGTTGTCTGCTCTCCACATCTGATTTGTGGTTTATTTACTAAACTGGAATTTGGGGAGATCTAACTACAGATTTCAAAAGTTTGTTCAAACTAACTGTGCTGGAAAAATAACTGACTTGTGGTATTCTTCAAACTCAAATTTTGTTTTTGTTTTTAAAATGTACTATTTATTTGTCGATTCTCCACCATTCCCCATTCAGTGAACATACCCAATCGTTAACTGAGCAAAACCCTAAATGTCTCTGGGCCATTCATAGTTCTATAAAAATATCCAAATTATGCATGTGGATCTATGGACCGAGACTTGAAAAATGTAGCTTCATTAAATGTAATGTAGTGCTTCTTTCCTGTACATTCTTAGTAATAGTTATTTGTTTTGGACTGTTTTCTGGGTTCCTTGCATCAAAAACTTTGTGAACTACAATCCAATCCGGCACATGTCAACATCACAGGAAACGGGAGGCAATAAATTGTGTAAATTAAGGAAATCATATTCCAATTTCTGCCATCATTGGTCTTTTATTGTACTTTTCAAATGCTGCTGCACAGACATCAAAGTGTTTGAAGCGGTTTCTTAAATATGTATACCTGTCAACGTACCAAATGTAGATAAATCCCAATTATATATAAATATGTATGTGTGTAATTTCTTGTATTTCTTAGTAAGGATTGCAAAGGAACAAGAAGACCGAGATATCTACATAATTGAAAATGTATGGAAATGATCTTTGCGTTCAATTCATCAGCTCGAAAATGAGAGTCGAAAGGGAGGAGTGCGGAATAAAATGCCCCCGAATATGCAACCATATGGTTCCGTTAGTCGCTGTGCACTTGTGAGCCTGAAGCAAGTCATAAGGGAATTTAGCTAAAATGTTGGCAGTTATCCAAGGGCAGTACACGAGCCATGTATTAGTGCTGTTTAATGCTTAGCTTACAGCCAACATTGTGTTGTCACAGAATTATAGAAGTACATTGTGCTGAATACTTAAAAAAAACACTAATGAGCTAAAACCTTCATGTGCATCAAAGACTAACATTTAAATTGCAGTCTTGCAAGCTAGCACTGCATTTTCAGCCAGTATACCATAGATGTATGGCAATCTCTCATTTGGTATATTGGAAGTCAAGGTAGAAAACATATTTCAGTGCTTTCCCTCAGCTGTGATGTGTCCGCCCCAGTACATGAACCTTAGAGATCACGGAGCAATTTTGCATTCGATGCTCTGTATGCTACAATGCTTTTCGCTAATGAATAATGGTATACTGTTTGAGTGCCATGATTGCTCTGTATGTGAAATGAATACACACGGCATAAATGGTGTGATGTAAGAGCAATCTCTCTGGATGTTTTGTTTAGACATTTTGCTGCATTAAGATGTCTGTAGAAATTTTAAATGTCAGAATGTTAAGACCCTGTACTGTCTATAGCAAAGTTGCCTTCTTGCCAATCAGTTGAGTTGTTGTTTTTTTTATTATTATACGCTGTATCGTGAGTAGCTGAAATAAATCAGCTTTTTACAGCAACAGAACTTTAGAGTATGACCTTTCAGCAAATGATTTCAAGGCTTCCAGTTATATCAGTTGATTAACATAGTTAATTAACAAACATTTCTATATTTAATACTAGAATTTTTAAGAACATCTGTGTAAAAAAAAGTTTAGAACATTTTTGTATTGACTTGAAGTGCAAAGAGGTTGGCCTACAGTACATTTTATGACGGCACAACAGTGTTTTCTGCTAATATAATGGTGGCAATCTGTACAGATTTTATTTCCTGGTATTTTCACTCATGCAAATAACAGGATGTGACCTATGATATACAATGACAGCACAGATCACACAGGTACATGAGTTTGAGTGAAACACACCTGCCCTTCATCGTAAAAAGTCAATTACTACTTGCAAGCACCAATGATTACATTCCCTGCTGAACACATCACCTAAATGGCCCACATCAGGATTTCTACATATAACATGAATCAATCATGTTATGAAAAAATACAAATCCTAATCACACAGCGGATACATATTGGGAGTCAATCTGATCTAAACTACTATACTCTGTTCTGGGGACAGAATCTGTGTTATTGCGGAAACATGAAATTTAGTCCTTAGTCAATGGACTCATTTTCGTGCTTGAATTACTGTAATTTTTGGAGTAGTTTGTGTATGATCAGTAAAAAAATTATATATTCGCAATGCTTGTTGCATTATTTGTTAAAAATAAATTGTCTGGACCAGCAGTCTGTATAGTGGAAAGGATAGCAGTTAACATACGATGGATGACCTCAAAGCATTAGGGTGCTATATATATTTGAAATATTCTGCCATTGTTAAAAAAAAACAGTGCTACTGATTTTATATCTATTTACAGGTCCACATGCCACCGAGAGTTGGTATTAATAGGGTTGTCAGAATATAATTATCTCAAGGGGATGATAGTTTCCAGCAACCATTATTTTCCCTATATAAACAGTGCTAATCAATTAATCAGTGCTCGATTAGTGAGGCTCAGGTCACTTATTGGTATCTCTCCTCTCGCAGCCTCCACTATGGTTCATCTGAGTTAACCTTCCAAGTTTACTACTGAAAGCTTCCTGATCATGGCTTGTCTACTTCAATCACTCTCTCAATTATACCCCTTTGTATCTCTGCTTGAATTTATGGACTGGCCACCTGGTTAATTGACTCCCTAACAGTATAATGGATTACTCTTAATGTTAACCCTGCTGCTCAGATGCTCCAGACCTTGGCTAGCCTAATGGACCACACTCTATATTTTTTGGTTTGCCCTATTGTTGCTTAAACCTGTCTCTTTTAGATTATGGATGGCTCTTTAACGTCCTAACTGCCTCCTAATTCTGGTTAAGCAGACTGATTTATACATTATTGAAATTGGCACTGTTTTGCTGGATTCCTCTAATATCCTTTGCCCTTCTGATTTCTCAGATATGTCTTGGCTTATAGTTGTGGCATTAATTGTCATCAAAGTGTCTAGCCTTTATGATTGCAATTTCTGTACACAAGTTAGCTATTAATATGCCTCTTGAGATAAATTGTTCATATTTATACATTTGTGAATCATATTAATTTGTTGTGTGGGCCCACATACTTTTATTTATGCATCTACTTTCAAAGGACATACTTGAAAATTAGAGAAATCCCAATATCTTTCCTGGTAAAATATTTTAAAAATAAAAATATTTTAGAAATAAATGTAAATCTCCAAACCTATAATTTACTTGTAAGGTTATTTTGTCCATCCATTGTTGCTTGTTCAAATAAAACATTTTTAAACACATACGACAATGTTCACAGTAACAAACTCTGTAATTGAAATAGAGTAAAAATATACCAATCCAGACAACCTTGTGTTGTGTAATCAATTCAAAGCAGCAAAACAGGGACAAAAATGTGACTGTACAGTAACTTCCAATACTGCTCATAGGACACCATAAAGAACCATACATTTCAAATATGAAAATGAGAAATTTGGGTTCCTCAGGGATGTTATATTCCCAGTACAGATATCTCACACAAATGTTACATATTCAGGTGTTTCTCTGCTAAATACTGGGATAATAAGCAAGTCCTCCATTTTGTAATAACTTAATACTAAATGTTTAATATATAATATAAATAGAATCTCCAAGTTCATGACAAGATTGATAAGATCATTGTTAAGGATCCGGGACATTGTCAAATGTAACAAATGAACCGGATTGCAGGTGTTCATGAGAGCAAAATTCAATAATCTGTGTGCCCAGAATTTATACTTATGATGTAACCATGGGGAAAAAGGACATATAATTTAGCTGAATCTATGAATAGCCAGAATATTGCGGATGACTGCTTGAATATCCCAAGTAACCCATTGTTAACCATGCTAGCATCTTCTCATTCATTGACTGTAAAGGACAATCTGAAATAAACGCAATATGACTTGTTTGGCCTCCCTTTGATTCGCATAACAGATAAAGGATGTATAAGAATCAAGGGTCAAACAATGGACTTGGAATGTAGTCAAGAACATTGACATTCCAAGGTGAGATCAAAACTATTAATTTAAAATGGTTTTCCCTAAAAGATAATAGGTTGAATGGCAACATAAGAAGATAGCCTAGAATGTGATGGTAGATAAGAACCATTCGGCCCATCTAGTCTGCCCAATTTTCTAAATACTTTCATTAGTCCATGGCCTTATCTTACAGTTAGGATAGCCTTATGCCTATCCCACGCATGCTTAAACTCCTTTACTGTGTTAACCTCTACCACTTCAGCTGGAAGGCTATTCCATGCATCCACTACCCTCTCAGTAAAGTAATACTTCCTGATATTATTTTTAAACCTTTGTCCCTCTAATTTAAGGCTATGTCCTCTTGTTGTGGTAGTTTTTCTTCTTTTAAATATAGTCTCCTCCTTTACTGTGTTGATTCCCTTTATATATTTAAATGTTTCTATCATATCCCCCCTGTCTCGTCTTTCCTCCAAGCTATACATGTTAAGATCCTTTAACCTTTCCTGGTAAGTTTTATCCTGCAATCCATAAACCAGTTTAGTAGCCCTTCTCTGAACCCTCTCTAAGGTATCAATATCCTTCTGAAGATACGGTCTCCAGTACTGTGTACAATACTCCAAGTGAGGTCTCACCAGTGTTCTGTACAATGGCATGAGCACTTCCCTCTTTCTACTGCTAATACCTCTCCCTATACAACCAAGCATTCTGCTAGCATTTCCTGCTGCTCTATTACATTGTCTGCCTACCTTTAAGTCATCAGAAATAATCACCCCTAAATCCCTTTCCTCAGATGTTGAGGTTAGGACTCTATCAAATATTCTGTACTCTGCCCTTGGGTTTTTACGTCCAAGATGCATTATCTTGCACTTATCCACATTAAATGTCAGTTGCCACAACTCAACATTCCTTTCAAAAACTTGGCTGCACAATCGTATTCAGAGCTAAATATTATTGGAGTGGGGTTGCCAATGGGTAAAATAAATGGGATCTGAATGTGTCAAGATGGCAGATTTTTGTTTTGTTTCTGTCTTATTTTTTCAATTCTTCTCAGACTTTCTCTTTAGTTCTATATTTTATTTGGAAGGAGAGGGAAGTGGGGGGAGGGGAGGAGCCTATATCACAGGCCATATAATATATGTATAAGTGTATTTAATTACACAGCGAGTGATACAAATTGGACTTTCTGTTCTCCTGTTAAGGACATGGAGTTTGGGCATAGGGTGGGTGAACATGTATTGGAGACCCCTGGTCTTTCATATGTATTAAAAGGGGATATTGTATGAACTGGGTGATCTTTAGTCCAACTTCCTCACGGTTCTAGCCTTTGCCTTCAATAATACTAGAGGATGGGGTGGAGAGTATGGCATGGAACATTAACCATAGAAAAGAGATTCTAGGAAACCTGAAGGTCACACATCCTGCTATTCTATAGAATTGCTGATGTCTATGTTTCTAATATTGTATCAGTTATCTTAACAATATAGACTGGCAATTGCTTAGCCCTGAATCAGATAATTAATCATATTGTCTATTTTATTGTGCTTCATGTAATAACATCAGACATTCTCACTCAGACTCCATTGACTTTTTCTTTTTGTAAATATCCCATAGCATACCGAAGCACCATACATTATTTGTTTCTTGGATGGTTGAAATGTTGGATAGCAGTTGTATTCTTTAATCCTCTGGAAGTTAATGGTAAATAAAAAGCACATTCTAGCCAGTTCCAATTCTACAGATGTCACAGTTCTCAATAAAGCAATTTTTTTTTTTTTTTTACAAAGCTAAAATATGTGACTTTCCGAAACGCAGGCAAAGTCATATAGTTTAATGTTAACACCATACTGCACAGCCCTGACTGTTACAGTTTAATCTTATGCACGTTACTTTAGGAAACTGATTGGATTTTTTCCTTCTGTGCCAATATCTTGGATGTTTATGTCACCCCATGCCCTCAGCTCTTTTCCAAATTCTTCCTGTCGCCCTGCATCATTAGATATGTTAATTATTAATTATCACTAAAAGCAGGATTGCTGTATTGCTGTTCTTGATCTCATCCTTTATCTCTTTTTCCTTTCATTCTGAAACCAGATCTGTTCTGTTGCTGATTTGACTCATGCTGTTCAACCCCCCACACTGTCTACCTGCAGCAAAGATAAAAATTGAGTTGGTGGAAATAAAGCGATACGAACACTTAGCAGGCTACACTTCAGACTTAATCTTGCTCGAAAGCTTCCAAAGATGATGAAAGAACAGTCCACATCTACTTGAGTAACCTTCCTTATGTCTGTTTAACAGAAACCAAAGTAAAAAGAGCTTATTTTGGCAGTTAGTGTCATTTCATCTTGAACTCATTCTAAGTGCTAGAAACATATGTTCTTTATTGTGCCAAGCATAAAAAGTGCTAGAGTCGCCTTTTAGAGACCATTTTCCTACAAATTACCCATTTGTCTGTTGTACTAATCCTACTAAATGGAAGGGTACTAACCTGAATACTGACAACATTTTATAATATATGACTGGGAAAATGCCATCTTTCCAAATAAAATATTTTTTTTTCGGCACTGGACAGAAGATCTTTATAGGAATAAGTTTATAGGTCCAACTACTGCCAAGTGATTATCTTGTGTACTAAAAGGAGCACTGTCACCTCAACACTATTTTTTTTTTTAAATATAATGATCATTTCATCACATTTTGAAAGGAAATAGATTCTATCTCGAATGAATGAATATATATATATAAAAATGAGTCTCACTCCAGCCTTTAGTATATGAAAGGATCCTTGGGCCATATACATGCACCTTGGGTCAGACAGTGTTTTAGAAATGTATAGTCTATGTGGTCTTCCCTGCTTAAATCCCTGCACAGTGACATCATAAGATCAGTAACTGGTGGAAGACTTTTGTCTTCTACTTGCTCACATCTAATCCAAAGAGATCAGCAGCTCTGCAAACTAGTACATTATTAGGTGCAGAGCTGTCACCCTGTGGGGAAAAAAGGGCAGCATAGTCTGTAAAAAAGCTCTCTGATGAGTTGGTGCACCATCTTAATGTGTGGGCCCTTAGTCACTTCAGGTTAAATAGGCAGCTCTCAGTGCAGTAATGGATGTAGGCACCGTCCTCTATATTAAGGTCTACAGTGACCCTTTAACCCCTTAAGGACACATGCCATGTGTGACATGTCATGATTCCCTTTTATTCCAGAAGTTTGGTCCTTAAGGGGTTAAAGCCTCAAGCTGAAAAATATTGTGAAGATAGTTGGTGCAAGAACACAGCCTGGCTTTACACTATTGCCTATTGGGAAGGGTTTTGCAAGGTCATTGCTATGTGTGACTTGGTCACATTAATCTTATGTAGCTGAATGTTTGTATAAGGGAACTACGAGTTCCAGGATTTGCACAATACCTTTTCTGTTCACAGTGCTGAACGCTTTGGTGAGGTCAACGGATGTCATGTACAAACCCTTGTTCTGTTCCTGACTTTTTATCTTGGAATTGAGGACAAATATCATACTGGCGGTGCTCCTTCTAGCTCTGAAGCCACATTGGCACTCCAGAAAGAGTTCTTCTGTAAAGGTGTGTTTAGCAGTTTGTTCAAAAGTACCCTTGCAAGGTTTTTTCCTATGACAGGGAGCAGTTTTATTCTAGATAGTTGGAGCAGTCAGACTTTTCTCTCTTGTTCTTATACAGGGTTATGATTATTGCATCACAGAGGTCCCGTGGTTGTTTGCCTTGTTCCCAGCAGCAGACAAAGAAATCATGAAGTTCAATGTATAATGCTGGGCCCCCATACTTCCAGACTTTCAGCTGTTCAATAGCCTTAGCAATCTCTTCAAGAGTGTGCATTTTGTTCAACTCTCTTTTTTTTGCTGTTGTGGGACTTGATGGAGTACAGAAACTTGGACCATGCAGTTGGTGCTGAAGAGATGTTGGAAATGTTTCAACCACAGGTTCAGGATGGACACCTTGTCAAAAAGGAGTGTTTGACCATCTTGCAGTCTCTCGGTCTCTGGCTTGCCTGCTCAGTAAAGGGTGTCTCCTGCACCAAGCTCTTAAAGGCTGTCTACCTCTGGGAAGTGGACTTCACTGAGGGCCAGAATGTCAACATTGAGCCTTAAGACTTTATGGGCAACTAAAGGGTAGTGCCATTCAATGCAACTGCTGTCTGCTGTATAGAGCATGATTTTGATGTTCCAACATGCACATATTAGTCCTAGCACACCTTGTGAGGCAGGTGTTTGGCTTTTACTCTTTTTGTTTGCTTGACAGTATTAAAAGATGCATGTTGACCATGGCTATCCAACTGGGGGAAAAATGGAAACAACATTTGGTTGGACCACCTTTTTCTAGGTCAGTATCTGAGTGGAGCAGGCAGTACTATTCCTTGATAATTCTTGATCTGGCTGCTTGATCTTTCAGGGTGCTGCTGAATAAAGTTGTTGTCTCCGTGGTTCACATCAGATGACTCATACGCCTGGACCGTCTACATACAGGATCAGAAAGGCAGCTTCCAGTATCAGCTTGCCCTTTTCCCATTGCTCAGGACTTCATGTTAAAAATTCATAGGAAGGCCCTGACAAAATTAATACATTTAATAAACAACATGTTAGATTTGAAGATTAATATCTGTCCGAATTGCAATACAGTAAAATACAACAAAAATGTTGGGCTGTTCTTATCTTCCCTACCTGGACAGATCCTATATTTTGTATTTGAATTGTAATACATCTGATCATCAGATGATCAGTCAAATCCCTAAGCTATGAGCTGAAATGTATCTGAATCATGAACCAACTGATATGCGCAATGGCCAAGAATGTTTGTTTCGTGTCATGATTCTGAATTCCACTTGTGTCTCCAAAGACAGAGATGAATGATGGGAAAAAACATGATTGATGGCTAGGGGATGTCACTAAATGTTGATTTTATTCACAGATCATGTGAGAAGTGAGCAATAGAGGGGAAATAGCAGGAGCAGTAAAAAAAAATCTATATGCATTTACACATATTATTTCTCTAACTTGACCTGTGAACCAAATTGCTCCTAGCAGTGTACTTCAAAATGTATTATATACCATATTATTATTATCTTTATATTTTGCAGTAGACGGATTGGCCAGTTTTCGCACCCATTTGGTTCTTCAGATTTGGTTCCCAAACCAGGTTTCTGGTACCGAAATTCTTCTGAGCTAAACCCACAAATGTCCAAAATACGTTATGTGCTATTACGTTTGTCTTGGACGCCTTAGTGTATTCTAACTTAGTGTTTTGTTTGCGTGATGGTACTGCTACATGTATTGTTCTTCATTTTTATTTATTTATTTTGTTGTTTCATTTGAGACTATTTTGTTTCTGTATGATTTTTTTTTAGTTAATTACTAAACAAAAAAATATGTATTCAAGAATACCCTAAGCAACCCGTTCTATTTTACTGGGAAGGGGATCATACTAATAAATGTCAGAAACTAATTCCCGGTCTATATTCTACAAATGTGGGGATATGATTCATCCAGTTACTGAAATACTTTCAGTCTTTTTTATTATTTTTGTTATTTGAAAGCAGATTAACCCCTTAAGGACCAAACTTCTGGAATAAAAGGGAATCATAACATGTTACACATGTCATGTGTCCTTGAGGGGTTAAAAGCATCAAATGTGAATGATCTGAAGATTGTTTGGTTTGATCAAGTTCACATTACATTTGTAACCATTTTTGAATGTAAAAAAATTTCTTGATATAACCATACTGTACAATCTATAGAGCTGTTGCCCTCCCCTCCCCCCTTTGTTGATCCACAGCTGTATATACAGACACACACACACACTGCTCTATGTAGAATACAGGCACACAACATAGCGACATCTAGACACATGTAAAACAGTCACAAAAATGGTGCCGCAAGTGTTTGGCCCATGCCAAACAAATCAGGCCATCCGTCACATATCTCCCCACATAGAAATAGACAAACCTGTGGCCGGACCCACGACGGGCCTGCAACAAGTCTGTTGGACCCCCCTGAGTCCACAGTCCAAGTCCATTGGGGGTCCAATGTGACTGGACAAGTGCGTGGGCACATGAGGGTATGGCCCTCAGTGACGGTGTTCCATTGCACACATTTTACCAATGCAGGGGGAAGGTGAACACAATGGAAATTCTGGAAGACAACAGTTCTCTTTTACTGATTCTTAGCCCATAATAGTATAGACAAAGTTTAAATAGCACCTTCCACTTAAATATTGTCTGGTAGATTGTAGATGTAATTTTACACTCATGTAATTGTTTTGATATATATCACTTAGATGCTTTTTAACAAACCCCAGATTGTAGTAAGCTGACACACATAATGCAAAATTTAAATCACTACAATTTCGTGTTTAGTAAATAAACATATCACAAAAACACAATATTGTCCTTTTGTGGCTTCTTATAAAATAAGCATCTTTAACATAGACTTTGTGGCCAGATAAAAGGTTCAAGTAAATTAAAAATATTATACAGAATTATACACACATTAGACTTTGTATTGCAATAATAAGTTCTGAATAATAATTTTTACAAGAAATACGATGAGCCAAAGATATCAAGGCTGTTGGCTGTGCTACAAGCTTACCCTGCTGTGCTAAGGTCTGGGTGCACTATGATAACAATTGAATTTGAATTTTGAATTTCTTCCTGTCTAAGAATAATCTGAGAAATAAAATAAGGCTCCTTGCAAGGTATAGCTTTACTCCTCCATACATAAAAACAGGTTAGATACAGAGGACCACATAGTGGATCTATTGTAGTGAACTGCAGACAATTTGTGCATATTTTCTCTCTGGTAAGAGAACCTTCTTCTGGTTCCATCACTCTCCTGTGCTTCACCTCAATGTAAGTTCCAGTGATCATTCTTTTTCAACATGTGATGCTCTTTTAAACATCATACCATTATCGTGTTGGAATTCAATTTACCTTGCTACAGCGTAGGATTTATTGATATTTGAAACTGTGAGGTGGTGGCATGAAAGTTCTAAAAGTGGAGCGATCACAATAGCAACAAACAGTATGGTCTTGTTGATTCCGTAGGTTTCCATTGTGATTGTCCTAGCTTCGAGCTTTGCCCCATAACTGCTTTAAGTTTCTACAAACTCTTCTTCATTATCCAACAATCACACCATTTTATTTTTGTTTTGCTTTTGTAGGTAAATTACCATGTAGTCCTGCTTTTTGTTTTATATCTGCTGTGTATAATGTTGCATTTTCTGTCCTATTAAATTTAAAAAATACTATGTCCAATCTGTTCAAAACAGGGAAATATTTGTGTGCTTTTATTGATGGTATTGCCCTGTATGACAAATGAACACACACAGGAAAGAAGATTGCAGAGTTTCTTTCTATTGTAACACGGAATATTTGGCTTTAGTAACCAGGACTGGTACAAGATGCAGAACAGGTAGGCTTGCACATGTAGAATAATGACATACAGCTTCCTTTAGCACAAAGTTTAGTTAGGGAAGTAAGTCAGCAGAGGTAACACATGAAATGTGAAGATTAGATGTTTTATTAGAGAAAAAAAAACACTGTAAACAATTTATAAAATTCTCATTAATGCTCAACTTCTTTTTGTGGGTGGGGGTTTGACTGCCTTTCTGTCCTGTCATTTCCCAAACATCACTGCCTGCTGGTAAGTATATTTTGTTAATCCCTTCTGTGTGGCACTAGTGGTATGCCAGGGTCTGTGCCCAATATCCACAATCGTGTATACAAGATTACAACTATTGCAAATTTTGCAAATGATTGTACTGATAGCCTTTCAAGTGCCGGCTCTGCTGAGCTCCCCTGCAACCCCTCCCATGTAGCATGGGCCGGTAGGGAGATCTAGAGATTCCCCTGCATGGTACTGTACTGCTCATTCTGCGGGCTTCTTTCTGGCTGAGAGTAGTTCTCTTGAAGTTATGGATACACTTATACACAGATATACATTCACAGATGCACTCATTGGGTACTCATTGCCAAACACACACTCCTCAGGTACATACATGCTACACTATGCCAGACATGCGCACACAAGTACCAATACATTGCGATTGTGTGTCTGTATATGTCAATGTGTGAGTGTGTCTATGTGTCAGTGAGTGTCTCTGTATATCAGTGTGTTTGTGTGCATGTGCGTGTATCAGGGTGTGTGAATGGTTATGCATGTATTGTGTGTGTGTGTGTGTATGTATGTATGTATGTATGTATGTACTGTTTGGACATCTTGTTAAAGACCGCGAGACGGTCGAAACGTTGATTGGTATGTTCACTATTTGAATACAAAGAATTTGCGTTAAATCCAGTGAGTGCTCTAATTTTTCCATATATATATATATATATATATATATATATATATATAAAACTCAAAGGTTATATATGTGTGTGTCCAAAGTGAAACGTGCCTGCAATGTGAGGGTGATATGGTATGGGTAATGTCATGGTAATGTGTCACCATATACAATATATGCACACAACTGAGAATGTAGACTATGTGAGGAGAAAAACTGTATGTTACATATTGAAAAATGTTAGTTATTTGCAATTCTGTTTTCCCATCTGTAACCTCATTAATTGGTCAATTATTTTTTCATGTTTTCCTGTCCAGACATAATTTTTGTGTTTCCATGAAATAATGTGCTATTTAGCAATACGGAAACAAAAAATACATTTAAACATTACTTTCCAGGACAAGCAAATTACTCAGATTCTGGGGATGGTTTTACTGCAAACCATTTGGTAATGAAGGAATTAAGAAAACTAAAATGTTAGGAATACAAACCTGTATCCCTTACGCTTTAATGCCCCTTTACCTTAATAAAATACAGGTGCCCCTGTTAGCAATAGAAATGAATAAAATAGATGATTGACTCACCTCCCACAGTGTCAATAAGAGAGATTTTCCTTCTCCATTGCTGGTCCAATCCAATGCTCTGCATACGGGAACATTGGGGAACTTATGCGCATCCAAGCTTCCATATTATGTGACAGAATTATACTCAGACAGTGCCCGGAAGCCAGTATGACAGCTACTAGATGTGGAGGTCTAAAAAAGCTGCAAGGTTTTTCTTTGCAAGGTTGAAACTGTAAGACCACTCCACCCAGACTTCTTCACCTATCTATCCTCCCTTATACACAAGTATGTCCCGTCTAGGCTCTTACGATCTGCTAAAGACTTACGTCTATCTTCTGTCGGTACTCCCACCTCTGATGCTCGCCTTCAAGATTTCTCGAGGGCTGCACCGTTCCTGTGGAACTTGTTTCCCTCCTCCGTTAGACACTCACCCAGTCTCCACTCCTTCAAAAAAATTGTTAAAAACCCACTTCTTCATAAAAGCGTATCAATTAAACTGTTAATAGCTCCTGACTGATTCCTTTTCTGCAACTGTCACTAGTCTAATGCTATCCTTATCTTTTGTGTCATTTTACCCCACTCCCTCTAGCATGTAAGCTCATTGAGCAGGGCCCTCAACTCCTCTGTTCCTCTGTGTCCAACTTGTCTGGTTACAACTACATGTCTGTTCGTCCACCCTTTGTAAAGCGCTGCGGAATTTGACGGCGCTCTATAAATATAATAATTATTATTGAGATAAAGTGGCCTGAAAAACTTTAGTGATCCTTTACTGTTTTTCTTCATTATTGGGGTGATATTACCAGTGCTCCTCAACCCTCTCCTCAAGGAACACCAAACAGTCCAGGATTTAGGGATTACCTGGGTGTGTCTAAAAAAAAAAGAAGGAAATAAAAACCCCTTTGAGTCTAAAAGAGTTATTAATAAATTGAAGTAGTGTAAAATACAACACCTAGTGGAGTGCAAATACAAATATAAGTGATAGAGGGGTTCACTTACCCCAACAGTTTTGTGTTGTCTTAAATTCAGGAATATGCTTTTAAACATACAACGAAGGGGAAAAAAAGAGATAAAAAAAACAACATATCGTGTAGATGGTTTTGGTGAAAATGAGTGATTAAAGTAAAAAACTGAAACCACTCACATAGTCTGGAGCCTATATAATATTGGCTCCGTACGTAAGCCTGTGTGCTCTTTGGGCAGCAACACACCCCTTCCTCTGATATGTACCTCCACAACGACAAGGAAACAAAAGGAGAAAGAGACCCAATGGGTGGTAAATGTGCAAACAGGCAGATAATATATAGGTGGTAAATGTTATGCTCACCTAGTTGAGAGCCTTAAAATTCTGGTTCTGAGGGTGGTCAGCGATGTGCCAGTATGAAGGGATCGCACTTCCCTATAAAGATTCCGAGAGGCTCCAAGGACTTCAATGGATAAAGAAAATTTATTCATTCCAAATAAAAAGTAAATATAAAACCAGAAATTTGGAGTATAAAAATAGTAAATAAAAGTCCAAATAAAAGTCCAAATCAGCCAAAACGTGTTTCACTCGTCTGTGAGCTTCCTCAGTCAGCTGTGATGTAGTTATTAGGTTTTGGTTTTTTAAAACACCTTGTGCCTCAAGGAGAGGGTTGAGAAGCACTGATATTACTCACTTAGTTTAAATAAACAATTAAGTAAGGAGATCGTTATTTTTAAGGAATGCGTTTTTACCATAAATCTATTGTTTACTATAATTTGGTAGCAGTCTTAGCTCAAGTTTTGTTTTGATTAATTAGTAGAGAATGTTTGCTGTCTGTTTAGCCACAAGTAATATACCTACAATATCTAGTGAAATGACAAGTGTACATATGTTTAAAAGTACATTTATCTACAATCTATTTAGAGTATGCATTAGGAATATATTAACTGCAGGTAGGTTATAAATCAAAACGATTAAAAATGTGTTTGAATTGATATACCCTTTTCTTGTGATTGTAATGTATGAGAGCACAGATATTAGATTCCTTTTAGGAAACATATATGATAAGTTTCTCCAAGGTATAATTTCACTAAAAGTAAACCCTGGTGGTTATGAAAAATGTTTTACAATTTTTTTTTTTATGCAGTTGAATACAAAGTAGCAGCTGTGCAATAACACACAATTTTAAAGAGAGTATAAATAGCAAGTTATCTTAATTATCATTTCTTTATCTCCAATTACCTAGTGTTATTCCTTTCAGAGTTAACAAAACTTTGTTGTTAAGGGTGCTTTATGAGTGTGTCTGTGTTTGTGTGCTCGTGTGTGTATATCTGTATATATATATATATAAAAAATTTTTTTATTTATTAGATTTTTATGAATTGTAAAAATAAGGATAAGCATCTACATATCTGTCATTATTACAAATAATGACATGAATTCCATTTGGTTTTAAGTAAAATGAGCACAAAACATACATTTGTAGAAAAGGGTACATACTGATGATCACTGGTCCTCAATAACTTAAAGGACCACTCTAGGCACCCAGACCACTTCAGCTTAATGAAGTGGTCTGGGTGCCTGGTCCAGCTAGGGTTAACCCATTGTTTTATAAACATAGCAGAGAAACTTCTATGTTTATCAATGGGTTAAGCCTTCCCCCAAAGCCTCTAGTGGCTGTCTCATTGACAGCCGCTAGAGGCGCTTGCGTGCCTCTCACTGTGATTTTCACAGTGAGAGCACGCCAGCGTCCCTAGGAAAGCATTGATAATGATTTCCTATGCGACTGGCTGAATGCGTGCGCAGCTCTTGCCGCGCGTGCGCATTCAGCCGACGGGGCGGATCGGAGGAGGATCAGAGGAGGAGAGATTGTGTACATGCACTTTGTGGTTTTTATAATCGCTGGAGGTTCTATAATGTTGCCTATTCTACGGACTATATATTTTATTATTTGATGTTCTTGAATACATTCCTGAGAAGCAGTCCTTGGAGCAGATGTGCCTTGACCCTTATCCTATCTATCTAAGCCTGTTTGACACACAGCTCTCCAATCAATTGTTCTGATGCCTACAATATGACATTCTGTAGAATTTCTGTCATGTAATGATATTTTTTCTGTGTTGTTCTGATGTCCTGGAGAACACAACAATGTGGATTAAATGTGGCCACTTGCGTTATAATGCAGATTGTCTAAAAGTAATGGTGATTTATAAGGCCATAATAATTTATTCTACAGCACTGTTACAATGTTTTTTGTTTTTTTTTTATTATTATTCTAGTTATCATTTCTATTAAATTTTAATGTCATTTTCTAAGGGGTTCATTAGCTAAACAGTCATGTGCAGTAAATTAAAAGCTAGATTACAAAATACAGAACAAAAAGTTGATTTGGAAAAACAGCTGAGCCTGAGATACTCCCAACTCTACAATTGTGACCTTGAAAATTAAAAATAGATTATATTCATCATCATTCACTCCTTTATTGAATAAAAATAAAAATTCTAATTTTGAACTAACCTGTCCTTTTTTCATTAATTCACAACATAAAGCTCTTTATCGAAGTAATTCTTATTAACTCGATGCCCCTATGTTACCTGTTACCTTGAGAAAAATCAACCACAAGCTCTCCCTCTTAAATATTTTAAAGATTTATTAGCGTTAAGTGGTTGTAGCTGGTTAATCAATTTAAATCACTGTCTATCAAACTGTTTCAGTTACATTTTAACCAAATGGGTGTCACCTGACACTAAATTATCATTCAGACCCAGTTCCCAAAGAGAGATAATCACATCCTTCAGCTCACAAATCCCTTACTAAAGCTAAATTTAAACTCTCTCCTGCTCTTTAGGTTTGTCCATTCTCTTTCTCTATTTTCTGTCTTCTATACAATACAAAGGCAGTATTGCTGCCGCAGCAAACATGAATCTTAAGACGGCATGCCCACTGAAACAGAATTCTTTTCTTAGAGATGCAGTTATTACAAGTCATATGAGAGAACATATTATTATATGGCTTTTTACATGCTGCAAAATCATAGCTTTTGCACAAAATTACAGTCAAATTTTATTTAGCAATCATGTGTAAAGGACACTAACAACAGACATTTTTCATGTTTTATTCATTGAATTTTATGTGGGTTTTTTTAAACTTATTTATGAAGTGTTTCGCCAGGAAAATGTACATGGAGTTTTGTCATTTTTAAGCTTTGTTCTAAAAAACTAGACGTTAGAATTTACAGTAAATATGACTCAATAAAAAAACAGTACTTTTACCGAAGCTTGTAGAGGATTGCCTTGATTGGATTGACAATGGTTTTTATGTATGTTACATCACAAAACATGAAGGCAAAAAGTGACAATTCAGGAAACTCTTGCCAAGTTACCCAATACGTCTGGTTTGGGTGGTTTTGTCCTAAAATGTGAAATTCTTTGGGGGAGCAGGGCCTGACTGCCAACATAGCTGGTCGCACCTTGCTGTAGCTCTGTAGTCCTGGGCACATAACACAGCACACTAAATTCAACTTACCTAGTGGGTGCCTCACTGATAGAGGTGCCTCCCTACCTGAGTGCCCGGTACCTCTCGATGCAGCAACGTTTGAAGCAGAACGCATAACCGCGAAGTAGAAGCCTGGAACATCCACTAAATGTTGGTTTTATTCACAAAGCAAGTGAGAAGTCCTTAATAAAGAGAAACGAGGAGGAGTAGTAAAACAAATCTAATAAAATAATGTTTTTCAGTGCTTTATCCCATTGTATAATTTCCACAGTAGTGATCGTTTCCTGTTAATAAAAATATGCACATCTTGACAGTACAGCATATTTTCTGTTTATGGTTACTATAGTAATTGCAAGGTTTAGCAAAATTAAACAGCTTGTAAAAGTTACTTTGTCTAATATTTTTTTTTCCACACAACTTATTGTAGAAATATAAAAATATTTACATCATCCAGTAAAGCATAGTTAGAAAAATAGAATGTGACGGCAGATAAGAACCATTCAGCCCATCTAGTCTGCCCAATTTTCTAAATACTTTCATTAGTCCCTGGCCTTATCATATAGTTAGGATAGCCTTATGCCTATCCCACGCATGCTTAAACTCCCTCACTGTGTTAACCTCTACCACTTCAGCTGGAAGGCTATTCCATGCATCCACTATCCTCTCAGTAAAGTAATACTCCCTGATATTTTTAAACCTTTGCCCCTCTAATTTAAGGCTATGTCCTCTTGTTGTGGTAGTTTTTCTTCTTTTAAATATAGTCTCCTCCTTTACTGTGTTGATTCCCTTTATATATTGAAATGTTTCTATCATATCCCCCCTGTCTCGTCTTTCCTCCAAGCTATACATGTTAAGATCCTTTAACCTTTCCTGGTAAGTTTTATCCCGCAATCCATGAACCAGTTTAGTAGCCCTTCTCTGAACCCTCTCTAAGGTATCAATATCCTTCTGGAGATACGGTTTCCAGTACTGTGTACAATACTCCAAGTGAGGTCTCACCAGTGTTCTGTACAATGGCATGAGCACTTCCCTCTTTCTACTGCTAATACCTCTCCCTATACAGGGAGTGCAGAATTATTAGGCAAATGAGTATTTTGACCACATCATCCTCTTTATGCATGTTGTCTTACTCCAAGCTGTATAGGCTCGAAAGCCTACTACCAATTAAGCATATTAGGTGATGTGCATCTCTGTAATGAGAAGGGGTGTGGTCTAATGACATCAACACCCTATATCAGGTGTGCATAATTATTAGGCAACTTCCTTTCCTTTGGCAAAATGGGTCAAAAGAAGGACTTGACAGGCTCAGAAAAGTCAAAAATAGTGAGATATCTTGCAGAGGGATGCAGCACTCTTAAAATTGCAAAGCTTCTGAAGCGTGATCATCGAACAATCAAGCGTTTCATTCAAAATAGTCAACAGGGTAGCAAGAAGCGTGTGGAAAAACCAAGGCGCAAAATAACTGCCCATGAACTGAGAAAAGTCAAGCGTGCAGCTGCCACGATGCCACTTGCCACCAGTTTGGCCATATTTCAGAGCTGCAACATCACTGGAGTGCCCAAAAGCACAAGGTGTGCAATACTCAGAGACATGGCCAAGGTAAGAAAGGCTGAAAGACGACCACCACTGAACAAGACACACAAGCTGAAACATCAAGACTGGGCCAAGAAATATCTCAAGACTGATTTTTCTAAGGTTTTATGGACTGATGAAATGAGAGTGAGTCTTGATGGGCCAGATGGATGGGCCCGTGGCTGGATTGGTAAAGGGCAGAGAGCTCCAGTCCGACTCAGACGCCAGCAAGGTGGAGGTGGAGTACTGGTTTGGGCTGGTATCATCAAAGATGAGCTTGTGGGGCCTTTTCGGGTTGAGGATGGAGTCAAGCTCAACTCCCAGTCCTACTGCCAGTTCCTGGAAGACACCTTCTTCAAGCAGTGGTACAGGAAGAAGTCTGCATCCTTCAAGAAAAACATGATTTTCATGCAGGACAATGCTCCATCACACGCGTCCAAGTACTCCACAGCGTGGCTGGCAAGAAAGGGTATAAAAGAAGAAAATCTAATGACATGGCCTCCTTGTTCACCTGATCTGAACCCCATTGAGAACCTGTGGTCCATCATCAAATGTGAGATTTACAAGGAGGGAAAACAGTACACCTCTCTGAACAGTGTCTGGGAGGCTGTGGTTGCTGCTGCACACAATGTTGATGGTGAACAGATCAAAACACTGACAGAATCCATGGATGGCAGGCTTTTGAGTGTCCTTGCAAAGAAAGGTGGCTATATTGGTCACTGATTTGTTTTTGTTTTGTTTTTGAATGTCAGAAATGTATATTTGTGAATGTTGAGATGTTATATTGGTTTCACTGGTAATAATAAATAATTGAAATGGGTATATATTTGTTTTTTGTTAAGTTGCCTAATAATTATGCACAGTAATAGTCACCTGCACACACAGATATCCCCCTAACATAGCTAAAACTAAAAACAAACTAAAAACTACTTCCAAAAATATTCAGCTTTGATATTAATGAGTTTTTTGGGTTCATTGAGAACATGGTTGTTGTTCAATAATAAAATGAATCCTCAAAAATACAACTTGCCTAATAATTCTGCACTCCCTGTACAACCAAGCATTATGCTAACATTTCCTGCTGCTCTATTACATTGTCTGCCTACCTTTAAGTCATCAGAAATAATCACCCCTAAATCCCTTTCCTCATATGTTAAAGTTAGGACTAGTTAAAGGGAAACTATCACTTCTCAGGATTTTTCGTATTATGTTTACCAATCTCTTTATGAAATACATATGTGTTTGTAAGCTATCAAAAAATAAAATGCAATGTTGAAATCCACACATCTTTATCTTGCAACTGGGTGCCTCCATTTTAGCTCCCTGTCAATCATCGTTATAGAGTCTGTCTTTTACACATGGCATAGAGAAAGCATTCAGAGAAGAGATTAAACAATGTTTCTATCTCTCCTCTCAATTTGCAATGTTCCTCCTGGTTGTACTTTGTTTGAACTGGATTATGGTGTATTTTTCTCTGAAATAAATTTAAAAGAAAAAACAGACATCTCATGAAAAATGTTAACACACATAATAGGAGATTTTGAGTGTTTAACCCCTTAAGGACACAACTTCTGGAATAAAAGGGAATCATGACGGAATATTTCCGTCATGTGTCCTTAAGGGGTTAATGTAATAGTAGAAATTCCAGAGAACTCGTGTTTATATCCTCATTAGAATTATCTCTCTCTTACATGCACACAAACACACACAAACAAACACACACACACACACACACTTTGTATATGAAGAACTATTACTTAGAGATGATTATGAGAAAGTATGTGTAGAGAGTAACAGATACTGTTCTGTTCTCGAGTTCTCACGTTAGTAGCTCATTTTGCAGATATTTGGCTGTTAGGGTTATATATCAGGCTTCCCCAAACTCCAGCCCTCCAGATGTTGCTGAACTACAACTCCCATGATTCTCAGCCTATTTAATTCATAGAATCATGGGAGTTGTAGTTCAGCAACATCTGGAGGGCTGGAGTTTGGGGAAGCCTGATATATAGTGTTCAAGTAGAGATTGTAGCCGTATTAATCCAGTGATGTAGATGTAAAAAAAAAACAGATACAAATTGTATCTTGTTATACCTTCTATTGGACTAACAAAACTTCTGTTAGTCCAATAAAAAAGGTATTACAAGATACAAATTGTATCTGTTTTTTACACCTCTATCTATATCTGTATGTATGTGTGTGTGTGTGTGTGTGTGTGTGTGTGTTTATATATATATATATATATATATATATATATATATAAAATTAATACAATGTTAAACATCTGCACACCAGTCAAGCCATAAGAAATCACAAATTTGATTCTAACGCAAAGGATTCTGGGTGGGCATACACAAATTAGCTTAACAAAGAATCACATTTTGCCTTATTCCATTTATATATATATATATTTTTTTTTTTTTCATTCTGCCATTATCCTAGTTTCCCTTATATGTACTGACATTTTGAGCCATTACCTGACCCAAGATCATGCTCTCACCGACCCGGCTGTGCCACATTCACTGAGGAATGTACAGCCAGGCACAGGCAGCTTTCTCAGTGATCATCCCTTCTCAGCAACCATAGGTACTGCAGGCCCAGCAGAGAGTGGCATTGAAGACCTGTGTGAACATAACCTAGAAAAGGGAAACAACAGAAGACAAAAAATGACCTGTGCTTGTTTGTGACTATCCTATTTTACACTGTTGCCATTTCTGAAATTGTAATGTTGACGGAAGAAATGTTTTGATCTTTCACTTGGCTTTTAGACCCACAAGGCTAATTGTGAGAAGTAGTTGTTGTCTAAACTATGGTAAGGTACAAAAATAACTCAATGCCTTACATAAACCGTAAATTCTGTTCAATTCCTAGATAAAACAACAGTTAGAAATATAATAAATAGTTGAAATAACTAGATGTATATTGCCTTTCAGTAATGGCCACCTTGATGTTGTGGAGTAATTATTTAGAATTACTGGTTCGTGTTGTATGAAAAGAAATTGCTTTGTTACCTATAGAAATAAAGAACTACAAGCTAGTCTACTTTATAGAGCATCTCCCGATGAATAGATCTCAGGGACATTATTGTAATTATTTTCAGATATATAAGTGGATAGTGAAGTTTTCTCAGAAAACAGTCACAATAAAATATTTAAGTAAACAGAATGAATTGATGTTAAAGAGACATTTTTTCCCGAGGGAATAAGATGGCTCTGGTTCACTTAAAAAGTGCAATACATATTTAAATATTAAAATGCTACTAATCTCTGCATGCAGAAACCACACAAAACCCCTGATTAAAACAGTTAAAACACAACTAAATATAAATGGGTGCGCAAAAAATTAGTACGGAAAAAATACCATTAAAAATTTGATATTCCACAAAGCTTTGTGAAAAAGTGTCTCCAAATATTTTCATGCAAATCAATATTCCAAGTGACAACAATATGCTCAATATTAACGAGGTAGCATTAATTGATTAATCAATTAGTTAAAACACCAATTTATACTGAAATCACCACAAAGGTGTTAAAGTGATTTTCATAAAAGCACAAATAGATGATATATACTTGCACACTATCCTTATGTAGAATCAAAAGTATCTAAGAATAAAAAAACATAAAAACTATCCTATTGCAACATTGTAAAATAAAGCAAAAAGAAAAGTTAAATCCAAATGGTTAAACTCTCAAGTATGGAGTGGTTATAGTACCACTCCAAACTATAGTGCCCAGGGAGGATCAGTCCCTTGAGTATGTGGGATCCAAGATTGCCGGCTGTACAGACTCGCCCACAGCCAAAAAGATGTTACTTCCAATCTTTATTCAATTCCACACAATTTAAAAGCCATATAATCAGCAAAGGCAAGCTCCTGAATGTAAGACACCACTTCACCCCAGTGTTTAACCGGTTCCTTTCTCTCCTTAGCTTTGGCTTCTCACTTCGTCTCTACTCAAGCAAGCACTTTCTAATTTTCAGCTCACCTCTCTTACTTTTGGTGTCTCACTTCGTCTCCTCTCAAGCAAGCACTTTCTAGTTTTCAGCTCGGCTCTCCTTAGTTTTGGCGACTCAATTCGTCTCTGTTCAAGCAAGCACTTTCTAGTTTTCGGCTCATCTCTCCTTAGTTTTGGCATCTCACTTAGTCTCCGCTCAAGCAAGCACTTCCTAGTTTTCGGCTCGCATTTTTATTGTTCTCATGTGCAGACAAATTGTTTCACATCAATGGTGCTCTGTGTTACAGTGATTAGCTACCTACTCTTGTAACTGAAGAGGATGTATATTCTGTTAAATACATTTAAAGTCATGATCCCTTATTGCATTGAAAGACACAGTACATATTAACTTGACCTACTTTACATTTGTTATATATCTTATAAGATTTTCCATACATAGCACTATAGCCGTTAGCCACTAGCCAGCTCCTGGAGTTTGCACACTATATTCTAGAGTCTTTTTAATCTGTGTTTTACATAGGTTTTAGTGAATCCCTATTGTTTCCAGTTTTAAGCAGCCTAGTGCTAGTCTGTCTACCTCTCCCCTGTGTGTTACATTAGGTATTCCAGAATATTTTTCTTCTACATTTAAGGTCATGTTATTATAGGACCCAGGTGGTCAATTTAGAGAGGAATACAACCTTATTGATATTTTTGTTTGCTGTACTGTAATTCCCTAAACATGGGTCTGTTTGTGAAGATCTGACATTGATTCCAACTAAAGAATTTTTGCAGTTCCTCTATAAAATATGTGAGGGCTTCTGCACTGAGCAGTCATCTGAGGTTAACAATGAAGAGCTTTTTTGTTTCATATTTTAATTCCTCTCATTTGACTTGTATTTGTTAATTCACTGCAACTCACCGTTTAGGAGAGTTGATGATGCACATCAACCTTCCAAGATTTATACACTTCACAATTTTTTTTCCAGTGGGGATATTGACCAAACCTGGACCACAGTCATAGAGTGCAGTGGGGGGTTCTAAGGAGATTGTGAACAATTTAGGAGACAAGGGGCATCCTTGTCATGTCCCATTGCCCAGTTTGAATTGGGTTAATTGGGCACTGTGATGAGTGTCTGGGAATGTAGGTTGGAATATAAAGTGTGGACAGAAGTGGTGTCACGTCATATGACTTTCTAACATGAATAATACATTGTATTTTGCTAATACATGCAGTAGTCCTGCTTGTGATGACTTTGATAAACTTTTAAAATGTTAATATTGTGAAAAAATAGCTGAATAGCTGAAATAATTACAATTACCAAAGACATTATTTCACCAGTATTATGTGAGGAAAAAGGTTATCTGCATGCAACTCATATTTATGGAGCAAAACTAATTATTACTTTAAAAAAGTTTAATAAAAAAAAGTCCACCCAGTATTATTTTTATCATTTTTATTTTTTTGCAGTGCATAGGGTTACAAACAACTTGTCATGCCCCAAAAGCAAACTACAAGCATCTCAAAATACAAGGCTCTGACATAAATGACATTACGAAAAAACAAGCTCATATTTGGTTTGTTTTTGAGATATTCTATAGGCTACGCATTCTTCTCTAACTGGTAGACAAATTAATTGTAAAAGAGAAGCAGGTAATGCTTAATATACAGGAAAGGCAAGATTCAAATCAGGTAAGATTAGCCGGGCAAGATAATTATAGTCGATATATAAATGCCACTTTACTAGCTATGCTAACTTGCTTCATGCGGAGTACAAATAGAAGGTACGAAATGAGATGCTAATTTAAGTAACTTTAAAGTTATCCACTGGGATCCTAGACGTCACCTCACTGCACTGCACCAATTAGAATATTAGAAATAAAAATAAAAGGAGTAGAGAAACATTTTTTTTAAACAATGTGCTTATCCAAAATGTTTCAAACAAAATAGCGTCTGCTATCCATAAAAGGAAGCTTATCACAGACCGTGAGCCCGCAACCCGGAGCAGCCAATTCCCTGAAGCAATATGCTGGATGTGAGTTTGGGGAAGTTGTTGTGGGTATTTGCAGGGTGACATCAGAGCAGGACGTTTCTCCAGCCCCAAGCCTGTACAAAAAGAAAGTTTGCATCATTAGTCCACAGACTCAGATGCTCTCATAGCTCAATGTCTTCGGGAAAATCAAGATGTGGCTTGCTCCTAGTGATGGGTGATCTTCTGGCTGCATGGACAATGTAGAGAAGCTATGCCTCTGGAGGCTCTCAGTTCAGGTAGGCGAGCTTTGGAATGACTAGATGTTTGCAGTATTGCGTCACCCTAAGGTAGGCCCTTTCTGCTCTGGTAACTAACTGCTTTATGTTCATTCCTGCTGCTTAATCAGGGTGGCTCTAGAAGGCTCCCACAGTCTCACCCAAAAGCCCAGAAGCAGCTCAGCCAGCCAAGCCTCAAAGAGACACCTGAGGTAGGCTCAGGATCTGCAGGTTATATGGAAGGGCGTACTCCATCCTGGAATCACTTCCTCTGAAATCGAAGAGTGTAAACAGGTAGAAGTACTTGTGTTCCAGGGTGGAACACACACCCAATTTAGCCACGATCGATTCTTCAATCAAGCCTGCACCTATGTAGAAGGGACATCACTGAAGCTAGACACATCCCTGAAGAAGTCCCCTAGGATGAAAAGTGTTGCACTTATTGTGTTATACATTAGAGTATACTACAAGACTACTATTAGATGAAGACAGTATCGTTGGATCTATACCCCTGTTGGGTGATGTGCCTTATATTCGCCTTTATCTTGTGAGTTCTCTACCTCCCCATTCCCTACGTTTTATTTGTAGCTGTATAACACTATATTTGTTTTTTCTTTCCTAAAATATAATCCCTATGTCGGGCTGTATTATATTTATTATATCATATTCTCTTTCTGACATATGTGTATTTTTATACATATATATTTATTTTCAAATATTTTTTATTAAAGGTTTCATATTTTTACATCAATATATGCAGTACTTTTATATTGAATACAAACAAGGCAAATTGTACATGGAGATACAAACATCAAATGTATAAAAAGAGTACAAACAAAACAAAAATATGAGTTATAGTAACAACAGTACAATTACTTCATTATATCGTGTTTTTCCTTGTGTAGTTAACAGTTAACTTTTTGAATTGAAAAAAAAAAAGAGAAATGAGAATCATTTCTCATGTGATTCTATGGTTTAGGGGGAAAGAGAAAGAGAATGGAAAGAAAAGGTGGTAAAAAGGAGAGACAGGGGAGATGAGAGGGAGTTATAACCCTTAAAAATATACTTAGTGATAAGAAAATATGATATATGCTCTATAGCAAACACCCAACAATACTTTGCAGTAGTTCAGTCTTAATTAACTTATATTATAAAATAGGGTTGCATCCAAGGGTTGCATCATATTAGCATTAAACCAAATCAAATCAATGGTTTTGCAAATAGAGAAAAAAAGGAAACATGAAAGAATAAAGTAATACAAATTAAAAATGAAAGAATAAAGTAAAAAAAAAATAAAAAAAGAGAGCCAGAATTTGAGAACATGACATCTCTTTTTCTTGACTACATTTTCCCACTGGTCCCAAAGAGTAGTTAGTTTTGTGTGTATGAGTGATGGTTGCCTTATTGCAAGCTCAGCTCTCTTGTTCTCACAAATAAAAGCAATAATTTCTGACCAAGTAGGCATTGGTGGTGTTTTCCAATAACGTGATATTTAGGTAGCTGAGATCAGTATATGGGAAATAATGATCCTATCTACCTTATCTAGAAAAGTGGGAAGGAGTTTAAACAAACCAACTTTTGGAGAGAGAGAGAGAGTTGATAGTTGGTGCAACTACCTGAATTAGGGATAAAATAATGTCCCAAAATGGTTTGATTTTTCTACATTGCCACCAAATGTGGAACATATCACCTACCTCCCCGCAGTCTCTCCAACAAGTGTCCGAGGCATCTCGAAACATCTTTTTAAGTTTAGTGGAAACCAAATACCATTGGCATATGACTTTCAAATGATTCTCGATGTGGTTTGAGCAAGATGTCATATCTCTTAATTCTTTAATTTTGTGCCAGCCGGCCAAATTAAATTCAACTTTCATGTCAGCTTCCCAAGCTATCATGTATTGCAGTTTCCTGATGGGGAATGAAGACAAGTAATAATAGTAGGAGGAGATGGTGTGTTTTTGACCAGGGTGTTTCAGACAGATAGTTTCCAGATTAGTGGGTTGAAAAGTTGTGTATGAGTGGTCTAGAGAGGAGATACTCTAAAGTTAAGTTAGTTTTGTAGTAATGTGTTCATACTGTGTAGACATAAGTCCATCTAAATTTATGTTTGTTTTTCAGGATTTGACATGAGAGTAGTGCATTCCTTTCAAAACAATTATCAATACAGGGAGTGCAGAATTATTAGGCAAATGAGTATTTTGACCACATCATCCTCTTTATGCATGTTGTCTTACTTCAAGCTGTATAGGCTCGAAAGCCTACTACCAATTAAGCATATTAGGTGATGTGCATCTCTGTAATGAGAAGGGGTGTGGTCTAATGACATCAACACCCTATATCAGGTGTGCATAATTATTAGGCAACTTCCTTTCCTTTGGCAAAATGGGTCAAAAGAAGGACTTGACAGGCTCAGAAAAGTCAAAAATAGTGAGATATCTTGCAGAGGGATGCAGCACTCTTAAAATTGCAAAGCTTCTGAAGCGTGATCATCGAACAATCAAGCGTTTCATTCAAAATAGTCAACAGGGTCGCAAGAAGCGTGTGGAAAAACCAAGGCGCAAAATAACTGCCCATGAACTGAGAAAAGTCAAGCGTGCAGCTGCCACGATGCCACTTGCCACCAGTTTGGCCATATTTCAGAGCTGCAACATCACTGGAGTGCCCAAAAGCACAAGGTGTGCAATACTCAGAGACATGGCCAAGGTAAGAAAGGCTGAAAGACGACCACCACTGAACAAGACACACAAGCTGAAACGTCAAGACTGGGCCAAGAAATATCTCAAGACTGATTTTTCTAAGGTTTTATGGACTGATGAAATGAGAGTGAGTCTTGATGGGCCAGATGGATGGGCCCGTGGCTGGATTGGTAAAGGGCAGAGAGCTCCAGTCCGACTCAGACGCCAGCAAGGTGGAGGTGAAGTACTGGTTTGGGCTGGTATCATCAAAGATGAGCTTGTGGGGCCTTTTCGGGTTGAGGATGGAGTCAAGCTCAACTCTCAGTCCTACTGCCAGTTCCTGGAAGACACCTTCTTCAAGCAGTGGTACAGGAAGAAGTCTGCATCCTTCAAGAAAAACATGATTTTCATGCAGGACAATGCTCCATCACACGCGTCCAAGTACTCCACAGCGTGGCTGGCAAGAAAGGGTATAAAAGAAGAAAATCTAATGACATGGCCTCCTTGTTCACCTGATCTGAACCCCATTGAGAACCTGTGGTCCATCATCAAATGTGAGATTTACAAGGAGGGAAAACAGTACACCTCTCTGAACAGTGTCTGGGAGGCTGTGGTTGCTGCTGCACATAATGTTGATGGTGAACAGATCAAAACACTGACAGAATCCATGGATGGCAGGCTTTTGAGTGTCCTTGCAAAGAAAGGTGGCTATATTGGTCACTGATTTGTTTTTGTTTTGTTTTTGAATGTTAGAAATGTATATTTGTGAATGTTGAGATGTTATATTGGTTTCACTGGTAATAATAAATAATTGAAATGGGTATATATTTGTTTTTTGTTAAGTTGCCTAATAATTATGCACAGTAATAGTCACCTGCACACACAGATATCCCCCTAACATAGCTAAAACTAAAAACAAACTAAAAACTACTTCCAAAAATATTCAGCTTTGATATTAATGAGTTTTTTGGGTTCATTGAGAACATGGTTGTTGTTCAATAATAAAATTAATCCTCAAAAATACAACTTGCCTAATAATTCTGCACTCCCTGTATGTAATCTGTTATATGATTTCCATTCCTCAATGTCCAATTCTGTAAACAATAACTTAAAGATAGAAATAGGCATTGCCCTAGAGTTTTTATTAACTGGTTGAACAGATCAGTGTAAATAGTCCAAAGCATTAAAAGTCACCTTGGTTGTAGGAAAACGTGTGTGTTTAGTGCTGTTTAGGGCATCCACAATAGGTCCAAGACAGAGTAGTCATTTATCACGACATCTTCCAACTGGAGCCACTTAGGTTTGTTAACAGATAAATTAAACTTTATAGCCATGGAGGCATCTTTAGTTTTCACTTTTATAAGTTAGCCTTGTTACACCTACCTGGCAGTTAATCAGACAATCAGTCCTATTACTTCCTGGTTTATTTAGCTCAGTGGCGCTAAACTCAAGAGGCAGCAATTGCCCAGATCACCTACTTTTAAGCTGCAATGGGAAGCCTGTGATTGGACAGCCACAGAAAGTCTGGGGGAGATAGAAGGGGAGTGCTTGCAAATACCGCAGACGAGATCTGCAGCTTCTGCAAGCTGTTTTTACATATACCTTTGATGACAAAAAAAAAATGCATAATTTAATTATGTTTTCATTAAGAATATATCTACTAAAGAGTGATTTTTAAAAAAATATAAATTAATTTGGGCAGCAGAGTGTCCTTTTTATCCTGGATGTGGGTATTTGGCCTCCAGTGGGTATGGCTAAGGCAACAATTACACTCTCTTTGTTACAAATTCATACCAGTAATAGCCAATCACTGCCACACATTGCTGCTTGCACTAATGATTCGTTGTTAGCCCAAGCAGCATAGACAGGAGGGGCTAATGGGCACTCTTGTTAAGCATTAAACTCTTCAAACATAGTTTAACACGGAATGGAAGGCCATGCCAAGGTACTCTAGGCATTATTACCAGATAAATAATACAAAGCATTTATGGTGCCTAGAGCATTTCTTTAATTTTCTTTAATCAGAATGACTTTTTAAATAGACATTTTAAAGGAACAAACAATACTTAAAGTACTAAACCATTGCTATAATTTTCTTTATTTTTAGATAATGAGTAGATATATATTATCCAATTCAGATTAAGGGAAAGGGCTTAGGTCATATTATAATACAAATGTATTATTACAATTTTCACACATGATAAAACGAGATGCCTCTCACAAGTAAGGTGCTTCATTATCACTGTGTCAAAAGTACGTGGATGTACATGGAGTTAGCATGCAACATAATAGCAACCGGCAGCCCTATTACAGGACCTCTGTTCATTTACTTGTAATATATGTGATATCACCCTCTACAACAATCAGCTTTTTTTTTTTTGTTTAACACTGTGATGCTTTTTCCACATTATGCTTGCTCTATGTATGTGTGGGATAGTCAAACATTGAGAGTTTTATTCAATAAAGAGTGTAAGCTCATGGGCTATCTAACTAAGCACTTTGTGTAAAAGAGCTTCAATGGCTAGATATGTTGTATGGCCTTCCATAACTGTACAGCATTGCAGAATATGTGGATGCTTTATAAATGCCAGTTATAAATAAATAAAGAATAAATAAAGAGTGTATTGTAGAGAATTTAACCTGAATTCAAAGTAATTATCAAACAGAAAACATGGCTAATATTGAGAATGTTTCCATCTTCGCTATGAAATTTTAAATTCACGTTGAATTTCCAACAATTCACCCTTTAGTGAACGATCCTGAGAGATGAAAAATCTGGACCTTCTAGCGATCATTTGCTTATTTACAAAAGTACATTTTAGGTAGAACAAAGCTGTGTCGAGTTCTATTTTTCTCCCCTCTCTGCTTCTTCTCTAGGTCTAAAAATGGGGGGGGAAAAAATAGACAAAATTAATTAGGGGTGTAGAGAGAAGTTAAGACATGATAAACTTTCTGAAGCAATTGAAAAGTGGGAAAAAGATCTTCATACACAAAGAGAGGAGGAAGTTTGGAAAAGTTATTTGAATAAATTATATAAACACGTCCACTGCTTAACTTTGACAGATTCACAGTTTAAGCTTTCGAATAGATGGTACTTGACACGGAATCTTCTAAATAAAATATATCCAAATACATCCAATAGAAGTTGGCAGTGCTACATTGATAAGGGCACCTTATTACAGATGTGGTGGTACTGCCAACCGATATATACTTATTGGAAAGATATAATTACATTAATTGATTATATGACAGGAAATAAATAAACAATGGATCCGGGAATAATTTTATTAAATTTAATTGAGTCAAAAATAAAGAGAAATGATTTAATGTTAATTTTACACATCATTACAGCAGCCAAATTACTGATAGCACAGAATTGGAAAAACGTACAAATCCCATCCACCCGAGAAGTGATAGCACAAGTAATATGGCAAGCAAAAATGAAAAGAGGCATCTTAGTGAGCTTAGAAAACCGCTACACGCAAATAGAATATTGGGATACTTGGATAGATAAATTAGAATTTTTAAAATAAAATTATCATAGAGGGTCTCTCATCCAGGTAAATGAAATGAAACAAGAACTCTCTCTCCCCAAATACATATAGGGAAAAGTCAGATAAGAAAGTGAGATTTAAAGGGTTATTAAAGGGATAATGAGGATGGGGTAGGGGGCGGGAGGGAAGAAACAGGGGAACATATGATAAATTAAAGGTTAATCCCATGAAGTTTTAATATAGCTGTTTACTTTATGTAATAGTTTTAATAACTATACATTGGTAAGATATCTATCTGAAATACAAAAAATACAAAAAAACAAAAAAAAACTGGACCTCAGGGCCCAGATGTGCCCCCAAAAATGAGACCTTTTTTACAGTGGCACACAGACGTATATTTTAGAAAACAATTCATCCTACTAAAACATTTTTTTATTTTTATTTGCAGATTGTTATTCTGATTGTTTCAATTCTAAGTCTACAAACCTTTGTGTCATTCACAAGAATAGATACACTGTATGTGCACGAATGCATTTAGTCATTGAAGTAGAAACTGTGAGGGCACATTGACCTCATTGACCTGCATTAGGAGTTTCACGTAGAATAAAGTGATAACTAACTTCATATCACCTTATAGCCCAACTGCAGCCATTCAATGCAAATAAATGAGACATCATGTTTAGGAATAGTTTTATATCGGTATCTTGTTTGATGGATAGCAAACAAAATAAATACAGAAAGAAAGGAAACGTTTTATCACGGCAATTAGTGAAATATACAATTTGTGTAGCCAAACTCTGCAGGTGTCAATACCCTGCGCCTGTATGATATTTTCTAATTTCATTGTAAAATATATAGATTCTTCTATATCAAACTCAAGTGATAAAATACACTGAACAAAATTATAAAAACAACACTTTTGTTTTTGCCCCCATTTTTTACGAGCGGAACTCAAAGATCTAAGACTTTTTTTATGTACACAAAAGACCTATTTCTCTCAAATATTGTTCACAAATCAAGCACTTCTCCTTTGCCGAGATAATCTTTTTTATTTTTTTATTTTTCTATATCTATTTCAAATATATATAAACACACACATACATGGGTGTTTGTGTGTGTGTGTGTGTGTGTGTATACATATTTAAAATACAGGGAGTGCAGAATTATTAGGCAAATGAGTATTTTGACCACATCATCCTCTTTATGCATGTTGTCTTACTCCAAGCTGTATAGGCTCAAAAGCCTACTACCAATTAAGCATATTAGGTGATGTGCATCTCTGTAATGAGAAGGGGTGTGGTCTAATGACATCAACACCCTATATCAGGTGTGCATAATTATTAGGCAACTTCCTTTCCTTTGGCAAAATGGGTCAAAAGAAGGACTTGACAGGCTCAGAAAAGTAAAAAATAGTGAGATATCTTGCAGAGGGATGCAACACTCTTAAAATTGCAAAGCTTCTGAAGCGTGATCATCGAACAATCAAGCGTTTCATTCAAAATAGTCAACAGGGTCGCAAGAAGCGTGTGGAAAAACCAAGGCGCAAAATAACTGCCCATGAACTGAGAAAAGTCAAGCGTGCAGCTGCCACGATGCCACTTGCCACCAGTTTGGCCATATTTCAGAGCTGCAACATCACTGGAGTGCCCAAAAGCACAAGGTGTGCAATACTCAGAGACATGGCCAAGGTAAGAAAGGCTGAAAGACGACCACCACTGAACAAGACACACAAGCTGAAACGTCAAGACTGGGCCAAGAAATATCTCAAGACTGATTTTTCTAAGGTTTTATGGACTGATGAAATGAGAGTGAGTCTTGATGGGCCAGATGGATGGGCCCGTGGCTGGATTGGTAAAGGGCAGAGAGCTCCAGTCCGACTCAGACGCCAGCAAGGTGGAGGTGGAGTACTGGTTTGGGCTGGTATCATCAAAGATGAGCTTGTGGGGCCTTTTCGGGTTGAGGATGGAGTCAAGCTCAACTCCCAGTCCTACTGCCAGTTCCTGGAAGACACCTTCTTCAAGCAGTGGTACAGGAAGAAGTCTGCATCCTTCAAGAAAAACATGATTTTCATGCAGGACAATGCTCCATCACACGCGTCCAAGTACTCCACAGCGTGGCTGGCAAGAAAGGGTATAAAAGAAGAAAATCTAATGACATGGCCTCCTTGTTCACCTGATCTGAACCTCATTGAGAACCTGTGGTCCATCATCAAATGTGAGATTTACAAGGAGGGAAAACAGTACACCTCTCTGAACAGTGTCTGGGAGGCTGTGGTTGCTGCTGCACGCAATGTTGATGGTGAACAGATCAAAACACTGACAGAATCCATGGATGGCAGGCTTTTGAGTGTCCTTGCAAAGAAAGGTGGCTATATTGGTCACTGATTTGTTTTGTTTTGTTTTTGAATGTCAGAAATGTATATTTGTGAATGTTGAGATGTTATATTGGTTTCACTGGTAATAATAAATAATTGAAATGGGTATATATTTGTTTTTTGTTAAGTTGCCTAATAATTATGCACAGTAATAGTCACCTGCACACACAGATATCCCCCTAACATAGCTATAACTAAAAACAAACTAAAAACTACTTCCAAAAATATTCAGCTTTGATATTAATGAGTTTTTTGGGTTCATTGAGAACATGGTTGTTGTTCAATAATAAAATTAATCCTCAAAAATACAACTTGCCTAATAATTCTGCACTCCCTGTATATGTACATACAAAATATATTTACATATAGAAACTATCACAGTATGAAATATATATATATATATATATATATATATATATATATATAAATATAAAAAAAATCTCTACATTCTCTTACTTTTTTTCTACTCAATTGAATCTAAACATTCTAAAATCTATTAGGTTATACCATACCTTTATACCACTGGGTTTTTCCATCAAATCTTAATTTTCCCAGTTGATTACAGCGATTTCTACAGACACCGGAGATATGCCCTTGGGATAAAAATAAATGGCTATATTAAAAAACAAAACAAAACTATGATTTAGTGTGAAGGAAACCAAATGTGTTTTTTAGAAAGTCATGTCTGAAATAAAACTGAAATGCCACCTCCTGTAATAGAACATTAAAAGTCCGTCCATTTTTAGCTCACAAATAGACCTGTCTCATTGCTTGAAACAGTGTACATTCATTGTGCTACAAATGTGGCAATTTCTATTTATATATTACTATGGTGTCTATATCCTGCTGCTACTGTATGTTCCTGCTTGGCAGCAGACTGCGGTATCATAAATTAAACGCCTAACTTTATTTGTACAGGGATTTTTTTCAATATAATTTCATTAAAAAAAAATAGAATATAAAACAAGCCATCAAGAGTGCACATCTCTCAGAATCTTAAATCTGTCCTGAGCTCACAGTTTGGATCACACATGCTTGCAGATTGGCTGTGTTTTTAACGGGTACGCTATCTGCATAACTTACTCGGCATCTGCTTACTCGAGATTAGCTGCATTATTGCTAGTTCTGGCACTAAATGTTATTGCAATCCAATCAGCAAGCCTGCGCCTGCCATTCTTTGGCTTCACAGTTCTTCACTACTTTATCAAAACGCTGGTTTGTTTTTATTCTGATTTTCATTTTATTCAAATAAATAAAAACCATAATAAAAGCTTAAACTTCCTTAATAAAAGATAAAATCATATATATATATATTAGAATATAAAAAGCAAATTTAACAACAAGGGCATATCTCTGCAGTTTACAGAAAATGGATTAAAATCCCCAGCAGACTGAAATGTGGATACTGTGCCTGTTTTATACAATATGATACAACAAAGAGAATTTTATTTAACTTACCGAGATAAGTCAGGAGTGCCACATTCTCTTCAGTGGCAGAACTAACATAGAGAGGTCCCTGCTGCACAAATGCATGTTTTGGGCCCCCCTATTGCAAGGGTTGCCAAAAGGTAGATCTCCATCTCTTGAATAACTCCTACAATGCTTTGCCACCTGGGGATCTACCATTTGCCCATCACTGCATGGTTGTATTTAGCACTGAACATTGTTTGTGTGTTTGAATGTAAGCATGTTTTTGTATGAAGTTTTTGTGTCTGAATGTAGAGGTGTGTTTGTATGTGGTGTTTATCATGGCAAGGGTACATAATTCATTGTTGCACTGTAGAATATTGCTATTTAATGTAACTTGTGTAGTGCATACATGAATTGGTCACTTGGTAGATGACAGACGTCAGGGTTAATGTAAATGATATAGGAATGTCATAGAGATCAGGTGGTTTACAACATGAATTGCCCTTTTGATCAATCAACGCGTCTGTAAGTTGTGAAATGTACACGAGTTGCCTTTGAGTCTCCTTCAATATAAACTAACTCTCTAACTTGCCAGATGTCTAGATTCCCTATTAGATGTGGGGTCGTTTGATACTTTAATGGCCATTAGCCTTCAAGAAAAACTCTTGTGTTCAGTATCATATCTAAAATAAACATTAAAACTTACCCACAGATTAATAATTAAGCCTCATTATTTATTATACTTAGAATAGGACAAGCACAATATTCTAAACAAGCCTAAACATGACTTACGCAACTTAAGCCATTAGGAAGGAATTGTGATGTCTGCTATATTAGGTCACAAGTAGACATCTATGGAATGGAATGGGAAAAAATGGTTAAAATGATAGATGCCATTTTTATTTCTGTGGCAAGCACAGAAGAGGAGATAAGACCAAAAGTTTATATTTGGATTGATGTTGATTTGGAACCTAAGAGGATGATCACTTATAGTTTTTATAGATATGTCTCATCTCCACCTCTGGGCCACGCTTGAAAACTTGAGATGAATCTAGAATGTGTATATCCAATGAATTGTGAATGTCTATTGTACTTGATTAAGGCCAAAATATAATATTGAGTGAGTAACCATCTTCCTTGCCGGAAACCCCGGGGCAGATGTTTAACTATTAAAAGAGAGTGAGTAATTAGGACTTCTGTTAATGTATCCTTTTTGTTTTCTTTGTTGTTGGTGTTAATAATTTGTTTGTCATCTATTTTTTGTATGGACTGTGACAATTTTTGCTCATAATATTCCTTTATTAAGTTCAGTCTTAGTTTGGTAAAGAATCACGTTACTTAAAGAGAACAATTAATTAGATTTTTGCAATTGCATAGATATTGTGCTAAATTGTATTTCGGTTTTTATTCTGATTTACCTGGGGGACCAAGGCACCCCATTTAAAAATTGTCTTGATGGTGGCAGTGTTAAAATAGTAATATTTATATTCTCACAATTAAGTGGGGGTGGTGCTGAGGGGGATTTTTATCATTATTTCTGGTCTAGAGCAGACCAATAGTGAACTTTAACCCAATCACCACTAAGCCACTTACACTCTTGGAGTAGATTACGTTCGTGACAGTGTTGGTGTTTGAATGCAGTTTCCTATGCTATATTTCTAAAATATAGCATAAATTCAAGCGGCAGACATAAGATTAGAAAATGAGCCTAAATAATATGTAACGTAAAGGTGAAGAGGTGTAGGTGACATGAGATATTTAAAGGCAGTTGTAACTCCCATAAAATGAATGTTGATCTGAAATGAGACTCCATTAACTCTATTGAATACACAAAAAAGCATCTGGTGGAATGAAACGACACAGTTATCTTCTAAAAATTCAGGCACAAGGACTATTTTAGGGATTGGAAGCTTGGAGTATTGGAGAAATCACTCTAAAATCTCTATGATTCATAACTATAATTTCCATTTTTCTCATTATCCTTCATCCCATTTACTTGTGCAGCCTACTTTTGCACTTTGTTGTCCTTCTATCATTTCAAAACTATATTAATTTATTACCACTATTAAATTTTCCATTGTTTTTCTGAGAACTGTTGCCAAAAAGTATTGTGTACTGAGGTTGGTTCTTAACATTAGATTCATTTAAAAAGAAGACCATATCATAATATTCAAAAGATAGGATGCAGTTTTTACCCCAAAATTTTCCTGCCTGTGTCCTGTTTCTGAAGGTCATCCAGTGCAATGTCCAGACAACTAGTGGGAATGGAGATTAATGTTTGAGTGACCAGTGGGAGGGGGGGCACACACAGTTCTCCCTTCTACCAGTCACTGCATGTAGCATGACATTGCTGACCGTGGTAGAGGATATTTTTTAACTTCTTCGCAGTCTGGCAGGAAGCTGCTCACTTCTCCAAGCAAGACGCTTCCTGTCACAGACCAGGAAGAGGATATAGAAAATCCTCTACCACAGTTCACAAGAATATGCTGCAACAGCTGGTGTCAAGTCAGAGCCATAGGGGTGCAAGAAACACAATAAAAGGGGTATCGGGAAAATCTTTTTTGTTGATAGATTTTTTAATCACAACATCAGTTTGGTTGCACATTGCACTTCAGAGCTATAGTACGCATTATAAGAGAAGAGTTTACAAATCAATAAATGATTCAAAAGCCATCGGGCTTCCATACTACAGTCACTAAACCAAGAACAAAATATAATCTCATACACAGCGCAGGTTGTGCTTCTAGAACATAAGGTGTATACTAAGGTATCCTACTAATTCCAAACACAACTAATGCATACCAAAAACAAGCAAATAACTAGAGGTCTGGTTGGAGTTTCCACCTTCCAGGTCTCTAATTTGAGTGTAGCGCTATAGATGTATAATATGTATCACTTACCCCTCTTAGTATACTTATTGGGGGATGTACATAGAAAAAAAGAAAAAAATACAAAATAATTGTGCAGTATTCTATACATGTACAAAAATACTTGTGAAGTAAATGAGTTAGATCTTCTCACATTATTTAGAGCCTTTTAAGATTTTAGGCTCTAAACTTGTAAGCTCCTGTGTCTTTTTAAGGTAGACAGCTTTACCCCTTTAATTCTTCAGGATTCTTGCTCCCCTCCACTCCACAGTAAGCATATACAAGAAAGTAGAAGAGAGACTCTAGGTGTAGTATTTTTGGAACTTCTCTTTAAATTAATATTAAAGAAAGAGAAAATGGGTGCTCACCTCTTTAAGAGCCTTTTGATTACTGGCTCAGAGTTTGCAGGCTTAGTGTCAAATTGGGGTGACACACCCCCCCTTTACCGGATAAAGTGCAGGATACAATTGACTAGAAAATAAAAAAGATATGTATATCAAACGCTTTTGTATAGCTGCAGATCAAAAAGTCAGTTAGATCTTAGTTGGCTGTAGTACTGTTCTGCTCACTCCGGTTTTGTCTCGTCAAAAAGCCCGCCTAATTTCCGATTGACCAATCAGTGAAGGTTCTCTCCGGTCGTCACTTCAGTTTCCGGTATTATCGGCACTTCATATCCCATAGTGCTCTCTGTCTCTTATATCATTTCCGGTTCCTTTCATCGATGTTAGTACCCTCGGGACTTCAAATCCCATGATGCTTTTCTGTTAAGTTTATGGAATTTCTGGCTTATTTCATCGGCAATTCGGTATGTAAATACATAATTGTAAATGTGCAAAATAATAAAGAATCTTTTTTTAAAAACCAGTTGGTATTAGTCATACGTATATAGTGTTATACTTATTTTAAAAACTATACAATTTTTGACAGTTTATTGCCACTTTTCTCATAGATTGAAAAAGGTAGAATTAGCTAATCAATATCACAGCTATGCATTACATATATATACATTTACAAATTCTCAATAAAATACATACATATAAAATAGATATTATATCAATACGGACATAAAAATGATTATATATAAAAGATACTATGTAGATCAAAATAAAAAAAATGATACATAAATCTTGAAATCGGAATAAAAATAAAAATAAAAATAAATAAAAATAAAAATAAGTAGAAAAAAAAAAAAAAAAGGGGAAATAAATTATAAAAAAAGGCATAGCTCAAAATCAGCATTCAGGCCAAAAGAGGCCAATGTATTTAGGTTAAAAATCCATTTTGTCTCAAGTTTCCCTAATTTCTTAATTTCGTCCTCACCTCGCCAATTTCATTCTATTTTTTGGATTGCAAAAAACTCCAGTCCTTGAGGGTTGCTCTCATGCACTTCTTTAAAATGTAACGAGACACTATGCTTATCAAATCCCCTTTTTATGTTGCGTATGTGTTCGTTTATTCTGACCTGCAAAGGTCTTTTTGTTCTTCCAACATACATAAAATTACAGGGACATTTTAATATGTAAATAACTCGTTTCGAGAAGCATGTTAGCATGTTTTTGATTTCATATTCCTTTTTGCTCTTTGGGTCTTGAAATGTCTTTAGATGTCTTTTCCCACTTTTGGTACTCCTACACGCTAAACAATACCCACATCCAAAGAAACCTTCCTGATGCAAAAATGTATTGGGTTTTATTTCCTTCCCCTTAATATGATTATGGGTTAATTTTTGTTTTAAATTTGGTGCTCCTCTATATATTAACTTGGGTTTATCTGGTAAGATCGTATATAGCATCGGATCGTTTCTTAAAATAAGCCAATGTTTGTTAATAACATGCTTAATTTTCTGGCTGCTTTGGTAATAGTTATAGATAAACGGTACATTACATGCTTCATTTTTCTCTTTTATTTTATATTTTAAAATTTGCGGTCTGTCTATATTTTCTATATCTTGCATTACCTTTTGAAGATGGTTTTCTTCGTATCCTTTCTCTATGAATTGCTCTTTAATTTTTTTAGCTTGGGTTTGGAAGGTATCAATGTCTGTGCAGTTCCTTCGAATTCTAAGGAGTTGGGACCTGGGGATATTTTTTAACCAAGGAGAGAAGTGCCATCTGTTGAGGTAGATGTAATTATTCACATCTACTGGTTTAAAGTAGGTTCTTGTTTTGATTTGGTCTATATAGACAGTCAAATCTAAAAAGTTAACATTCTTATTACTATATTCTGAAGTCAATATAATCCCCCAATCGTTTATATTTAAAGAAGTAAGGAAGGATTTTAAACTTTCCTCCGTCCCCTTCCAAATGAGGAAGATGCCGTCTAGATATCTTTTGTATGTGACCAGGTTCGCTTCCCAGTGTCTGTTGGATAAAATATATGTGTGTTCCCAAAATGCCATAAAAAGATTGGCATAACTGGGAGCGAACCTGGTCCCCATTGATGTCCCAACTTTTTGTAGATAGAAGTCATTGTTAAACCAAAAGTAGTTATTGGATAGGATTAGTTGTATACCTTCTAAAATGAAGTTGGTTTGTTCTAAAGGATATAATCCGCTTTCATTTAAAAATAACTTTACTGCCTCTATACCTTTAGAATGGGTGATGATAGTATATAGAGATCCAACATCTGCTGTTACTAGAAAGGAGTTTGGCTCCCATTTTATTTCTTGTAAAATTTGTATAATGTTCAGGGTATCTTTTAGGTAGCTCTTTGTATTTTGAACAATAGGTTGGAGGCATTTATCCAGGTACTCCTACAGTCTGCTGGACACAGATCCTATGCCTGAGACTATCGGTCTACCTGGCGGATTAATGAAATCTTTATGTATTTTAGGTAGATGGTAGAAAACTGGTATCTTAGGTGTGGGGATATTGAGGTATCTATATTCATTATCATTTAAAATTTCATCCTCTTTTCCTTTATCTATCAGATTTTTTATTTTTTGTTTTATCTCCCTTGTGGGATCCCCTTTCAATTTCTCATATGTGGATGGATCATCAACTAATCTTTTTCCTTCTTGTATGTATTTGGAAGTTGTCATAACCACAATGCCACCTCCTTTATCAGCAGGTTTAATAACTATTTCTGTATTTTTTTTGTAGTGCTTTTAATGCTACCCATTCTTCTCTGTTAAGGTTCTTCTGTTTTTTATTTGTAGGTTTAATATTATGTATATCCTTCTTAACTGCTTGTTCAAATGTAGTCATTTCTTTAGAAATAAAATTTTGTGGGGAAAATGATATTATTTCCGGTTCTAGATATCTATCTGTTCTTAAAAAGCATTTTTTACACATAATTGTCTTTTAAATTTGTTTAGATCTACAAAAAAACTCTAATTTGTCTAATGATTTTGTTGGGACAAATTTTAAGCCTTTATTTAGAACCTTTTGTTGTGCCAGTGTTAAATTACTTTCTGTCAAATTAAAAATCATTGATTTAGATTGAGATATATTTTTTATTCTGTTCAATTTCTTTCCTCCTCTTGTTTCCCTCCTCTTAAATTCCGTTGTCGTTTGTATAGGGATCTGTGGAGTGGAATAGTGTCCTGAGTGTCCTGGTTTGTTTTGTATTTGCCTTTCTGTCGGCCTTCCTGAAAAAAATCATCTCCTCTATGGGTATCTGACAGGATATTAAACCTGTTATATGTTGATGTATGGTAATTTTGCGGTTCCTTCCTGTTCCTAGTAATTATAGGTGATCTTTCACTCCTAATGCATAACCAGATCAGAGCATTGATAACAAAATGTATGCCAGCCAGAGGTGTACCTAGGTTACTTGGCACTCAGGACAGAAATGCATGTTATCACCCACAACTGTAGATTTGTGAGTGTGTTTCTGTGTGTGTCACTTTGTAGCGACTGTAGCACTCTTTTGTTAGAGAAATTACACACAAACACACACATTTGTATACACACACATACTCATACACATGCTCATATTGACACACACAAACATTCACAAGCACATACATACTCACATTCATATACATATGCATTTATACGTTATGTAAAATACTATATTTTACTCCAAGGAGCCCAAACCTGGAAGTGTATCTCTGGTCTCACAATCCAGAACATCACTTTGATCTGGAATGGGTTCTTTCATGACCTTTTAAGATCTAAAAACCATGTAAGAACACCTTCAAGGCTTTCAAGAGGGTTTTTTTGTCATTTGATCTCTAAGGTTCCAAAAGTAAGATGAGATATGGACATGCATTTATTACAACTCTAGAATCCTGAATTAGAAAGGTCTCCATATTTTGCAAACCTGCACTCAGGATTATTTGGCCTATAACTGTAAAAAAAACAGCATTTCCACACTAGAGCTTTATCAGCTCAATATAGCTTGCAATATTAAAGAAAAAAAATATCTTATATTACCTTTTGGTTGGGTTCAAAAGCAATTTAAAATGAGAATGTTTTAATTTACCTTGGATAATTAAGGTTTTTTTCTGGCTATTATATTTTCTATAATACACAAAAAAATGGGATTTTAGTTTTAAAGCATTTTGCAGCTTTATCATGTTTGTATGCTTTTGCAGACATTATCATCATTACTGTACTGTAAAGTAATGTATAAAGATCTATGAAAACAGAAAATGGTCACTGATGAAGTGTAGCTGTTGACTAAAAAGCTTTATTTTAGAGTAGATTTTCAGATTTGACAACAATATTGTTAATTTGAGAAATGAAGGAAATTGTTGTCCATTGTCCATGCTAATATTTTTTTATATCACGATGCATGATCTTCCAAGGCAAGGCACATAACAAATAACTCACGGAAAATCAGTTTTTATGGGTGAGTCATTGACTAACAATTTAGCATCCCATGAAACTAAGTGACACATTGTTAATCCCTCTGCAACGCAAATCTTTATTTATACATATGGTTATTCACTTAACTAGGAAGTATGGAGAAATTAGAAGTGAACTGTAAATTTTAAATCAAAATAACCAAACTGGATTTTTTTTATATTTTACAGTGTAGCTGTACATGGCCTAAAATAAAAATTTCCCTTCTCTCGACAGTTCCAAGTAAATTACCGAGATGATATTGCTATGTATTTATTTCTATATCATTATGATAGTAGACCTTACATTTACAGAAGCTTGTATAAACTTGTTATCTTGATTGAATAAATGTTATCTCAACATTTTTATAGAACATTGATAAAAAATGTTTCTTGACCTTGCTTTTTTTGAATCCAGAACACAACCAAACTATTATGTTACAACAGACCTCTTTTTAAAAAAGCATGCAGCGGGTCTCCAAGGTAGACCTTCAGATTTTATAGAACAACTTCTCTAATGATACCTTGCCTGCCTTAAGCATAGTGAAAGTTGTAGTATGGGAACTGAGGAAGCTCCTGAAATTAAAAAGGTTCTGTAAATCTAGTTTCAAATTATTACTTTATGATCTAACCATTAGCACAAAAGTTAGAATTAGCATATTTGTTAGCAAACTTTCAAATACTTTTTTTTTAATTATTATTCTTTATTTATCAGTTCATGTATATCAAGTTACATTTTCAGAGGTCAAGACAATCAACAGGTATAACTTACATTGAGTTACAGTGGATTATCACAGGTGTGGAGGTTCAACAGGTTTCACATTGGATGATACAATGGTTCATTTGGGGTATGTACATCACTGTTACAGCATTTGTCTTAAATCTAGGTTGGCAGGTCTGATGTGCTTGCGCACACTGCATAGCAGTATGTTAAGTGTACTTTAGCTGGTGAGCTTGTGAATGCATCCTATTCCCTGCAACATGGCAGATAAAAGGGTGTGCTGTACCATACCTCGATGCACTCTAGTGTGTGCTTCAACCTGTGGGCTTCAAGTGGCGAGTGCCATTCCACTATCTGTGCCAGGTGGGCACATAAGTAGTAGAGGTGGATTTTGGGTAACCCCAGTCCTCCTCTACTTTTGGGGGTTAGTCTTGCTATTCAATGTCATTTTTTTTTTGCCCATATGAAGTCATCTATCGTAGTTTAGATCGTTTTTAGATCACCCCTAGTTACTTTCACTGGTAGGGCCTGGAAGAGGAACAGAAGTTGCAGCAGTAGGTTCATTTTAATACTGTGGAGGCATCCTATCCGTGAAATGAGTTTCTCTTGCCAGGTGTCCAGGTCTTTTAATAGTGTGTGGATCATGTGCGAGTGGTTTTCATTGTACAAGTCGCTAGGGTTCGATGTCAGCTTGACGCCTAGGTATTTAATAGAATTTGGACTGATCTTCAGTCCTGTCTCATTTCCGAGCCATGCAGCATCTGCCTTCGACATCACCAGTGGCATTCCCACTAATTTATCCAAGTTGATTTTATATCTGGAAACCTGTTTGTATGTCTCTAATAACTCCAGTAAACAAGGGACTTACACTTTCGGGTCTGTAAGCGTGAGCAGGATGTCATCTGCGTACAAGGATACTTTAAATTATTTATTCAATATCTTTAGTCCTTTAAAATGTGGGTTTGTCCTAATGAGATGTAGCAGGGGCTCTAGGGCCAGGAAAAACAGGAGGGGGGATAGGGGGCAGCCCTGTCGCGAGACGTTCTTCAGTGCGAGTTGGGGAGTTACTTCATGCAGTATGGTTTGGGCTCTGAGGTTCGCGTAAAGGGCCTTGACCGCCGTTACAAAGCCTGTTGGTAGATGCAGGAGTGTGAATGAATAGTGCCACTGGACTCCATCGAACGCCTTCTCCGTGTCCAGGGAAAGGAGCAGAGAAGGCGTTCGAGATCGCCCCTCCCACCGTATAAGGTCGACCGCTCATCATGTGTTTTCGCATAATTGCCTTGTGTGCACAAAGCCCACTTCGTCTGCGTGTATATATTTAGTGAGAAACCGGTTTAGGTGGGTGGCCAGCAGTTTGGCGCATACTTTCAGATCAAAGTTTATGAGGGAAATGGGGCGGTAATTGACAACTTTGGTTCCATCCCTCCCTGGTTTAGGGATGAGTGTAACATCCACTGTATATAGGTCAGGATTCGGTCCCTCTCCCTCCATCCAAGTTCTATACATTGTGGTCAGGTGAGGTATTAATTCCACTCGGAATGTCTTGTAATAGGCGCCATCAAACCCATCGGGTCCCAGGGGCCTAATTCCCCTTTAGTCCTGCTCTGTCCACTTCATCTGCATCTATGGGGGTGCCCAGTGAATCTGCCAGTTCCCCGTTTAGTCTTGGGAGTTGGACTCTGTCCAAAAAGGCAGAGACTGCCGCCGTGTATATGCTGTTGTTGCTATTTATCGTAGGGGAGTGTTTGTACACTTTGGTAAAGAAGCATGTGAATTGTGTGTTTATGTCTTGGAGATTAAGGACTGTCCCTTGGGTGTTTTTAATGGCTGTTATCGTGTATGTTTTATGTTTATGTATAGACATGAACTTTTTTTAGTTTTTTAGAAAGGAGGATAAGGTAAGGAGCGTGAGAGGGGCAGGAATGGGGAGAAAAAGGTGAAAGTAGAAGAGAAGAGGGGGGAGAGGATAAAGAGAATGAAAAAGACAGAGGCAAAAAAAGAAAATAATTTAGGGAGGGGTGGGAGGGAAGGGTGTCTGTCTCCAGCCGAGGCAGCAAAAGCAATAGAACTCCGCTTCTCTGCCGCTTTCAGCGGTCAACGTAGTCCTCCCATGGTTGCCAGATTTTAGTGAATGGTGTGTATGAGTCTCGTACTTGTGCTGTGAGTTTGCCCATTAAGTGTGTCTTTTTTATTTTTTGAATGACCCTGTCCATCTGTGGCATGTCTACATTCAGCCATGTTTGTGCCAGTGCTCTCCTGGTTGCCAGATTGATTTTGTTCACTAGTTTTTGTTCCTTGTTGGTCAGTCTGTCTATGGGTTTTGCTATAAGGAAGGTCAATGGGTCTGTCATAATTGGTCCGTGCATAACCTCTGTTAGAAGCTGTGCGACCATGTTCCAAAACCCCACTGCCTTCGGACATGTGCACCACATGTGGAGATATGCTCCTTTCTCTCCACATCCCCTCCAGCAAGTGTCTGTGGTTGTTTTTCTCATTCTACATTGTATGACTGGTGTGGTGTACCATCTCAAAAGTGTTTTATAGCATTGTTCCTGGTCTAGTATGCAGATGGAGACCTTTGTGGCTGCCTCCCATATGTCCTGCTACTCCCCGCTTTCCAGTGCTTGTTGTAGGTCCGTGTCCCCGTTGCGTGACATATGTGGGTGCGTTTTCGTTGCTACATAGTTGTGATGAGGCATGTTTTAAGCCCCTCTGTCATACAAAGTCTCTTGTAAAAAGTTGGTTTGGCCTTTGCCACATCTCTTACCTCTGAGTGTCTGGCGAAGTCTCTAAGTTGTATATATCTAAAGAGATTCTTGGTGGTTAATGGGGATAATGTTTTTAGGTCTTCAAAAGGTCTGAATGTGTCCACATTATACATATGGTAGTAACGCTGAATGCCTGTGTTTTCAATTCCCCTGAAGTCACTAGCTCTTGTAAACTGGGTTCAAATGCTTTATTTCTGAGTTATGGCGTTAGTGGTGATGTGTGCTTTTAAGGGAATATTTGCGGACCGTGGAATACCATATTCGTACTGAGTTTAATATTGCCGGCAGCTAGTGTGGATCTCATATCCAATAACCCATATCCAAAACTGGGGGAGGTCAGTACTCATACGTAGAGTTTCTAGATCGACAAACCTGTGGGCTTCAAGTGGCGAGTGCCATTCCACTATCTGTGCCAGCTGGGCACATAAGTAGTAGAGGTGGATTTTGGGTAACCCCAGTCCTCCTCTACTTTTGGGGGTATATAAAGTTTGTCTTGCTATTCAATGTCTTTTTTTTTTTGCCCATATGAAGTCATCTATCGTAGTTTAGATCGTTTTTAGATCACCCCTAGTTACTTTCACTGGTAGGGCCTGGAAGAGGAACAGAAGTTGCAGCAGTAGGTTCATTTTAATACTGTGGAGGCATCCTATCCGTGAAATGAGTTTCTCTTGCCAGGTGTCCAGGTCTTTTAATAGTGTGTGGATCATGTGCAAGTGGTTTTCGTTGTACAAGTCGCTAGGGTTCGATGTCAGCTTGACGCCTAGGTATTTAATAGAATTTGGACTGATCTTCAGTCCTGTCTCATTTCCGAGCCATGCAGCATCTGCCTTCGACATCACCAGTGGCATTCCCACTAATTTATCCAAGTTGATTTTATATCTGGAAACCTGTTTGTATGTCTCTAATAACTCCAGTAAACAAGGGACTTACACTTTCGGGTCTGTAAGCGTGAGCAGGATGTCATCTGCGTACAAGGATACTTTAAATTATTTATTCAATATCTTTAGTCCTTTAAAATGTGGGTTTGTCCTAATGAGATGTAGCAGGGGCTCTAGGGCCAGGAAAAACAGGAGGGGGGATAGGGGGCAGCCCTGTCGCGAGACGTTCTTCAGCGCGAGTTGGGGAGTTACTTCATGCAGTATGGTTTGGGCTCTGAGGTTCGCGTAAAGGGCCTTGACCGCCGTTACAAAGCCTGTTGGTAGATGCAGGAATGTGAATGAATAGTGCCACTGGACTCCATCGAACGCCTTCTCCGTGTCCAGGGAAAGGAGCAGAGAAGGCGTTTGAGATCGCCCCTCCCACCGTATAAGGTCGACCGCTCATCATGTGTTTTCGCATAATTGCCTTGTGTGCACAAAGCCCACTTGGTCTGCGTGTATATATTTAGTGAGAAACCGGTTTAGGTGGGTGGCCAGCAGTTTGGCGCATACTTTCAGATCAAAGTTTATGAGGGAAATGGGGCGGTAATTGACAACGTTGGTTCCATCCCTCCCTGGTTTAGGGATGAGTGTAACATCCACTGTATATAGGTCAGGATTCGGTCCCTCTCCCTCCATCCAAGTTCTATACATTGTGGTCAGGTGAGGTATTAATTCCACTCGGAATGTCTTGTAATAGGCGCCATCAAACCCATCGGGTCCCAGGGGCCTAATTCCCCTTTAGTCCTGCTCTGTCCACTTCATCTGCATCTATGGGGGTGCCCAGTGAATCTGCCAGTTCCCCGTTTAGTCTTGGGAGTTGGACTCTGTCCAAAAAGGCAGCGACTGCCGCCGTGGATATGCTGTTGTTGCTATTTATCGTAGGGGAGTGTTTGTACACTTTGGTAAAGAAGCATGTGAATTGTGTGTTTATGTCTTGGAGATTAAGGACTGTCCCTTGGGTGTTTTTAATGGCTGTTATCGTGTATGTTTTATGTTTGGGTCTAAGGTCCCTCTTGAGCATGGTTGAGCAGTCCATTTTATTGGACTTTTCATAAAATAGTCTAATCAGAACAACATCTCTGCTCACCTCATCTATCATCAAGTCCCTGATCATTCGTCTCCCTCAGTTCCAAGGTCGTGATCGGAGTTGCTGCCTGTTTATGTTGCATTTCAGTTTTACGCAACTGTTTTTGCAGTTCTGTCAGTCTGTCATATTTTTTTCTTTTTTTTGTTGGGTTGTGATTTTTATCAGGAGCCCACGAAGGACTGCCTTGTGTGCTGCCCATAGCATTGTGGGGGACACATCAGGGGTTGTGTTTGTCTGAAAGTATTGTTTCATTTCCTGCTGAATTTGCTCTTTAATCTGTGCGTCTGTAAAAAGGGAGTTATTTAGTCTCCATCGTCATGGAGTACCCGGGATTTGTAGGGTCAGTGCTATATCCGCATGGTCGGACCACAAGATGAGGTTGATAGCGGATGTTTTGATCCACTGTATACCCATCTGGTTGGTGAGGAATAGGTTGATGCGGGAGTAAGTGGCATGTTCTGCAGAGTAGAATGTATAGTCCTTTGTATCAGGGTGCTGGATCCTCCAATGATCCAGTAGACCAGCATTTTGTATGAACCAATTTAGGAGTTTATCTTGTCCTCCCTATTCTGTGATTGGGGGAGGTTCGACCCCTCTCCACGGTCAATTGCCGAGAATGGCGTGGCAATTAGGTCACCCCCTAATATTAGTAGACCTTTAGGTAGGGCTGTTGTTAATGCCTCAAGTTCCGTCCAGAATGTCTTGTTGGGTGTGTTGGGTGCATATACGTTGAGTAGATGGTAGGCGTTGAAGTTGATGGTTTCTGTCAGGACCACGCACCGTCTGTTAGTGCTCTTTTGTGCTCCAGTTATTTGTAAGGGGCACCGTTTGTGCATGAGTATTTCTATGCCGTATTTTTTAGACATTGTCCTAGATGCATATGATAAAGGTCTGCTTTTTGTCGCATGACCTCTCTTAGCAGAAGTCTGCGCTGGGTACTTTCAGTCCATTTACATTGAGTGAAGTCAGTCGGAACTCCATTGTTTGGTTGTGTGTGGTCGGTTGTGTTCCTTACCTAGTGTAAACTTGACGGTCTAGGGCTACTCTTTTCTGGCTGAGACAGGCGTTGTCTGCCCTGGCTGCAGTTACCCAGGGGGAGATCTGAGCAAAAGGGGGGGGGAGGAGGAGGAGTGGAATGAAAAAAAGGAAAAGGGGTACAGTTAAGATAGGAAGAGAATGTAGATCAACAATATTAATACGATATGATACAGTCAGGTGGCTTCAATTTATATACAGTTCTGTATTACTTCTGTTTATGGGTCTTATCTATTGCCAGGTCTTTCGGGGGTGGGCATTCACTGCGTCGAGTTCCAGCCATCGAGCATACTGGTGAAGCTAACATCAGTATAAAACATTCCTTGGTAACGTAACTGAGGGGGGTAAGTATTTTCTGCATATATCACGGTCTTGTCAGTCTGTGTGGGGTCTGTGTCACTGAGCTTGTTATGGCATACAGGGTTCCGTGTGCTTTTCGTTTTTTGCAGGGCATTCTTACTCTTGCATGCATGTATGGGGGGCCATGGACGTTTACTTTCCATTTAGGGGGATCGTATTGTGTTTGTTTTAGGGCAAGGGGTGTCTCCCATAACCATTGGGTATCTCTATCTAATCTGCTAGAGAACCTCCTGGGGCATGTGCGGTTATCTTGGGTCAGATATAGTGCCCATGCTAGTCAGAGGTTTACCAGTAGTAATGCTTTCATTTAAATTACTAATGTGGGCAGGGATGACTATCTGTTCCTCAGGGCTTCCTTTTATGGCCATGTGTTACTCCCGGGACATCCCTTCCTGCTACCAGTGGTCACCAGTAATATTAATATTGTCTCCTAATTCCAACCCGCACTCCCTCCAGAGGCCTACCCAGGTGTTAAACATTCCTAGTGGGTGGGGATTTTAGGAGTTATATAAGGGTTGTTGTCATTAGCTTGGCTAATATAGCTTGGTTGCTTCATCTAAGTGTTGCTTCTAAGTGTGTTGTTGGAGATATTCTGGAGAGTTTTACAGAAGCTTCAACTGTCTAATAGTTGTGCTAAGAGCTTTCTTTTCTACTGTTACAGGTAAGATTCATCTGTAGGAAAAGGTTACTGATTGCACACGGTTTGAATTCCTGTTAGTAATTATAAGGCATTTGATTTGATTAGTGCTATTGATTGCTGTTTAAATTAGCTATTGTTTGCAAATAAGCAGAGGCCTACCCAGGTGTTAAACATTCCTAGTGGGTGGTGATTTTAGGAGTTATATAAGGGTTGTTGTCATTAGCTTGGCTAATATAGCTTGGTTGCTTCATTTAAGTGTTGCTTCTAAGTGCGTTGTTGGAGATAACCTGGAGGTAATCTGAGGTATTCCGGAGGATAAATAAAAATTAAGATTTGTTTGATTTAAATTATTCTCCTCATTGGAATGGCAGACTTAGTTCAGTGTAATAGTTGCTATGCATTTGTTTCACATTCCACTTTTTGGAGGTTTGGTTGTTGTCTAATCTGCAGACAGTTCTCTATCTTGCGGCAGGAGATTGTATTTTTGAAGTCTGAGATTTGTAAATTATCTGGAGAACAAACTCAGACTGGAACTGCTGCAAAGCCACTGCTGCAGAGACATACTAGGAATGGCAGATGGATTACTGTAGGATCTGGTAGACTTAGAGTTGTGGATAAAAGGCATTTTGCACAGTATGTTGCTCTACATAATTCATTTTCTGCACTTTCAGAGTGTAATGGTGTTATGGAGAGAGGCACTGAGGCTAGTGGTGTTGTGGAGAGAGGCACTGAGGCTAGTGATGTTGTGGAGAGAGGCACTGAGGCTAGTGGTGTTGTGGAGAGAGGCACGGAGGCTAGTGGTGTTGTGGAGACCGGCTTGGAGACTATGGTGAGGCCTAATAGAAAGCAGTTGTTGGGGGATTCCATCATAAGAGGTGTGAAGATGGACAATGGTGGTCTTGTGAGGTGTCTTCCCGGAGCTACTGCTCACAGAGACAGGAGACGCATCTGTAATATTGTTAAGCAAGCAAAGCAGGAAGGGGAATTGGATGTACTTGTCCATCAAGGGGCAAATGACTTGGCTTGCAATGAGGTTTCAGAGGTTAAGGAAGTTTTTAGTGTTTTTGCCAATGATATACGGCAGGTTGCTTCCACACTGTCATTCTCTGAAGTTCTGCCTATGCATAACACTCAGAACGACAAGCGGATGCGTATTAGGGACTAATTTGTGGCTTGGTGAATGGTGTCGGGAGCAAGGATTTGGCTTTATTTCTCATGGTAGCTCTGTTTGGAATGGAAATAAGCTGTACAAAAAAGATGGTTTGCATCTTTCTCAAAAAGGAACAAATGGTCTCAGTGAGCAGTTCAGAGGTTTTGCTAGGATGTATTTAAACTAGGAGGGGGGGGCAGAAGCGTGATAAAACATCAATCCAATTGTCCCCCAAAACAAGGACAGAAGGTGAATGTAGCAAGTGTGTTAAAAAAGGATAAGCTTAGAGTCATGTCTACAAATGCTCGCAGTTTAGGGAATAAGATCCATGAACTTGTGGCAATAATGGCAACTGATAGTGTAGATTTAGTCGCTGTTACTGAGACATGGTATAATGAGAAAAATGACTGGGACATAGCAATACCAGGGTACTCTTTTTATATAGGAAAGATAGGGAATGCGAGAAAAAGGGGGGGGTGGCCTTGTATGTGAAGGATAGCATAAAATCTAGCCTAATAAAAGTTACTGAGGCAAACATAGAGTCCGTTTGGGTTACGTTAGAATTTGGTAATCACACAGTAACTCGTGTAGGTGTGATTTATAGGCCCCCAGGACAAATTGAAGAGTTAGATAATCTACTAGTTGAGGAAATAACTAAAATGACAATGAAGGGGGAAGTTATCATCATGGGTGACTTTAATCTTCCTGATGTAAATTGGAAAACAAAATTAGCTACTTGTGCCAGGAGCACACATATTCTAAATTCCCTACTGGGATTGTCTCTAAAACAAGTTGTTGAGGAGCCAACTCGTAAAGAGGCCATACTAGATTTAGTGTTAACAAATGGAGATTTGGTATCAGATATTACTGTAGGTGAAAGTTTAGGATCCAGTGATCATCAGTCAGTGTGGTTTAATATAAGAACAATGACTGAGTCACACCACACAAAAACAAAAGTTTTAGACTTTAGAAAAACAGACTTTTCTAAAATTAGAATATGTGTAGAGGAGTCATTATCAGACTGGAGCAATACATAAATGAGAAAAGAAAAGTAAAACAAGGATTAGTTAGATTAAAAACAAAAGAAGGAAGGTATGTAGAAGAGGATAAAGGTCTAGCTGACTGCCTCAATGAATATTTTTGTTCTGTATTTACAGATGAAAATGAAGGAAAGGGACCTCAGTTAAGAAAAAGAATAAATTAGCCATTTATTATACGTGAGTTTACAGAGGAAGAGGTTCTATTTCAACTGTCAAAAGTAAAGACAAATAAGTCAATGGGACCTGATGGAATATACCCAAAGCTATTAAAAGAGCTTAGTGGTGTACTAGCAAAACCATTAACAGATTTATTTAACCAATCATTGTTAACAGGAGTAGTCCCAGAAGATTGGAAGTTAGCGAATGTTGTGCCCATTTACAAGAAAGGTAATAGGGAGGAGTCGGGCAACTATAGGCCAGTAAGCCTTACTTCAGTAGTGGGGAAAGTGATGGAAACCATGTTAAAGGATAGGATTGTTGAACATCTAAAACACATGGATTTCAAGATCAGAGACAACATGGGTTTACTTCAGGGAGATCATGCCAAACTAATCTTATTGATTTTTTTGATTGGGTAACTAAAATTATAGATCAGGGTGGTGCAGTAGACATTGCTTACCTAGATTTCAGTAAGGCTTTTGACACTGTTGCAAATAGAAGGCTTATCAATAAACTGCAATCTTTAAGTTTGGATTCCAAAGTTGTTGAATGGATAAGGCAGTGGCTGAGTGACAGGCAACAGAGGGTTGTAGTTAATGGAATATATTCGAAGCTTGGACTTGTCACCAGTGGGGTACCTCAGGGATCTGTACTTGGACCCATTCTCTTTAATATTTTTATTAGTGATATTGCAGAAGGTCTTGATGCTAGCAGAATGCTTGGTTGTATAGTGAGAGGTATTAGCAGTAGAAAGAGAGAAGTGCTCATGACATTGTACAGAACACTGGTGAGACCTCACTTGGAGTATTGTACACAGTCCTGGAGACCGTATCTTCAGAAGGATATTGATACCTTAGAGAGGGTTCAGGAAGGGCTACTAAACTGGTTAATGGATTGTGGGATAAAACTTACCAGGAAAGGTTAAAGGATCTTAACATGTATAGATTGGAGAAAAGACGAGACAGGGGAGATATGATAGAAACATTTAAATATATAAAGGGAATCAACACAGTAAAGGAGGAGACTATATGTAGAAGAAGAAAAACTACCACAACAGGAGGACACAGTCTTAAATTAGAGGGACAAATGTTTAAAAATAATATCAGGAATTATTACTTTACTGAGAGGGTAGTGGATGCATGGAATAGCCGTCCAGCTGAAGTGGTAGAGGTTAACACAGTAAAGGAGTTTAAGCATGCGTGGAATAGGCATAAGGCTATCCTAACTATAAGATAAGGCTAGGGACTAATGAAAGTATTTAGAAAATTGGGCAGACATGTCTGCCGTCACATTCTATGTTTCTATGTAATTACTCCTTACCCCAATACATTTACAATTTTTACCTTCTCTTTTTCCCTTTCTCCTTTTTTTGCCCTCCCTCCTCCCACTTTTTTTTCCATTAATCGTGCAGGCTATATTTAACATTTATCTCCCCATTTTTTTTTTTGTTCTGTTGCAGACTTTTGTGATCGTTCCCCTTACCTCCGCCTGCCCCAACCCGCTCCCTGTGGCTTGAGTACGTGCCCCTTCAGTTTTTTTTTTAGACTACTCTCTTGCTACCTGTCCCTCCTCTACAATTTTCTAATTGAATTAAACCCATGTAAAGCATAGTGAGCAAAACCTAAAAGAGCTTGCGTGTGGCATGGTCCTTATTTGGTCCCATGATGTTAGTGTCTCAGTCCGTGGCTCAGGTAGGTCAGGCCCTTTGTTCTGCCCAGTCTTCAGGCAGCGGTTCAAGAGTCCCTGGGCCACCATTCGGGAGGTGTAGTTCATCAGGTCCTTCTATGTCTAGTACATGCAGGAACGTTGGTATGTCCATTGTTGGGTAGGATCACTGCCGGTTTCGGGCCTTTGAACACTAGGATCTTGAAGGGGTCGCCCCATGCAAAGCGGAGACCTTTCTTGAGGAGCAGATCGGTCACTTGTATTCCATTCGCACCTGCTGATAAGTGTGGCTGGAGCAACATCCTGATACAGCTGCAGTTCAGTCCCATCAGGAGTGTAGGCCTGTGTCCTGCTGTGCCTAATAATGCCTCCTTTGTTTTAAAGTAGTGCTGTCGTAGTAGTGTGCATACCTATGGCAAGGATTTCAGCCTGTAGTTCTTTGGTCGTGCGTGCTATTTCATATTTCAGCTGCTAGGAACCCATTTACCTCTGCTAGGGATTGCAAGATTGTGTTAGAAGAGTCTTCCAGAAGGTTACAAAAGGGGCCCGGTGATCCAGCAAGGCCTGGTGAATCCGACTTGGTTGGGCTGGTGTTAGCTTGCACGCCACGGGCTGCTGGTAAGCATGTCAGCCACTGATGGAGTGTCTTTGTGGCTTTTCTTGGTGGGTTTGCGGCTGGACGTTGGTACAGTTTAGTGCTCCATGGTTTGGCAATACACGGGAGTGTGTTTCTGTATCATTTGATTAGGAATTAGCTGGTTACAGGGCAAATAAGTAAGCTTCGGGTGCAGAGCGGTGGATCTATCCGACCATTATGCTCGGCAGTCAAACTACGCTCTCAAATACGGATTTTAGATCATTCTGCCAACACTTACTATGCATTCTGGGGTCTACAGATTATTATTACCCAACTTCACGGTAGTCATTATTAAATGATAAGTTGATTGTGCTAGAAATCAAACCTGTGACTATTTTTTATATTCCAATAGATGGCCTATCCACTGAGCTATTTCACCACACCTGAGACAGGTTTTCAGACAGATTTCCTTTATTGCTCTAGTCAAAACAGTCGACTAGTAACCTAAAGTGTCCCTACTATCACAGCATCTAACAAACCAGGCAATGAAACTATAACACAGACACACTCTCACAGCCATGTCAATGTGCAATAGACATATAATGTTTAAACTAGACTAGTGTATGCCGCCAAAACATTTATCATGAAGCATTGCGTCTACAGCTGAGCAACTCACTTATGTGTCAGTTGGAAGATGTAATTACTGTGATTCACTTACAGATTGTTCTCTTATTTCCATTCTGTATAGGCTCTTTATCCTGCTGCGTACCTTTATCTACTATAAGTACTACACTGGGGCTAGATTACTCTAATTTTCTGTTGTAATTTACGTGTCAACATGCCAGTTGCTTACGCTTATTATGTTTGAGTGTTTTGTTTCATTTATTGCATTTTTTTTTTTTTTTAAACTAAAAAAAAAAAAAAAAAACAAAGAAAGAAATGCTTTAGGAAACTATATTTACTTTATGATTTTCATGTATTTTTAAAAGCAGAAGTAAATGCCCCTGAAGCAATTTCTTAATGACCTGATGCAGGTGCAAATTTCTGTTAATGGATTCAGACATACAGTACTCCTCCTCAATAATGAATCCATGGGCAGTGTGACTGAGACTCCGATTGGGTCTACGTTAATAACAAAGATAAGGTATATATCTATAAGGTATATAGACAGAGTTACTCACAAATGTGACAACTGTTAGGTATTCAAAGTGAATTCCAAATTTAAAGACAGATTAGCCAGAATCAGGAGAATTTGGCCTTAAATATGAAATTGTCTCTATTTAGTAAATAATTATGATAGTGTCCTCTACTATACTCAACTGAAGACTTGGTCTGTATAACATAATCAAATTATATTTTTTCCATTTTCTAACATGATATCTTAGGCTTTGTCAGACTCAAAGGAGTAATATTTTGTTCTAGTTTCCTATAATCAGGGTTTTTTATGTGAGTGTTCCACCAAGAGTCCAGAATGAAACTAAATCATGCATACTGCTAAGAAGAACTGTAAAAAGCCCAGAATGATGTATAGTATGATGCTGGAATATGAATATTGGGGCCACAATTTTGCTTAAAAATAATTATCTAAATGCATTGGAATAAAAGTGATAGCAGCTACAAAAGTATAATAGAGGATTATGGGGCTAAAGATAAAGGTGTCGGGAGTAGAAATTTAGAAAAAGCATTTGATTGTTAAATAGTAAATGGAGAGACTAGACAAGCCATTTGGTTCTTATCTGCCATCAAATTCTATGTTCCAATGTTTATTACAGGCAGTAAACATCTACAATATTACTACTATTGCCAGCAATAAATCTGATTAATGTTGCCAGAGAGTGTTATATATTTCAAGTCAGCCTTTTGTATTTCCTGAATTTGGCTTTCTAAGTATGTGACTCGACACATCGGCGAGTAAATTGTGCAGGCGATGGATTCAAAACTAAATTCAATTTAAGAATCAATGGAAACAATATGTATTTCTAGCTATTTAAAAAAAAAAAAAAAGTGGTGGAATTTAATGTAAAATATGCCTCACTGTCTGTCTCTCTATCTATCTTATCCAGGTATAGGCAACCTTCGGAACTCCAGATGTTGTGGACTACATCTCCCATAATGCTCTGACAGAAATTATGCTGGCATTGCATCACGGTGGATGCAGTCCACAACATCGGAGTGCCAAAGATTGCCTACCTCTGGCCTTGTCCATCGCAAATTAGCGCAAGTTACATAATTATAAATTCCAACTAAAGTTATGTTTATTTTTGGACAGTTGACATTTATTTGATACATTAGAAATAGTATCCAAGTTGGTGAATTTTTCCAGTACCTAAAATTTATGTTTGGTTATTCAATATCCATAATACCCAGACTAGAGAACATATTCCATTGTTTAATGAAAAAAAAAAAAAAACCTAGCACAAAAAACCCTCAAAATTTCACTCTTGTGTGTATGGTCCTTAGAGAATCAAGATTATTATTTTTGTACATTTCTTTCTATATGTGCATTGGTCGATGCATTCATCCATCCAATCAGATCTATTGTATTGTAAATACCATACATATAGATACATACTGGTAAATAAGGTATTGACAACCCTGCTTTTGTGAGCTAACAAAAATACGATTAACAGCTAAGTTTGCTATCCAAATATGAACCAACGATCTCTCTTTATAATAAACTATAGGATGCAAAGAATACCTCTAAAACTAGTGGAAAATGCACAAAATTCTATATTTGGTAAAGGCTCCCTTGTGTGTTCCATTCATACAATATCAAACTTCAGCAGTAAGCTGTTTTAATGACAAATAAAAAGACTAATGTATTGTACATTAACAGACGTGTGTTATTTCCCTGCTTGCGCAAACAAATGTAACAAGATTGCAGGTACCGTAGCAGGGAGACCGCAGGGAATTGATTCTAATTTGTTATAAAGTGTCGTTTTTGTTCAATTAGTTGCAAGTGTTTGTGTAGTGATGACTTAATCGGCACTTGGATTGTCAATGATATATGATTTGCTAAGTAAATTTTGATCAGCATTCTACAAATAAAGAGTAGTCATTGCTAATGGAAAGAAGGACCATGTCCCAATAAATGAACCTGATTTGCATTTCACTTAGTACGGATACCAGAAGAAATGCTAATATCGGATCCTAACTGCGTTCCTCTAATTGAAAGCGAGGTGATTTCCTCTGCATGAATTTGTGATTGTGATTTTTCAGATTCACTTAAGGATATGGAGAATGGATTTATTTTGGAGCTTGCAGTTTCTATTTCTATTTCTATTCATTTATATATTTTTTGGGTTGCTTTTTGTGTTTAATTCCTATGGCTCCTGTTTTTCTGCAGAAATCTTTTTCAATGTTACTCGTAGATATGTATCTTCTTTGTAAACCGCGTAAGCAGCACATTAGGGGATCTTCATGGAGAGTGTCTGGATTATGCTTTGAATTTTTCCATGGCTTGTCTTTTATTTATTTATTTCTAGTCTATCTTATTTCTTTTCTTATATAACAAATAATATGAAATTACATAGTTACACAGTTACATAGGCTGAAAAGAGACATGAGTCCTTCAAGTTTAGCCTTTCTCACATTTGTTTTTGCAGTTGATGCAAAAAAAACCAAAAAAACCTAGTCTGAAGCGCTTACAATTTTGGAAAAAAACTTGGAAAAAAATCCTTCTTGACCCCAGATTGATAGTCAGATACTTCATTGGATCAAGAAGGTATTACTCCACAAATTTAAAATGATATCCCTGTATATTGTGTTTTTGCAAGTATTCATCCAATTGCTGTTTAAATATCTGTATAGATTCTGATAAAACCACCTCTTCAGGCAGATAATTCCTTATTGTACTTACTGTAAAAAAAAACTTTTCTTTGCCTTGGACTAAATCTCCTTTCTTCCAGTCTAAATGTGTGATCTTGTGTTCTATATATAGTCCTGCTTATGAACAGATTTCCAGACAATGGTTTGCATTGGCCCTGGGTATATTTGTGCAATGCTATAATATCCCCTCTGTGATACTTATTTTGTAATACTTCTTTAATTGGAACTCAACTGCAGAATTTTCTGATTGCAGGAACAATAAGTTTCACCTCCTTTTATATTGAAGTGAAACAATGGTGACTGTATCTTTAAATACACATGCAGGGAAAAATGCAATGCTAGTTCCAACTTGATTAAGATGGAATAATTTATGAGAAATTTATTAATGAAGCTGGACAGGCTTGCAGTTTGAATAAATTGATATTTGCAGGAAGAATTAGCCTTAGTAGCAATCCCTTATTGACAAGAGAGAGTTTAGTGAAATTTAAATACTGTATAAATTAATTAATATGAATTGGTTTCCTTGGCAAAAGATTTACTTAACTTAGAGGCAGTTCTGGCACTGGAAGGGTTAATTCACCCAATGGAGGAGAAATTAGGAGTCTCTATTAACAAGCTGAGAATTAGGAGTGGAGAGTGAGGAAGTCCGTTTTTACAAGCCGAGGTCTGGGAGAGGAGAAGGTAGAATTCCGTTTTACAAACAGAGGTCGAGAAGTGGAGAAGGTAGAAATCCGTTTACAAGCCGAGGTCGGGAAGTGGAGAAGGTAGAAATCCGTTTACAAGCCGAGGTCGGGAGAGGAGAAGGTAGAAATCCGTTTACAAGCCGAGGTCGAGAAGTGGAGCCGGTAGCATCAAGTAGAGCAGCTGATCTCAATGCAGCACCTGAGTGAATAATCCAGCCCTTTGAATCTGGCGCGGTCTTCCTAAGTATCGTGGAAGGACCGTGTCAGAAAAAGGGGCGGGGCTAAGCGCAGTGAACCCGGAAGTGGGTTCCGGCGGCAGCATGAATGCTAGAGTATACCTGACACCCTCTGAGGCCCCAAACTAAAGAGATTTAATTCTGGCAACCTTTCTTCATAACTAAAATGCTCCATTGATTTTTATCAATTTTGTAGTTCGCCTCGGCACTTTTTCTTATGCCAAAGTGTGATCTTATTAGTGATTTATAAAGAGATAAATAGGTAAAATTATATTCTCATATTAATACATATTAATATTTATACTTGACAATAACTTACTGGCCTTAGCAACTGCCGATTGACATTGCATAGTGTTGCCTAGTTTGTAGTCTACAACAATTCCCAAATCCTTCTCATGCATTGTTATCCCTTATTCACTACCATTTATGATGTAAGTTGCTTGCGTATTATTTACCCCAAAGTGCATAACTTTGCTACATCAAATGTGTCCCCCAATCTATCTAAATCCCTCTGCAGCAAAGCAATATCCTGCTCACATTGTATTACTTTACAACGTTTTGTGTCATCTGCTAACACTGAAATATGACTTTTGATGTCTATTTCAAGATCATTTATAAATGTTAACTTGAAGTGAACCCGGAACAGAACCCTGAGAAACATCACTTACTACTTTTGTCCAGCTTGAAAATGTACCGTAAATGACAATGTTCTACCTAAGACCAGTTTCTTTGAGTTTGAAAACTAATCTATTGTTAGGAACTGTATCCAACGCCTTGACAAAATCCAAGTAGATCATATCCACTGCAACACCCTAATCTATACTTCTACTACTTTTTTGTAGAATGCAACTAGGTTCATTCGTTTGACATGACATATGTTTCATAAAACCATGCAGATTATTGCTAATAGCAATGTTCATCACAATTAATTCCTAGACTTTACTAATAATGTAAAGTCATGATTTTATTAATGACACGGAGGCTTCTTTTATGCATTCTCTTTCTTTGATTTTCCGTCAGCAGCAAAGATAGAAAGAAAAAAAATACATGATAACTTGAATGTATTTGAATAAATGTATTTTGAAACATAACAAATCTGCCTAGGAACAGGGCAGCCAATCAGGATACCGGCCAGTCTATAAAGGTCTGAACTAGCAGTAAATTCCCACTTCTTTACCCGTAAATCCAAAGACCAGAATCCAGTCCAAAACTCAAAACATCATGAATAACTTCCACTCGGTTAAATTCCTCTGTCAACAATCAAACTGAGCAGAGGAAAAAATATATGGTAAAATCCAAACTTAGGACTCTTCACAATATCAAGTCAACTCAAAAGTAATTATGCATACATCTGCACGAGCATGATAGAAGATGGGTTACATTAAAAGTAATCATATGAAACTTCAAAGAATACACTTACCGGCACTTACCATGAAGTATCCACACCATATGAACAAGTCAGGCCAAAAACCACTGGGAGGGTGGGTGGGAATAATCGCCTCCGTGTCATTAATAAAATCATGACTTTACGTCATGTTAATAGTAAAATCTAGGAATTTTATTAATGACATAGAGTCTTCTATTATGCTACTTCAAAGCTGAGCTGCAATCCAAGAAGAGAAAAATGGGAAATCGGACGGAAATAGGAATCACAAAACATAGACTCTAGTGACCAGTCTGCAGCTCTCAATATATCGTTGGAACGACAACCCACCATCGAAGCTTTAGAGGCCATGGCATCCCTTACAAAATGAGCTGAGAACATCGAAGCTTCTACACATGCCATGGATAGAAGGTCACATATCCAACGAATTAAAGTAGAAGTAGGAACTGGGAGATGAGGTAAGTGGAATGAAATGAACAAGTGATCGAGTAAGGGTGTTTGTAGCGTCCGTGTACGATCCAGGTAAAAATGTAAACAAGCAACCGGACTCAAAGTAAGTCTGTCAGTGTACCTCGGGTAGGAAACTGTTTTCATAGCTGACTTAGTTCTACGAGAGAGATGTTTAAAGATACTCTCTCCGGAGTGAAGGATATTGTGGTCCAATCCTAAGCTTGGACATCCAATTTTCATTTACATGGTAGCAAACATAGAAGCATAAGCAGTTTCCATGAAAGATGCTTAAGAGATAATTCATCATTCAGAAGCCAAGTGTCCAAAAAATTCAACACCACATTGACATCCCAAAACAAGCAGTATCTTGCTCTCAGGGCCGGACTGGCCCACTGGGATACCAGTCCGGTTGCACACTCTGAGGGGGCTGGCCGCATTCCCCACTGGTCCCGCCGGGCCGGTTGGCTGCCTAGCCATTCTGGCGGCACACTAACTAATGCTGTCGCGGTTCCCACAATTCCCAGCACAGTATTATGTGGCTGTGCTGGGAATTGTGGGAACCGCAAGGGAGCATGATAGAGAGGCATGCTCTTTCCTTCAGTCCTCCTATGCTGAGAGCTCACTACTGTCAGCATTAGTGAGTGTGCCGCCTGACCAGCTAGGTGGCCACCCGGCCCAGCGGCACCAGCGTGGAACACAGCTGGCCCTCTCTGACTTCTTTTGGTAAATGGGAGGGGGAAGAATGAGATAGAAAGAGAATAGAGAGACACAAGGGGAGGAGGCGAAAGAGACAGAGAGGGGGAATAGAGAAACACAGAAGAAGAGGTAAGAAAGAGACAGTGGGAGAATAGAGAGAGAAAGGGAAAAGAGGGAGGAGGAGACAGAGGGAGAGAGAGAAATAGGGGGAGGTGAAAAAGAGACAGAGGGGTAAGAGAGAGACTGGGAAGGAGAGGGGAGACATGGGCAAAGAGGAGCAATGAGGGGAAGAAAGAAATATACAGAGGGACTGGGGGGAGACAAAGAGGCATACAGAGGGACTGGGGGGAGACAAAGAGGCACACATAGGGGCTACATATAAATATGACTTGTATATTAATGTATGTATTTTATATATATATATATATATATATAATTATGCCTATAATATTTACACATATATTAATGTACATATACATATATGCATAATACACAGATAAATGTCATTAATATGTAAGATATTTAATAAGCAGATACTGGCCCAGTCTTGTTGCTAGGTGCATACTCCAACACAATAACATATTTAACCCCTTAAGGACGGAGCCAAATGTACACGTTGTTAACAAAACAAAATGTAAACAAAACCTGGCATTTGCGCTACATGTCTGTCCAACCGTAATACACCTCTTTCGTAGTAAATGCACCCACCCTTATTATATATCATTTTATTCAGGGGAAACAGGGCTTTCATTTAATATCAAATATTTAGCTATGAAACATAATTTAATATGAAAAAAATGGGAGAAAATACAATTTTTTTTATTTTTTTAGTTCTACATGACATTTTAACGTTCAGTGTCATAATACTGTTTGCTTTTACTGCAATAAAATACACATATTTGTATTCAGTAAAGTCTCACGTGTAAGACAGTACCCCCTATGTACAGGTTTTATGGCGTTTTGGGAAGTTACAGGGTCAAATATAGCACGTTACATTTGAAATTGAAATTCGCCAGATTGGTTACGTTGCCTTTGAGACTGTATAGTAGCCCGGGAATGAAATTTACACCCATAATGGCATACCATTTGCAATAGTAGACAACCCAAGGTATTGCAAATGGGGTATGTCCAGTCTTTTTTAGTAGCCATTTGGTCACAAACACTGGCCAAAGTTAGCGTTAGTATTTGTTTGTGTGTGAAAATGCAAAAAATGCCAATTTTGGCCAGTGTTTGTGACTAAGTGGCTACTAAAAAAGACTGGACATACCCTGTTTGCAATACCTTGGGTTGTCTACTATTGCAAATGGTATGCCCTCATAGGGGTCATTTTCATTCTTGGGATACCATAGGGTCTCAAAGGCAATGTAACCAATCTGGCAAATTTTAATGTGAAAAAAATGAAACGCAAGCCTTATATTTGAAGCTGTAAGTTTTGAAAACACCATAAAACCTGTACATGAGGGGTACTGTTGTACTCGGGAGACTTCGCTGAACAAAAAATATCACAGCAATAATATTGTCCGTGTAATGCTGTTTGTGCGTGAAAAATGCAAAAAACGTCACTTTTACTGGTGATATCATCGTTGTAATACATTTTACTGTTTTGAAACACTAATATTTGTGTTCAGCGAAGTCTCCCGAGTAGAACAGTACCCCCCATGTACAGGTTTTATGGTGTCTCGGAAAGTTATAGGGTTAAATATAGTGCTAGCAAATTAAATTCACTATACTTTCGGCATGGGTTGTCAGGCAGGTCCTGCCAATTGTAATTAATTAAGATACCTAATTATGTAAAAATAATACATAAATATATATGTAGAATTAATATATGTATATATATACGTATGTGTATATATATGTATATATCTATATCATTTTTAAAAAATATTTTTATTTATATATAGGTATATATATACATATATATTTATGTATATAGATATATATATTATTTTGTTCTACGTGTATTTTGATATATATATATATATATATATATATATATATTAATTTCACAATACAGTTAGAACGAAATAACACACATCTATATATTTTTTAATTATTTATTTTTAATTATTTTTTTAATTTTATTTTTTAACGTATTTACATTTTAATTTTTTTTATAATATATATAAATATATATAACAATAATTATATATATATTTAATCAGTATCAGTCTACGTGTAATTTGATATTAATAAGTACCAAAAGACCGGAGGGCGTACTATTACGCCCGGCGGCGTTTAGAGCCGCCTATAATAGGGCGTAATAGTACGCCCTCCGGTCTGAAGGGGTTAAAGTAAAGAGCACATCCACAGGACTTCAAAATAAACAAGATAACGTCATTTTTTTACAGTTGTGCACTACATACATTCACATTTCAGTCCTATTACCAAACTTTCTTTAATATGTCAAGGTAGTTGGACTGAAACATTGATTACCTGCAAAGGCACGTCAGCTTAAAATAAATCTGCACTTTTGTTTATTTTGAAGCCTATGAGTGCTTTTTTTCATGTTGGAGCAATATTTTTTAATTTTAAGTTATCTGTTTTAAGTCTGTATCAGCACACTATGCGGGCGAGGATGCATTTTTGGGCTGGTAAATAATTTTTATACAGGGCTACTGTCATGCCAAAAGCATGAGTTGGTGTTTGATGTGTGTTTATATATGTTAAGAGTAGTTTTTTTGTAAACCTTGGGATGACATTTATTGTGGTCTTTGATCTTGCACCAGGCCTAGACCATAAAACATCTAGATAGCCATCACCAGAGCTGGACACAAGGAATTTCAAAGAGTGGGCAATAGACTGCCAGACCAGCCCCCTCTGATCCCCCCCAGGGGTCTGCCCACTGAGAAACAACTAGTTTAGATATATATATGAGGGTGTTGGACTATCCAGGGAAGTCAGTTATTCATTTTTCTTTTGTCAGTAACTTCTAGGAGATCTATACCATCTAAGACTCCCACAAGAATTCTATATGGGGTAAATATATGTAAGGAATTTCTTGTGTTTTCTCCTATTTTATTTTATGTACTGTTTTGCAATTTGTTATCTGTATGTCATTTATTTCTGTATTTTGTACTCAGCACTGTGAATCCTTTTTGTCAGATTAAATGTTTACTTAATCAGCTTGTGTCTCTGTTCTCTATGAGCTTCACTCTCCAGAGGAAAGCTCAGGTAAACACGTTACCAAAAGGGGTTAACTATATATGTTTTATCAGTAAAAGTAGAACTGTGATACTATAATTCTCCTGTGTGTGGGGTAACCTAAGACGCCCGGGTTTAAAAGTCTTGGTGGTGGCAGTAGTACTAAGGGGGATAGTGTAGAAGGGATTGCAGGGGTTAATTGAGTGGTTGCTGGGACTAGCAACAGGTAACCAGGGGTCTGGTGTCATTAACCCTGTCACTTCCACACTCTCCCCACTGTCTCGGCTGGGCCTATAGCCCACGCTCGTGACAAACTGGCGGCAGCTAGTGGGATATATTTAGAGATTTTTAGTGCTTGCTAGATTTTACCTGTAAAGGGGGTCTTAGCACTAAAAGAAATTGCATACTTGTTTTTGTGTAATTTCCAAAGACCAAGCTCAGTGCTGATTTAAAATACATACAAAGTGCAAAACAGTTCTCCCCTCCCATCTTTTGTTTTTCTTTCTCTATCCTATTTGTGAATATGGAGGCCTATCGCAAACAATCAAAAGAGGCCTTGGAATTGTTGTGCCAAGAAAAGAATTTACCAACTTTTGGCAAAAATAAGGCACAACTTATTGCTGACCTTGTGGAGGCTGACAGCCATATTTTCCAGCCAGAGACGGACACTGAAAGGGTTACCGAGCTCCCTACTACTGCAGGAGTGTTGCTTACTGAAATGCCTGGTGGTTGTACCCCTCAAAACATTAAGGACATTTGCTCAACTGATTTATTTCGGCAACTGATGGCTGCAAATCCTCAGGAGGCCCTGCATGTGATGATCCAACAGCAGGCTGCAGAAAGGGAATCTGCAGAGAGGCTAGCCGAAAGGGAGGCACAAAGGAGACATGAGCTGGAACTTGCTAAACTGCAATTTACCCTTCAGTCCTCACTGAACAGCAATGCATCAGAGTCCAGCACACGTAGGCTCCGTAAGGATGATTTTCCTTCCCTCGAAGAAGGGACAGATTTGGATGTATTTTTTAAAAAGTTTTGAGAAAGTATGCAGGCAGCATCAACTACCCTCAGACCAGTGGGGCAGATATTTAACTCCACAACTGAAAGGGAAAGCCTTGGATGTGTTTGTGTCCCTTCCCCCAGAGACTGATAACAACTATGAGGCAATCAAATCTGCATTGCAAAAAACTTTTAACCTTACTCCTGAGTCTTACAGGAAAAAGTTTAGGAGTATGCAGCAATGCCCATCATCCAGCTGCATTCTATATGTTGCACAATTAGAAACCACGTTCCGGCAATGGGTAACAGGAGTACAAGCTACTACCTATGAAGCCCTTAATGACTTACTGGTCCTGGAGCAGTTCTTGCAGACCCGGAGCCCTAATGTACGAGAGTGGATTTTGGAAAGAAAGCCAAAAAATGCTAGGGCTGCTGCAGAACTGGCAGACGACTATGCCGACATCCATGCACCCACATCCAGGCGTGGACTTGTGTCAGCTGCTACTTCGACCTGGAGAGAAGCTACAGTTCAATCACCACCTGTAAGATCTGCAGTGAGAACTTCACCACCGACTGCCAGCGTAGCCAGGGCTATATCAAGTGAGTCAGATGCCCGCCGTTGTTTTCGATGCAACCAGATTGGTCATCTGAGCAGGACTTGCCCCACTAGGAATATACCCTCACCAGCCCGTGGAGGGGCACCATCAGTTTTGCTTGTGGGTGGGTCTGTGGGGAAACGAGAGGATAACCTGCAGAGTGTAATTGTGGGTGACCAAGTGACCGTGGGACTGAGAGATTCTGGAGCTTCATTCACCCTGGTGCGCCCTGAAGTGGTGAATACGGAGGACATAATCCCTGGAAGAACCATGTCCATCAAAGGAATTGGGGGTGTGCGTCCCGCTGTGTCCCTGGCATGTGTGTACCTTGATTGGGGTGCGGGCAAAGGTTTGCGGGAAGTGGGGATTTCAGAGGATATCCCTGTTAATGTTCTGTTGGGGAATGATTTGGGCAGGATGTTCTGTCACTATGCTCCAGCAGACACTGTTTGTAAGCCAGAAGGGCTGACTGCTCCACCTAAGGTATTGTGTGAAACTTTGGGAGACATTGTGAAGTGTGATTGCTGGGAGGGAGAGCAGGGTGTGGATAAATATCTACCTGTAACTGAACCAGTGATGTCTACCAAATGTGAGATAGGGGTGAGTAGTGATGTGCCTGTATCAAAATACTGTGAGGCTGAGATGTCAGAGAGTAAGGGGGAGGAGGAAGGTGAGAGCCAGGGATGTGTAAAACTAGTCGCAGTGGTAACAAGTCAACAGTGGGTCAGGGCTGCAGCAGGACAGTCTGAGGTGCTATGTAAGATTGTGAGAGGAGGGCCTGCCTTGGAGAAGAAATTATGTGAGTGTGTGCAAAATTCTGTATCTGATCAAGGGGGTTCAAATGTGTCCTGTGAAAATGTATGGGAAAAGCCTTCCAGCGAGAGGGGGCTGAATGAATATATGTGCCAATATGTGCCTGAAGCAGATGTATGTGATGTGGTGGGTGAAAATGTGAAGGGACAGCAAGGCTATGAGGGAGGGCAGAGGGTGTGTGAGCTTTACTCTGCGGCAGGCTTAGCCAGTTTCCAAAGTTCGGTATGTGTGATGACCTGGAGTGAAAGTGAGGGGCACGGACAGACTCAGCCTGTGGGTCCAGGAAGGAGGGCTGCAGGGAAACATACTGTTGGAGGAACCAGGAACCTTGTCAGTTTATCACAACTCACGCATACACCTAAGCAACTTTCTGATTGTGAACCAAAGGTTCAGAGTCTGATAGTGCAACAAGGCCAGCAGACAGACCGCAAAATGAAAGAGATGATGGATGTTGATACAGCACATCTATCCTGGGAGTGTTCTCTTTCTGCTTTTTTGTGGGCTTACCGGGGAGTGCTGCAGAAATCCATTGGTTTCTTCCCCTTACAACTACTACATGAGCGCAGTGGGTGTGGTTTAAGGGATGTTACCAGAGATCGATGGGGAATTGAAACAGGCAAATCAGGCATGTTTGAGGATGTAGCTGTGGTTTGGACTGATCACAACCTGCTGCAGGTGACAGGTAACACTGATAAACTGCTCCATTGGAGCCCTATCCTCCAACAGTATAATTTCACTGCCCAGCACAAAAAGGGCAGATGGCCTGTCTCGGCAACTAGAGGGTTAATGGTAGACAGATAAATCAGCCTGTGGCTGAATTTTTCTGTCCACCATCTTAAGGGGGAGGTGTCATGCCAAAAGCATGAGTTGGTGTTTGATGTGTGTTTATATATGTTAAGAGTAGTTTTTTTGTAAACCTTGGGATGACATTTATTGTGGTCTTTGATCTTGCACCAGGCCTAGACCATAAAACATCTAGATAGCCATCACCAGAGCTGGACACAAGGAATTTCATAGAGTGGGCAATAGACTGCCAGACCAGCCCCCTCTGATCCCCCCCCCAGGGGTCTGCCCACTGAGAAACAACTAGTTTAGATATATGAGGGTGTTGGACTATCCAGGGAAAGTCAGTTATTCATTTTTCTTTTGTCAGTAACTTCTAGGAGATCTATACCATCTAAGACTCCCACAAGAATTCTATATGGGGTAAATATATGTAAGGAATTTCTTGTGTTTTCTCCTATTTTATTTTATGTACTGTTTTGCAATTTGTTATCTGTATGTCATTTATTTCTGTATTTTGTACTCAGCACTGTGAATCCTTTTTGTCAGATTAAATGTTTACTTAATCAGCTTGTGTCTCTGTTCTCTATGAGCTTCACTCTCCAGAGGAAAGCTCAGGTAAACACGTTACCAAAAAGGGGTTAACTATATATGTTTTATCAGTAAAAGTAGAACTGTGATACTATAATTCTCCTGTGTGTGGGGTAACCTAAGACGCCCGGGTTTAAAAGTCTTGGTGGTGGCAGTAGTACTAAGGGGGATAGTGTAGAAGGGATTGCAGGGGTTAATTGAGTGGTTGCTGGGACTAGCAACAGGTAACCAGGGGTCTGGTGTCATTAACTCTGTCACTTCCACACTCTCCCCACTGTCTCGGCTGGGCCTATAGCCCACGCACGTGACAGCTACTTTTAGTTTCCAGTCCAGCCCTGCTTGCTCTTGGGGGTCTAGTAAAGCTGATTCCTTTTAATAGTCAACAAATGAAGGGGTGTTGTCCGACCAGGGAACCTTCCAATCCTTGATGTCCTGCAGAAATAGCAGATCTGTAAACATTGACTGTGCGATATGCTTTACCCGATTCAAAAAGTACTGTCAGGAAATGTAGTATCACATTCAGAGGGGCAGAAACTTGATCCAATGATTGTGCCACGCACCAGCCAGCCCATACATGCCATGTGGACCACTAGGCAGATCTAGTACCCTTGGCCAAGCCATTGTCCAGGAGTTCTGCAGTTGTTTGTGGAACATTTGTGATTGTCCAGGGACTCCAGAAACTAACAATGCTATGAGCTGAAGCAGACCTTGATATATAAGGTCATGTGACCTCCTATCTGGATCAAGAAGCAGGTTCAGGACCATTGGTATCAGCTGCAGGAAATCCAATGACATCTCCAGAAGTCAAGGGAACCAAGGTTGTGTCTGTCACAGTGGATCAACTATCACCTGAAAACACTTGTGTCTGCATAGGTAAGAAAGGGTCCAAGAGATTAGGTTAAACAGGGAAAAGGCGTAGTGACGTGAGGGTGGACACATCTGTAGGAAGGCGTCCACTGTTAGAGCTGCTGGATCTGGACACCAACTGTAGTACTGAGGTAGTTTGGAGTTAAGTCTGGATGCAAACAGGTCTATGTTTTTTTCAATGGAAGTCAACTTTTAACATGTCTTTTTACATGGCCCATAGTCTTTGGGCAGGAGACTAGCTAGCAGGACCCTCCAGGAACACGTGGCAGAGGCATCTTTGCCACAACTATACAATGGCTTTCTAAAATCTTTGAACCTTTTTTGAATATATGAACCACATTTGCTCCTCCAATCCTCCGGTACAATTCCTGAAAGAAAAGCATCTTGAAAGATTAAATACAGAGGTTCACTTATTTCTACACTTTGCTGCTTAAGTACTCATGGGTGAATACCGTCAGGCCACTGAGCTTTATTTACATTTACCTTCTTTAGCTGCTGTCGAACCATGTCTTGAGTTATCCTATCACACTTTTTCTTAAAATGTATTGCAGCAATCATTTGCATACCTGTCCCCATAGGATCCTCCTTAATATATACTGAGGAGAAAGTGTTATTTAAAATGTCTTCCTTTTCCTGGTCTTTATTAACTAACACACCCATCTCTGTTTTCAGTGTTCCTAGCCTTTCATTTTTTGCTTTTTAAAATTAATGTTCTTTTGGGGCTGGTTTCGTTTTCATGTTTAAGGTCAGAAATAAAATATAATCTATGTATTTTATAAATAAGAGCTAGATCTGGGTTTCTTTAAAATAGAAATTCTTAGGAACATTACCTTGGTGCTACAGCTTCACTTTTAGAGCTTTTCTTGATAGCTGAGCTTTACACATAAACCCTAAATGTTCTATATATGTGATTTATAACCTTTTATGGACCAAGGCACACTTCCAGGAGAGAAGGTTTTCCAATACATTCCTATTTATTTTCTTACCCTTCATCAGCGTATAAACATCACATTACATTGCAGCTTTACCTGAGAGATTTGCATACATCTAGCTAAATTGACTTACAAGTTCTAATTGTTTGCCAGACGGGAAACCCAAATTTAATGCAGACCCTTTTAAAAAAGAGATACTTAAAGGCAGCATTCAAACTACTATAGCCCAGGCATTGATGTGTTTTTAGGAATATGTTCACTAAATTATATTCTTATCTGATCTTTTAAACCCATGCAGAGAACTGACAGACAACATATTTTTCAACAGCCACCATTTCACTTGGACATATTATAGAAAAGAATGCATTCTGTTATCTCTGTGGGTCTAGATATATGTGTATTAACTGTCATGTATGTCTGTATGAGCTACAGATCTATGAAATCTAGTCAACGTGATTTTTTTATGATTTTTGCAATGCTTAATTTAGGCCAAAATATTAGACTTTTCATTTTTTTTCTTTTTATTATAATTGTATTTTTGGCTGACATTTTGCAAGTCAGTTTTTGTCACACATGAATGTGTTTTACAGTGGTGGCCAGTGCGCCCCAATAACTTGTTGGGCTCTACCAACTTCACCCCATGAAATGACAGGCCATGCTCAAATCCAGCTGCGTCTCCAGTCATCAATAAAGGGGAGAACAGAACCTCCAGATTTAATCAAGGCAGATTTTTTTTTCCTAAAACAGACTTATTAGTCATTAAAATGTCTTTAAAATGCCCCACATTCCCCTATGGTCCAACCTCCACCGGTGTTCCAGCACTGATGACTTAAAGGTAGGCAGACAATGTAATAGAGCAGCAGGAAATGCTAGCGGAATGCTTGGTTGTATAGAGAGAGGTATTAGCAGCAGAAAGAGGGAAGTGCTCATGCCATTGTACAGAACACTGGTGAGACCTCACTTGGAGTATTGTACACAGTACTGGAGACTGTATCTTCAGAAGGATATTGATACATTAGAGAGAGTTCAGAGAAGGGCTACTAAACTGGTTCATGGATTGCGGGATAAAACTTACCAGGAAAGGTTAAAGGATCTTAACATGTATAGCTTGGAGGAAAGACGAGACGGGGGGATATGATAGAAACTTTTAAATACATAAAGGGAATCAACACAGTAAAGGAGGAGACTATATTTAAAAGAAGAAAAACTACCACAACAAGAGGACATAGTCTTAAATTAGAGGGACAAAGGTTTAAAAATAATGTCAGGAAGTATTACTTTACTGAGAGTGTAGTGGATGCATGGAATAGCCTTCCAGCTGAAGTGGTAGAGGTTAACACAGAAAAGGAGTTTAAGCATGCGTGGGATAGGCATAAGGCTATCCTAACTAGTGATGTCCCGAACGGTTCGCTGGTGAATAGTTCCTGGCGAACATAGCGTGTTTGCGTTCGCCACAGACGGCGAACATATGCGATGTTCGGTCCGCCCCCTATTAATTTACTAATACTAAGTAATACTTAGTATTAGTAAATTGTGCCCCTACTCGCAATACCGCGAGTAGGGGCATGTCTATTAAAAAGTGAGCAGCCTGTGACTGCTCACTGTTAAAAAGGCCCCGGTGGGGCCCCGAAAATACTAATAGGTCCCTGCGCGGTGGGTGGGGGCCATATTGATAATGAGGGGGGGACCAACTGCCCCCCCGGCCCCCACCCCTGCGCGGCGGGTGGGGGCCATATTGATAATGAGGGGGGGACCTACTGTCCACCCCCCCTCAGGCCCCCACCCGCTGCCCAATCACAGTGCTCTGTGTCATTTTACACAGCGTGGGAAAGTTCAATTTTCACACGCTGTGTAAAATGACACAGAGCACTGTGATTGGATGGCTTTCAAGCCATCCAATCACAGTGCTCTGTGTCATTTTACACAGCGTGGGAAAGTTCTTTTGAATTTTCCCACGCTGTGTAAAATGACAAAGAGCACTCTGATTGGCTTAAACCCACCAATCAGAGTGTTCTTAGCCTAATTGCAGGGCGGGGCAAGGCTTTATAAGCCTTCCCCCGCCCTGCGGAGCTCAGTCTGCGCGGAGCCCTCCATGGGTGAAGATGGATTCTTTTTTTGCGCTCTGGTTTTTTCTTTTTCGTCAGGTTGTTTTTTTGCGCTCGGGATTTTTTTTTTTTTTTTAGTTCGGTTATGATGGTTTTTTATTTGGCCTTTTTTGGGGCTTAAAAATTAAGATTTGAGAAAAAAGAAGACGTCGAATGGTAAGTTTAATTTTATTTTATTCCCCCCTCACTGTTTTTTAGGGTGAGGGGGGTAGGTAGGGACTTTTTATTTGGGGGGGTGGGTGACTAGGGGCTTGGGGACCCCTAGTCACCTTGGGGGGGGAAATTTACTTAGGGCCCCCACCCGCAGCCCAGGGGTGGGGGCCGGAGGGGGGGTGGACAGTAGGTCCCCCCCTCATTATCAATATGGCCCCCACCCACCGCTCAGGGGTGGGGGCCGGGGGGGACAATAGGTCCCCCCCTTTTTGTTATTAGGGCCCCCACCCACCGCTCAGGGGTGGGGGCTGGGGGGGGACAATAGGTCCCCCCTTATTGTTCATTTTAGGGCCCCCACCCACCACTCAGGGGTGGGGGCTGGGGGGGGACAATAGGTCCCCCCTTATTGTTATTAGGGCCCCCACCCACTGCTCAGGGGTGGGGGCTGGGGGGGACAATAGGTCCCCCCTTATTGTTCATTTTAGGGCCCCCACCCACCGCTCAGGGGTGGGGGCCGGGAGGGACAAGAGGTCCCCCCCTTATTGTTATTAGGGCCCCACACCCCGCTCAGGGGTGGGGGCTGGGGGGGGACAATTGGTCTCCCCTTATTGTTATTAGGGCCCCCACCCACCGCTCAGGGGTGGGGGCCAGGGGGGACAGTAGGTCCCCCCCTCAACCAGAAAGAGTCCCTGTGGGTTTTAAAATTCGCCTGCCTATTGAAGTCTATGGCGGTTCGCCGGGTTCGCGAACATTTGCGGAAGTTCGCGTTCGCGGTTCGCGAACCGAAAATTTCATGTTCGCGACATCACTAATCCTAACTATAAGATAAGGCCAGGGACTAATGAAAGTATTTAGAAAATTGGGCAGACTAGATGGGCCGAATGGTTCTTATCTGCCGTCACATTCTATGTTTCTATGTTTCTATGTTTCTATGGCCATAAAACAAAATGTAGTATACTCTAAAGTTCAGCCAGGTCATAGCTAAAGTTGAAGGAATAATAAACAGAACTTTTGTACATCATCTTATTTTCATATATTTAATATTTTTTTTTATTTTAAAAGATAGTATTATGTGAGCCTTACAAGTAGTTTAACATCAAATCTTTTGTGTAATTGTCAACCCCAACAATACTTTTTGTGTGTTCATTTATGAAGTATTTTTAAGCTGTAAGTTGAAACTATGTGTAGGTGGTTATGGATGAATGTATGATGGAAAGACATCCATTGTACAATTTACCATCCATTCATATGTAAATGGTTTGTTCCCTATAAGCATTGAGAGTTATCTAATCTGCATCTAACAATCGACCCACTGAATGTGTGCTTTAGTTCCACTTCCAAGGCGATGCTTGTAGTGATTCATCAAGTTAATCTTTAACCAATTCAGAGTACATAATGACATCTTGAAATGGTGTATTTTTAATCAGTATAGTCATCAAAGAACAACTATAGTACTGCGACTTCTGAGCATGCTTTGTCTAGCAGGAATCAAGTGAAGAATAAGATCTTAAAATAACGTGCATCATTGAAGTACCATTAATGTGAACCCACTATCCACGCATCTGCCGTCATGTAAATTTAGATTCAATCTATAAATTGTTCTGGTGAAATTACCCAATCTATAGGTTTATTTACCAGAATATTGCTTCGTAACTCAACAAGGTATTCAGAAAAGGATGGGGTAGGTATGTGTTACATGTTATACATTGGTACGGTGGTCACTTGGTAGTGGGTTGCGTACATACATACACAGTTTGTTGCACTTTACCAATGTTGTAGTATTTATACCTATGCTGAAGTGTGCAACTTGACAAAAAATACTTTTTTTTTTCTTTCAGGAACATTTTGTATTGATTTATTCATTGAATAGTCCTATTAATCTATTGGCAACTCATTTTAAGTCATAGGTATATAAATTCAATCAGCTAATACACTGGAACAAAATGTTCCCTGCTAGGATGAAATTAGTGGCTTTACCCAACTCTATTAGAGCACTGACTTCTGTAGCACTCTAGATTAGATTAGTGGTTGTCAGGAAAGCACACAATCAGTTGTTGCAAAACTAGTAAAAGAACGTTTGTAGTACTATAACAGCTGGTTACCACCACTCTAGGGATTTTGTATAGAAGCTAGCAAGGGGCCATTATTAGCTTTGCTTGGAACAGTACATGGCAAGTAAAATCTCATACTACTCCAAGTATGTGTCTTTTCCCACAAGCGTTCTTAGCAGTGGAAACTGACCATAGGGGTGGTGGGAGATAAGCAGTGCCCACCAGCTTTTGTTGTAATCCAAAAACAAAAAATCTCTAAGCATGGTAAAGATTGCTGATTAGGTTTATGTTAGATAATAAGATATTAATTTGTTGTATCTACCGTGACTAATTCTGTAACTTCCTCCCCTTAACCTTATTGAGGGATGGAGATACTGCTGAGTAGTCAAGCAGCTAATCATGGCAAGGTTTTGAGACATTACAGAAAAATACCCAATGTTTCTTATACTTGCTTAGTCTACTCTAACAAGATTTCTGACATCCATGCAGATGTTCAAACAGCAACTAGATGCATACTTGCAAAAACAGAATATTCAAGGATATAATCTTTCAATGTAGGGTAATAACTGCTTGATCCAAAGATAAATCTGACTGCCATTCTGGGGTCAAGAAGGAATTTTTTTCCTTACTTGCTACAAAATTGGAAGTGCTTCAAACTGGGTTTTTTTTTTGCCTTCATTTGGATCAACAGCAAAAAACAAATATGAGGTAGGCTGAACTTGATGGACGCAAGTCTCTTTTCAGCTATGTAACTATGTAATCACCTACTGAGGTTATAAAAGGTAGTTGCATGTAGTTACATAGCTACACAGCTACATATCCCTTAATAGCCCTTCAAATATTTTTCCAGTCACAGAAGTTAAGATCACAGGTCTATAATTTCCAAGCAAGGATTTTGAACCCTTTTTAAATATAGGAACGACATCTGCCTTCCTCCAATCCTCCAGTACAACACCTGAAACAAAAGAATCTTGAAAGATTAAATACAGAGGTTCACTTCTTTACCCACTTAGCTCCTTAAGTACTCGAGGGTGAATACGGTCAGGCCCCGGAGCTTTATTTATATTAATTTTCTTTAACTGCTGTAGCACCTTGTCTTGAGTCATCCAGTCACAAGTTATCTGCAAAATGTTTGCAGCAATCATTTGCATATCTCTTGCCATAGGATGCTCATTAATATATACTGAAGAAAAAGTTATTTAAAATTTCTGCCTTTTCCTGGTCTTCATTAGCTAACAGACCCATTTCTGTTTCCAGTGAACCTACACTTTCAGTTTTTGGTTTTTTTAGAATTGATGTACTTGAAAAAAAAATTGGGGTTGGTTTTGCATTCTTTCGCAATCAATTTCTCATTTTCTAGTTTAGCCACTTGAATTGCCTTTTTGCAAGCATTATTGGCTTCCTTGTATCTTATATAGGATGTCTCTGATTTGTCTAATTTAGTTATGCTATCATACAAAACTATTCCATTTGTCCCAGGTTACCCTCCAAACATTTTTGATGTGGCTGGGAAACTCTAGCCGCCTTTTCCATAATGCACGTTTGTTTTTTAGAGTGATCAAATCCATATTTGTGGGGGTAGAAACAGCGTTAATGCCGCCACGATGATGTGAAAAAAAGGTATCTGTCTGTTTTAGTGCAATCTTGCAGAAGAATTAAAATAAGATGGTTATTTATCTTTTTAACTGTTTACATTGGGGGATATAAAAAGCTGCTAAAATACAGCTATATCTTTCTGAATAAAATCCTATCAAATCTTACCATGCAGTGATTCCTTCCATACTCTAAACCTCCAATCCCCATCATAATCCTTTTGCCTGAATGACAGAAGGCGCCTGTATATGCTCATTATTTTATTCTACCCGACTCTTTCTTGTGTATTCTATAGAATTAAACTGCTTCTCTCGTCTCCGAGATGCTTTCATTTTATTTGAGTTGCTATTGCCTTAAGATATCGTGCTTCACCTACACCCCCTCACTGTAACTTCCCGTAATATCCATACTCATTTTACAATCTTATGTCTGCTACCTGAAGAAATTTTAGAGATATAGCATAAAAAAGCTAAAAAAAAATAAATAAAATACAAATCGGGATTTTCTCTTTCTCTCTCTCTCTCCCTATCGTTCTACCTATGTATCTATCATCTCTAAAATCTATCACTTAAATATATATTATATATATATCAAAATCCAAACAGGTTATGGTGGGGAAAGATTGTGATTGAAAACCCCTTCCACTTGAAATCTGTGAATATGCAATATAATATATATATATATATATATATATATATATATATATATATAAATAGTTAATACAATGTTAAACAAAAATGTGCACACCAGTCAAGCCATAAGACTTGCTTTTCCCACAGAAATCCCAAATCTGCAGTGATGTTACAACCGTAAAGGATCAGCATGAGGTTGGTTACTGGTTTGCTAATTGAAAGCAAACCAGTAACCAACTTCATGCTGACGAGTTGCATTAACAACGAAACAGCTGTCCATGAGTGGTTCACTGGTTTTGCATCTTTTCCTAAATTGTATTCCAAGCAGTTGTATACTGCAAACACAGATTAAAAGGAATCCATGTTTAAAATAGAATGAGGCAAAAATGTGATTCTTTGTTAAACTAATTTGCATATGCCCATCCAGAATCCTTTGCGGTTGTAACATCACTACAGATTTGGGATTTCTGTGGGAAAAGCAAGTCTTATGGCTTGACTGGTGTGCAGATTTTTGTTTAACATTGTATTTACTATATATATATATATATATATATATATATATATATATATATATCATATTGCAGTCTTCATAACATAGTCTCATTTTGTATACCAAACAAATACCTATAGGAAATCTAATAATTTTTTATTCAGTTGTTTCCCACAGGCTTAAAATCCTAAATTCGGTTGGTTTAGCATTACAATCCCCTATTCTAGAAATATTTAGCCAAAGGCAATGTCTGAACAAAGCTCACGGTAAGATGTAGACTGTTCTGTAATAAACTGAAACACAAACTGGTAAATTGAACTGTAATAAAGCATTAAATGAAATCTATATTATTTTTTTCCGCTGATATGTTTGCAACTCATGGGCATAATTATGTAAAAGCAGCTAAGCCGGTGAAAATATTTCCTATAAATGCACTGAAAGAAAAATACATGTTTGGTTTCTGATGTACTGAATTAGAATTCTCAGCAATGGTGCCCAACACGGAAGGTTCTAGTTAGTAAGCGAAGACATTTATATTGTTTTGCATCTACTTTTCAGTCTGGAGTCATTCACAAAATTTGTTGCTATGGCAACTTTTGTGTTTGTATCACAAACACTGGATGCTATCACGCTTCTGCAGGAATGGCAACTATTAAAATTCGAAAATAAAAACGAATGCAACAAGCTTGTTGATTGGCTTCTTACCAGAAAGTGATTGGCTGCCATAGATTGTCTTAAGTCACGCATAATTAGACGATGGCTAAAAGTATTATATTTGCCCAGACTCCAGCATTTATTATATTTCACAGAAGACTGTGTCCAAATGTTGTTTTATATTTATATATGTATAGCCCACATAGATTGAAATCCCTATACTAATTAATCTACCTACTTATTTACACTTAAAAAATATAATTTGTTAGTTATTGGCCGAGTCTGACCAAACATAAACAGATTTATTTTGCAATTTTTGCAACTTTGATGCTTTCCTCTTGGATTTTAAGCTTTATTGGAAACCTCCTACTTCTCAGATAACTAAATCAATTTACACAATAAACTAAAAAAAAATATTATCACTTAATATAGTAGTTATACAAAACAAATTACAGAAAAAATATTCTATGAAAAATTGTTATATTCCTCCCACTAACACATTTAACCCCACACATGGAGGCAAATCTCTTCTAATGAGAGCAACCACAAAAGGTACACATGATAGAAGCTTACCCAGTATTTTTGGAGTGGAGTATTGAGTTAGGATGGACCTAGCATATTAAACTCCTTCATGTAAAAAAAAAACACTTCTAATTTCAAGTTTGATTAAGTAGATGTTCTTACCTATGGTCTAGGCTCTGAAGCTCAAGAATGCTGCACTGACCTACCTATCTTCATGAATACAGAAATATGTCTTGTCTAAGCTCCTACGCTCTTCCGAAAACCTACGTCTAACCTCTATTCGTACTCCTACCTCTGATGCTCACCTTAAAGACTTCTCTGGGGCTTAACCATTTCTATGAAATGCCCTTCCGCCTCTCTGTTAGAATTTCACCCAGTCTCCACTCCTTCAAAAAATCTCTGAAAATTTACTTCCTCAAGAAAGCATATCTTAGGGCTGCACCATTCCTATGGAATACCATTCCCCCTTCTGTTAGATATTTACCCAGTCTCCACTCCTTCAAAAAATCTTTGAAAACTTGAGATTTGAATTAGCTGCAATTCATGTTTTATACAAAGAAAAATTGAAGGTATGTCAAGGTAACTTACCTATGGGATGACCCTGAACTATTTTTTGACTAAACTCCCTTGTGAATGCACACAGTAATATTTCTTGGAAAAGGTAGGAAACCAGAGGGTGACTAAACCATTTTGTATGTGTCTGTATATGTGTGTGTTTGTATGTATGTGTGTGTGTTTGTATGTATGTGTTTGAATGCATGTGTGTCTATATGTATGTATGTGTGTCTGTGAGTCTGTGTGTCTGTGAGTCTGTGTGTGTGTCTGTATGTGTGTGTGCGTGTTTCTCTGTGTGTGTTTGCATGTATGTGTATGTATGTGTCTGTATTTATGTGTGTGTGTGTATCTGTTTGTCTGCATGTGTGTGGGGGGAACATATGGGGGGGGGAGGCATGGCAATTTTTGCACCGGGGCCCCGTGGTTTATAATTACACATCTGATTGGCAGTAATAAATGCTTAGTAGTATTTTTAATGTAATCTATCAAGAACAACAAAAGGAGCACAATATGGAGGCTCTGCAAAACAAATAATCCAATTTGCAAATACACTTGTAATAGAGTGGTGGTGCATCCCGGAAAACATTACTGTGTCTCTGCATTTACTATTTTATCCAGATTTGTCATATTTTCATCCATTGAGTAAATAAAAACATATTACATCTTGCTAATGCTCCAGACTAATTGCATTCCTGAGAATCACAATGGTGAAAATACAATAATTGGAAATGAAAGTACACCCTTAACATCTATCCCCTATATTCATATAAATTCTAAATAATATGTAAAACTGAAGAAATCAGGAAGGACATTCGGAGCTGGATTAAGATTATGCTGACAGAGGTGCAGACTACATGCTCCCTTGATGTAGTGCGGGTGCACAGGGCCAAGCAGGGAGCATTTCTTATCTCTCTGCCGCCTCTTGCAGACAGGATGTCCGTTAAAAATCAAAGCCGGTGCTAGCAGCCCTAGGTGGCCGCCTAATGTATGATCTGGCTCTGGGGATATTCCAATGGTTTCTATGCTTTGTCACAGAACTGTTATTTTAATATAATCCCCAATATGTTTAAATATACTACATATTGATCTGGCAGCAAAGGGTTGAATGTAAAATAATGTAGGATATAGTGAGTTGTTAGAATAGATGTTAACAGCAATTCTAGTTTTTTATTAAAGCTTTCTAGAATTGGAATCAGTGCTACTCATTCCTGAAAGTGCCATGTCAACTCAAACGCACACTGACATTTATTGAATACAGTCTTCCAGGAACAAGACATTATTAAAGAGCCAAGAAGGCTCTGATTTCAGTCTGAGCTGAAAATCAAGCTTATCTTAGAGTGCGTTCAAATTTCTTGGAAGATCTTATTTTTTTATTTGAATCATGTGCTGGTTCAGTTGATTTAGTAAAAAATAAATAAAATGGTAAAATACATTGACATCCGATTGAGAAAGCCCCACGGCGAAAACGCGTCTCGGAACTCCAAGGAAGACCACCCCAGAGACTTTTACTTTTTGGTATCTGTATATACAGTTTTACTTTGCTTAATTGTTTTTGTTTTTTTAATAAATTGTTACTTTTACCTTATACATCTGGTAGTGGATCTTCAACTGCTTCCTGCATTTTCTAAAGAAGGGTAGTGCCTCCCTTAAAGGCACCACACGCTTATACATAGAGCCTAGTACAATTGGCTCTATTCCAGGTGAGCACATTCATGCACTGTTATATGTGACCACTTGTTTATTTTAAACATACTTGCACTAGGATTTTTGTCCTTTTTTATCCACATATGTTGTGAGTTGTATATCTGGAGAAGGTCTGGTATTACCAAACATACCTCAGCTGTTGTGATTTGAGCCAATCTCCAGGCTCTTTACCATGTGAGTTGGACATACATCTTCTTCCACTCCATTCACACCTTACAAGCATACTGCACCATGATGTGTATTTTCTTGTTGTAGATTTTATTATGCTGTCTGCCCCTTAAAGTGATATATACGTTATTCCAATAGGGGTAAGAATTTGATATTTAGCGCTCCACTGAGTGATCTTTTGGTGGTAGTACGATCCACTAAGTTCACTTTTTTCTTTCACATTTCTTTTTTGTGCTCCATTGCACTCCATGCACAATTAAAAGCAATCTCAGAGAAAGATAGAGATAGAGGGTTAATTTCAACACAGAGAAATTGCATAGTCTCACGTAAATCAACGGGAATGTAAATTTCTATGACCCGTGTGCCAGTTCACAAAAGCTCTGCGTTTTTTACCCAGGACATACACGGTGTAATATTGTCACAATACCTAGTGACCCAAAACGCAGAGCGTAGATGATAATAGATGTAACAACATATACTGGGCCTTAGAGTGGCCGGGCTTTTACGTTTGATAGCTATAGAATGGTCAGGGACAAGCCAAAAACCAATAACAGAGTCACCAGAATACAGAATGGAGAATAATCAGGATAGCCGAGCTCAATAAGCCAGAGAATACACAGAATACACAAACACTATTGAGAACCAGTGATTCTTGCCCTATGAAGCTTTTTTTATGGTCTGTGGCATTAATTTCATAGCCACGCTCCCAAAATGGTCGAATTTGGGTGTTTTGGAGGGCCGTGACATTATTAGCACGTCATAAAAGGGTGCGGATCTACAGCGACCAGAATTAAAACTGCTAAGGAGATGAGAGGGATTATGGTAAGGGTCCCTCACTATGTGATGGACCTCCACAGGCTGTCTCATCACCTGGTCAACAAAAGATAATATGACAAATGTCAAACGCGTAACTAATTTATTGTCTATAAAATGCATAAAATGCTAGAAAGCAAATGTATATCATCTCAATGATACAGTCCACTGAATTTCTACATTTAGTAACATGCAGTATAATATGTGTTGAGAAATGTACAAAATAAAAGAAACAGTTAACACAGTATCTATATTTATATGAAATACATCTATTGGCTGCTACACACTAAACCAGAGTGACTAAAGGTAAACACAGGTAATAATCCAAAAACAAATATAGCGTGAGCGCTTCTATAGGGGAATGAATGAATGAGTAAAACAATCTTATATATGATAAAGATAACATTTAATAGTACCACCAGATAAGACACATCAACTCGAAGCAATAAAAATCATCAGTCATACATAGATACAAGTCTGCACAGTGGGTAAGTTGCAATGCCGTAAGGACAACTACAACATTAAAGCCTGTGTAACGAGATGTATCAAATGTAGGTGTAATATAAATCAGATAATACACCATACACCTCCACCGATCCAAAGGATGCTGATTTATCAGATCATAAAACAAAAGGAGGTTGTCAAAGTTAGAAATCTCAGCGAGCTCTACACAGTATATGGTATCACTGATGAAAAAATATAAAAAACACTGTACCGTACAGTAGGTGTATGCCTGGGGAGCACAAACAGCCGAGATCTTGTTGTGTGCCGCAGACGGTATCTTCAAAAAAGGCCATGGCTGCCTTAAAGGAGCGGTGTCAAGCGATCTGGTATCAAATAGCCAGTCTACATGTTTCATCCTCTTCAGGGACTTTATCAAGACTAAATTGTACAATGCATTCAGTCCAGCATTTATACCCTCAGGAAGGGGGAAAAAAGCAAAAATAAATAAAAGGTAGAGGAGAAAAGGGAAACCAGACATGGAATAATAATCATGACACATATTTAATTCCCATAAAATGTTATTCAATTTCTCAAGCTGCATAGAACATTAAAATGGTCTGTATCAGAAGACCTCTACCACAATTAAACAACAAGTGGTATATATCAAAGAACTGTACAGAAAACCAAAGGGGAAAAAACCCAATCAGAAACACTTTATAATCAATATGTGGTGAGACCAGCAATGTCACTAACGGAGTAGAGCTCTTGCTACCGTTTCTTATTTGGCATCTTACTCCGTAACCAAAGGGAATTCTGGGAAATGTTTTCAATGTTGTACCAGACTGCCAATAACCTTTCTTAACTAAAGTGACTGTATATTATTACAAAGTGAGACTGCGTATGCTTAAAAGGACACTCTAAGCATCAAAACAAGTATAGGTTAATAAAGCAATTTTAGTCTATAGATTGTGCCTCTACAGTCTCACTGCTCAATTCTCTGCCATTTAGGAGTTAAATCACTTTTGTTTCTGTTTGTTTAGCTCTAGCAACACTTTCCCTGGCTGTGACTTACACAGCCTACAGGAATTTCTTCTTTTTTTTTTTTTACTTTTTCAATCAGATCCTACAGCACAGTGAAGTTTTTATCTCATGATCTGTTGATTGAATTTTAATAACACACAGACTGCTTCTGCAGGCTCTAGCTAGCTATTAATAGAGCAAGAGATAATAAACTGTAAATTAAACAGACTGTGCACTATCATTTTCAATCAGATGTTAACTTGCTTTAGAAGTTTTTATATCCTGCTCTGTAAATTAAACTTTTATCACACACAGGATGCTCCTGCAGGCTCTAGCAAGTTATTAATAGAGCAAGAGATAAGACATTCTAAATTTTAACAGATTTTACTAAAGGAAATATAAACCTCAGATCTCTCTTTACAGGAAGTGTTTAGGAAGTCTGTATAAATCACATACAGGGAGGTGTGGCTAGGGATCTATAAACAAAGTGATGTAACAATATGTACACCAAAATCACTGAATAGTATTTAATTGGAACCAGACAGGCTGTCGTGTCAGTCAAAATGTTGCTCTGTGATCTTTTCAAGTGCTATTGGTTGTGATTTGATGTGCCTGTTCCCTTCTTTTTTCCAACTATCCACTAAAGTGAGACATATTAGTAATTCACATTTCAAATATTAGGCTATTATAGCTACATTTTCAGTTTGACAATAGAACCATTTAATAAAATAGAATATTAGCACATATCAGGACCTAATATTACACAATTCTAGATTAAAACCTACATGGTTATTTACTAAAGTGGGAACTCAAAGTGAATTTAAAGTGAATTTTAAAATTAAGGTCAAAGTAGCAAAACTGTAAAAAGTCACCTATGATTCAATTTTTACTACTTCGGCCTTAAACTCAAAATTCACTTTGAGTTCATTTTGAATTCTCCCCTTAGCGAATAATCTTGCTAATATTTGAAGTGTATTTTTTTATATCAAATGATCTCACATTAAGTTTGATTCCACTTCTTTCTTACTTAGGAGTAGCACCAAGTTTGAGTTGTGAAGGAAATAGTTTTAATTGGGTGTATTATGCCGTTTTATTTGAAGAATGTACTGCTGTTATTATCCTTCTATACACCTTTTTGGTCTTGTTATTAGATTATTTAGTTTTTTGTGCATACTTAGAACATTTGTAAACTTTTTCGGGGAAAAAAATACTCAACTGTGAAAATCCCACAAGCTCAACTGTAGCATAGAAGGCAGAAAACACAATTTGCACAACAGTTCTACTCACAGTTTGCACATATGCAATAAACAGTTGTAGAATTAATAATTAAAAAGTAGCAAACGGCATGTGTCCATCTGTCTGTGTTTGTCTGTCTATGTCTGTCCTTCTGTGTATATATGTATCTAGCTACAGCCATTGTGTATTGTAATATAATACAAACATTTGTTACGTATGACCTGGCAATAATGATTTGGATCACAGTGGGCAGATGGTAAGGAAGACTTTGGAGACATTTGTTCTATAGAAAAGTTAAAAATAGCAGTGTCCACAAGGTACAGGTCTTGATTCCAAGAATGTCACAGTGAAGCATAAAACCCGTTTCAATTAGCATTAGCTATGTTGCATCATAGAAATAGAGCTGCTTTTCATGTCTCTGAGTCTAGCAAAAGGATTCAATGTGTTCCACTAGCAGAAACAATTGGGAGATGTATTCCATGCTAACCTTGAAGAAAATGCTAACATTGGATAAAAGTATTCTCCAACTCGTAGCAATTTTTACCTATAAAACATTACGAATAAATATTCAGTTTTCAGTACCAGGCATAGGATTCAAAACTTGGATTTAGGTCCCAATTCCCCATTACATCACAGGGGACACATTCATTTTCACTTCACTTGGGTCCAGAAAACCAACTAGCAACTGTAAATAAGCCAAACATATCTGTCCAACTCATGAAAATGTACACTGCTTCTATTAACATTCTTTAACTAGGAGGTCTTGGCAAGTAATTATTTTTTCTATTGCACATAGGATGCCATTAATTTAATTGTCAGGAGACAATAATATACCCCTGTAACTTCTTTCCATCCTCTATGCTGAAGGTTCGGTAGGTAATCTATACATGGGTTTTCTAGGAGTCCCTATGCAGCATGGTCCATCTATTGAAGGACAGGGATATGCCTAGTCCCAACCAATCACAGGGTAGCTCTTGTGGGGGTTCGCAGTCAGTGGAGGTTAACTCACTGCACTGTGATTGGTTGGGACTTAGCCTATTAAATTAAAAGTGCAGTAGAGGTCCTGAAGCCATATTGGAAGCAAGGCTTACAGGAACAATCCAGGTCTAATTCAGACAACAACCCACTTAAGAGGAAGAAAATCAAGACTACTAAGCGGTAAGAAAAAAGTCTTAAAGGGTGATAAAACACCAATACAATTGCCCCCCAAAACAAGGACAGAAGGTGCCTGTAGCAAGTGTGTTAAAAAATGTTAAGCTTAGAGTCATGTGTACAAATGCTCGCAGTTTAGGAAATAAGATCTATGAACTTGTGGCAATAATGACAACTGATAATGTAGATTTAGTCGTTGTTACTGAGACATGGTATAATGAGAAAAATGACTGGGACATGGCAAAACCAGGGTACTCTTTATATAGAAAAGACATGGAAGGCAAGAAAGGGGGAGGGGTGGCCCTGTATGTGAAGGATAGTATAAATTCTAGCCTAATAAAAGTTAGTGAGGCGGACATAGTCCGTTTGGGTTACGTTAGAATTTGGTAATCACACATTGACTCGTATAGGTGTGATTTATAGGCACCCTGGACAAATAGAAAAGTTAGATAATCTTCTAGGTGTGGACATAGCTAAATTGACAATGGAGGGGGAAGTTATCATCATGGGTGACTTTAATCTTCCTGATGTGAACTGGAAAACCAAAATAGCTGCTTGTGCCAGGAGCACACATATTCTAAATTCCCTACTGGGATTGTCTCTAAAACAAGTTGTTGAGGAGCCAACTCGTAAAGAGGCCATACTAGGTTTAGTGTTAACAAATGGAGATTTGGTATCAGATATTACTGTAGGTGAAAGTTTAGGATCCACTCGTCATCAGTCAGTGTGGTTTAATATAAGAACAATGACTGAGTCACACCACTCAAAAAAAAAAGTTTCAGACTTTAGAAAAACAGACTTTTCTAAAATTAGAATATGTGTAAAGGAGTCATTATCAGACTGGAGCAGTTTAAATGGAGTCCAAGAGAAATGGGATTATTTAAAAGTTGCACTGCTGAAGGCAACAGAAAATTGCATTAAGCTTGCCAGTAAAAGCAAAAAATTTAGGAAACCACTGTTATACCCCGCAGAAGTGGCCAAAATATTTAAAAACAAAAAGTTAGCATTTAGTAATTATAAAAAAGAAAACAGACTGAGGAGGATAGACAGATCTATAAGATTAGGCAGAAAGAGGCTAAGAAAGTTAGCTTCCAAATCACACACAGAAGAAAAAATAGCACAGTTAGTAAAAAAGAAAAGGGGATGAAACATTTTTTAGATACATAAATGAGAAAAGCAAAGTAAAAAAAAGGATTAGTTACATTAAAAACAAAAGAAGGAAGGTACATAGAAGAGAATAAATGTATAGTTGATTGCCTCAATTAATATTTTTGTTCAGTATTTACAGATGAAAATGAAGGAAATGGACCTCAGTTGGGAAAAAGGACAACAGAGTCATTTGTTACATGTGAGTTTACAGAGGAAGAGGTTCTATTTCAACTGTCAAAAGTAAAGACAAATAACTCAATGGGGTCTGATGGAATACACCCAATGTAAATTGGGCAGACTAGATGGACTGAATGGTTCTTATCTGCTGTTACATTCTATGTTTCTATGTTTCTATGTCACAGAGGAATTTTATGATTGTTTGAATTGATCCAAGCAATGTGAGCTGTGGTATTTTGTGGCTATTCTTTGTAAATATTATTTTGATCATCAATCTATATTTTTTCTGAGATATAGTTTGTGTCTGCCATTATTGCTAGTTATAGGGTTATATTACATGAAGAGAATAGCATGACACAAAGGGGCAACCTCTTCATTCAGAATGCAGACAATGTCACCAAGATAATAATGGCTTTACTGAAACAATACTTAATAATAATAATAATAATTTAGTTCAAATTATTTAAAAGAGACAGTTTGAAAAGATTAAAAAAAATATGCAAGAAAGTAATAGAACATGCCTTCTTTTATTGTTTTAAGAAGCCTTCATTTTATGTCTGGCTGGGGGCTCACATATTTTATGGCCAACAATTCATAGTTCGTAGTAATTCTTGACAACGCTGATCCATTCAATTCGGCAGAGTTCATTTCATCAAGAGCAAATATATGGACATCGTCATAATAATTATGTGTGGTTAATCCATTGCAATAGTCAATTTATTCCATCAATTTATATAATAATATTTAGGAGGGACAAGGTTTAATGGACAAAATGATCATGCCAAACTGCTATTGCAACCTGAAAAAAGTTATGTATTGTACACATTCCCTTTATCCTCACGCAGCGTGGTGAATATAGTTTAACACCATTGTAGGGGATGGAAATCATGACCAACTTTTACAGTCTCTCTGCAGAGCTGCAGAAATACTGATTGGCAATCTGGAAGAAATAGAAGTATCTGGAATAAGAAGACAGACAATGAAAAAAGGATATTTATGGTCCTTCACTAGAAGGATACTTTAGGAATCCAAACAACGTTAGCGTAATGAAACAGTTTTGGTGTATAGATCATGCATCTGAAGTCTCATTGCTTGGTTCTCTGCCATTTAGGAGGTAAATCACATTTGTTTCTGTGTATTCAGCCCTAGCCACACCTCCCCTAACTGTGACTCACACAGCCTGCATGAAAATAAAATGGTTTTATTTTCAATCAGATGTTAACTTGCATTAGAATTTTTTTAAACTTCATGCTCTGTAACTTTCTGTTCAGAGAAACTCTAAACACATAGAGGAGGCTCCTGCAAGATCAGACAAGCTATTAGCAGAGCAGGAGATAAGAAATGCTAAACTAAACAGAATGTGCAATAAGGGAAATATAAACATTAGATCTCACTTTACAGGAAGTGTTTAGAAAGGCTGTGCAAATGAGAAATGTGAAAGTACTGTATAAACAAAGTGATTTAATTCCCAAACTGCAGAGAATTGAGCAATGAGACTGTAGGGGCCTGATTAATATGCCAAAACTGCTTTATTAAGCAAAAGTTGTTTTTGTTCCCATGGTGTCCCTTTAACTGTGACACAAGGAACTTCATATTGCACTGTATTTTGTTGCTGATATATGCAGCAATGAACTCCGGGATCAAACTTTTACTCTATCCTTTGGAAGAGTATTTGCCGCAGTCCCTTAAAAGCATAACTGCAATACATTTAAGTTATGAAAAGCCATAACTGACATTGTCTTACATACTAATACTATTTGAGATGAATTATGCATAAAGTGAAATAAACTGTTCATGTTGTCAACAGCCTTCACACAAGCTTTCTTTGCAGAAAAGTGTATGGACTCCCCAGAATTTCAGTGGACAAAAGTATGACCTCATGTCCGTAACCTTTGTTTCACTCTGAAATAGTTGCATTATAGCCAAACATGCATGTACACAAGATCGATTTAGTTTAGCTTTTTATCTGAGGAGACATAAAGGTGTGCCATAATTCATTGCATGGATCGCTGGGGGTGCTGTAAAATCATTACATTTGCAATGAGTCATCTCCAAGTTCCTACACACCAGTTTCCCACCTCCCAGCATCCCTGCCTTTGCAAAACTAATAAAAGCTATCACCAAGACCTGAAGGTATATTGCAAGTCAAACTACGTTTAATGCTTCTACCCCATTTAGCAAAATATGTTTATTGGATTTGCTGTGAAAGGAAAGCATTCATGCATGAAACACTGTGACATAACATTTAGAAGATTGTTTTTTTTGTTGTTACACTTAATGGTTTTTCAAAAGCAACAATACATTCTGTAAACAGGGAAGCATTCTAAATAACTTAATGCCTAATTAAAGTATAAGGTTACAAAACACTTATCCAGTGCCTGAGCTTGCTCTAGATTTGGGTACAATATAACCCATCGACCTAGAGGTACAATGTATTCAACAGAGAGTTTTTGGTCATTGTTTTTTATATGAAACTGGCCTCCTTTAGATATTTTTAAACACGTTAGTGCGATACTATAACATCATTTAATCAGACATTGTATTATTAGCAGGTATCTGAAAACAGGGAAGACCTTAAAGCACTTTTAGGGAAATTAATATAATCCCATTACTGGGGGGTACTGATATATATTTTATTCCATATATATATAGAGAGAGAGAGATGAAGGAGGTGGTCCGCACTCTCGGTGTTATAAAATTTAACTTTTATTAATTTACATTAAAATATGCAGAGTTTTTCAACGTTTCAGTCCCGGTTCGGGACTTTCCTCAGGACAGCATAACATTACATAAAAAAAACAAAAACATTGATGTAATGTTATGCTGTCCTGAGGAAAGTCCCGAACCAGGCCTGAAACGTTGACGAGTTCTGCATGTTTTAATGTAAATTAATAAAAGTTAAATTTGATACCACCGAGAGTGCGGACCAACTCCTTTTACAGACTGAAACGTCGACTGGAACGTTGTGTGAATTTGTAATTGCTCAATAAAGCAACAGATGAAATTTACCTTGAAAGACTCCTGAGTGCTCTCTACTGGTATTGTATACAATTTGGTTGGAGACAGCACCGGAGCATTAAAAGACCGGGAGCATTGAGTGCTGGGATCTGGGACATGTATATATATAATTATATATATATATATTAATAGTAAAATACACAGTGTATGTGTGTGTATGTATATGTGTATATATATACTTAGATCATATATATATATTCTATATATGATCTAAGTATAGATATATATTTTTTTTACACTTTATTAACTTTAATTTTATTTTATTTCCAGCCAGCAGGGGGACTACCTGTCATTACAGGCAGTCCCCCGGCTGGCAATGCAGCAGGCAGCTAACCCGGCCATGTGATTGTGAGGTCCTTGCAAGGACCTCACTCTCACATGGCCGGGGGGGCTGCAGGAAGTCGGACGTGCCGCGGGGGGCTCCCTGGGAGTCCCCCCAACCGCGATCGCCGGCGTGGGATCGCCGGTGACCGGGTAAGTAGAAAAAAACCAGCGGGCGTACTATTACACCCGGCGGCGTTTAGAGCCACCTAAAATAGGACGTAATAGTACGCCCTCCGGCGTTAAGGGGTTAAGCAGCAAGTGTAATTGGTACTAAACCAAAAATGTGAATGTGTCCAAGTAGAGACCTCTCGACTGAGAACTCAAGACCGCTCAAGGAATACTGGAGTGTCTTAATTGTTTTTTTCTAAAATGACATCCTAAGTAAGACCACAACTTTAGCTTAAAGAAGTGCTATTGGTATACAAATAAGCCCCAGTAGTGTCACAACTCTATTATTTGCCATTTAGTGAGTTGCATCACTTTGTTTATGCAGCCTAGCCACACCTCTTCTGGTTGTAAGTCAGACAGCCTCCCTACACACATTCTAAAAATGAAGTCTCCTTTTAAGCTTCCCTTATTGTACAATGCATTTAACTTAGATTTTATTATTCCCCGCTCCGTTAATTGCTTACTAAAACCAACAACAGCCTCCTGTGTGTGAATGAAATTCAGTTAACAGAGCAGGAGATACATTTTAAGACCTTCTTGATTTTTATTTATTTTTATTTTTTTCATAGAGGCTGTGTTAGTCAGCCAGATGAGTTTTGGCCAGGATTACAGAACCAAATGTGATGTAACCCCTAAATGTCAGAGACCAATTGACAAGTCAGAGGTCATGAGCGTGATATACATACAAAAACTGCTTCATTAAGTTAAAGTTGTTTTGGTACCTAGAGTATCCTTTTTACGGATGGTAAACACACATTAAGTAGGAACCTATATGATTTCCACAGCAGTAACTCAGTGCTAAGATAAAACAATGTAATTTCAATGAACACTTTATAATAATGAAGCTATGTACAGAAGAATGCAGAGAGGGAGAGAGAGACAATAAAAACACCTGCTATCTTCTAAATTAAAATTAGTATGTACAAGCTATGGAACCAAGTACAAATACTTCATATTTTCTTATGTATCTTTACACATATATCAGGCAGTGAACAGGCAGAGATCTAAGAAAATAGCCAATACTTTCATTGGGAGACTGCGGAGTCAACTGATAATATCAAACAGTTCTTATTTTTGTTTCATCCTAGTATTACTTGTCATTAATTATATTGGCAAAAGACGGCTAGTAAAATGTATCTCTCAGGAGCGATATTTGTTTAACTATTAACAACATCATATAATTACGTATGGCTTCTCCAATACTTCTGCTGTGTATGAAAGGAGGAGGTAAATAATCATCGCAGACTATGAATATTAAAACAATCTTAAATGTTAGCTCAAGGGTGTCCAAACTTGGCCCTCCAGCAATTGCCAGGTTATATTGGCCAGCATTCTCTGTCATCCAGTAGCGTAACTAATGAAATAGCAGCGATGATAACGTCACATTCATTTTAAGAAAGGAAATCTTTTTTGGTATCCCTGGACATCCCGGGATCTAGATGTTATTGTTTTCCAATGTAATGACACTTATATTGTTCACTTCAAAAGGACAAAAGGGAAGCCCAGAGCATTACAAATATGGTGAGACAGTTGGGGCTCTAACCACCAGCTAGCTTACTGGCATCTTATCCAACAATGGATATGAATCAATGAAAAATAATAACAATAAAAAAATATATGAATAATACAAAGATGCAGGTTTGGTGTTTTTTATTTTTCAGTTCAGATTTTTGCTGGCTTCTCATACCTATGAAGGAAGATATAATTAAGATGCTGGGTGATTAAAATGAAGGTATATGTATTCTTAAGTAATTTGTCGTTATGGCCCCGTGACCCGGAAATGACATCATATCCCATTGTGAAAAGCAATTAGTATACTCCAGAGTGTTAGATTTCACACTACATTTCTCCTCTTATGAAATTAGCAAGGAAGCAATTCTGTTCTGTTAATGAGTAGTCAGTAGGTCGGCTACCATTTAACACTTAATTCTAATAGGATTTATTAATTATAACATTTTCTTTTAGTAATGTGTGATGTCTTTTAAATTTATTTTTTAGGGAAAAAAACAAAAAAACACATTCTGGAACCTATACTTTTGGGTATAATTCCCCATAGATTTAAATTACCAACAGACAAAAATGAAAAATAAAATGCAGCATGCAATATATTATATCATGTATTCACCAATGAGTGATTTTATTCTACTAATAAAGTATATAGTAGTAATTTTTCTTCCCTATGCATATTGATCTGCATTCGTTATCCTATTACGTTGATTTAATGCATCTATTTCAACAGTTATTTTTTTTCTACAGGAAGATTCTTACAAACAAGTATCCAGGCAAACTATTTAACTTCATGTTCTGACTTTCCTTAAGATATGTCATCCCCACGGTTTATCCTGGAGAATATAATACAAATTAAAAAAATAAAAAAGTTTTAAAATCAGTCAGGTTCAGTTATCAATTCTGTTGTGGGTGAAGTGGGCTGCATCTACTCTGATGGCTGTTGGTTTGGGCAGTGACATTTTATAAAAGGACACATATTAAATTGCTTTTATAATTTCAGAAATTGCACAAATGATCTACATTTTCAACAAATGCCATTCAGAAAGTGTAATGCCATTAACTCCTTACCTACCAAATGTTCTGAAAAACAATGTTTAAATGTGTTTTTAATTTTAGTATGCATAAAGAGCACATTATTTGGTGGCAACAAAACCAAAACTCTTGGTTGGACAGAAATGGTACATGCCATGTAAGGGGTGCCTATTTACAGTACTTATAATTAGAGATGTCGCAAACCGTCCGCGAACTTCTCGCGAACGGTTCGCCGCGGTTCGGTTGAAACATGGATGCTGTCCAGGAAGTAGGAGGGTCTGGGAGGGGGTTTCTGCTGGAGATTGGCCGGGACGTGTCAGCTCGTGGCGAACCGTTCACGAGAAGTTCGCGGACGGTTCGCGACATCTCTACTTATAATGTGTCATTCCCCATATTAGGTGGGCTGGTGAGGAGAGATAAGAACAAGGTGACTACGCCAGTGTCCCTTTTTGTCCAGTCAGTTTCCTATGCTTGATAGCAGAGCCACAGGAACAGTTATATAAGGTGTAAAACTCCAGTGTCTGTGTGTGAGGCTGGACAGGAAGTGGAAGGAATCACTTCGCACCTGTCCACTAACAGCCTCTCATACAGTAAATACCTTGCTGGACGCGCAGGGACACATTGATGTGATGCACACTGTAGAATTGCTCCTGCAAATATACTTTCAATCATAAGAGCGCAAGTACTTTGCAAATAACTGTACTCTAAGCACATCTTCCCCAGAACATAAAATTAATTCTTACCAAAACGAAATAAAATTAATTTCTAAGTACATAATGTAATCACTTAAAAAAAAATTTTACCTTAAAGGACCACTATAGGCACCCAGACCACTTCAGCTTAATGAAGTGGTCTGGGTGCCAGGTCCATCTAGAATCAACCCTTTCTGCTGTAACAGCTATGTTTACAAATAGGTTAATCCAGCCTCTAGTGGCTGTCTCATTGACAGCCGCTAGAGGCGCTTCCGCGCTTCTGACTGTGATTTTCACAGTGAGAAGACGCCAGCGTTAAGAATGCTTTCCTATGAGACTGGCTGAATGTGTGCGCGGCTCCTGCCGTGCATGCGCATTCAGCCGATGACAGGGAAAGGAGGCGGAGAGTCTCCACCAGCGGGGGAAAAAAGGTAAGATTTATCCCCTTCCACCTCCTAGAGCCCGGTGGGAGGGGGGCCCTGAGTGTGTGGGGGACCTAGAGACCCTATAGTGCCAGGAAAACGAGTATGTTTTCCTGGCACTATAGTGGTCCTTTAATTAACCTTCTAACATTATCTCTAACCCTACATGCATTTACACATCAGCATACACTCACTATACTCACAGAAACTCAACCACAATACAGTACACTGAAAGGTACACATGCACATCTACACTGATCAGAAACAGCATTAAAACCACCTGCCTAATATCGTGCCCCCATCATGCTGCCAAAACAGCTCTGATGCATCTTGGCATGGATTGGGTGGTGAATGTGAGTGAAGATAACTATGTACATCGAGTAAAGTGAGAACAAAAGTGAGAAGATGGTTAGTTGAAAGGATAGGGTGTTGTATATGGGAAATAAGGATATTGTGGAAGTATGCCCACATCTCCGCTCTTGGGACAGGAAGTGGGGTGGGAAGGAAGTTTCAGGTTGGGGGAGTGGAGACTCTCACGATAAGATGATTTCCCAAAGTGTTAGAACATTATATTAGATGTGGTGGCATTAAGTAAGTGATGGTAAGTCTAGGTTATTTGCTCCATCCACCCAAGGGTCCCAAATTTTATGGAATGTTTGGAGTTTTGTGAAATTGAGACATCAATCTATTTATGATGGGGGCTTCATCAGTTTTGCATACAACTGTAGTGAGGGAAAGTATTTGATGAACTGTCCAAAGTTCCCCTATAGCTCTACGAGCTGAAAGGGCAATTTTTGCTGCTTGCATATTTTTGGCTTTCGTAAAAGTATAAAGTCATTTGAACAGTTAGAGCAGTCATGGGTCTAATGGGAATGCTTTTCCTAGCACTCGGGAAATGAGGGACTTTAATTTAGTTTTAATTTAGGGCATGATCACCAGCAATGGGAAAAAGTACACATTCCAGTACTGGACCGGGAGGAGTTTATAAATTTTCAGGAATCTTAAATGCTTGTTCTTTGTGGGTTTTGCAAATAGTTAAGGATGACATTGCTCCCCAAATTTTGTATTTCTCCATTTTAAAGTCTAGTTCATCTACAACAAAGCTCCTTTGTTCATCTAATTTTGATAGAAAATAAAACCCCCAAAAGATGAAAGAACTTATATAACTAAATTTTTAGAGGCAGTGGTTGCTCTAGACTTTGTGAGGCACATTGTGTGTGTATAAGTTGCTGTGAGTGGGCAGGGGGTCAGTGAGGTGGGTAGGGAGCTGTGAGAGGGTAAGGGGGGCTGTCAGTGGGTAGGAGGGCTGTGAGAGGGTTAGGGGGCTGTGAGGTGGGTATGGGGGCTGTAAGAGGGCTAGGGGGCTGTGAGAGGGTTAGGGGTTGTGAGGTGGGTAGGGCGCTGTGGAAAGGTTAAATACATTATTTTTTTTGTAATTATTCCCTGGTGGTCTGGTAGGAAGCTTTCTCTGGTGGTACGGTGGTCCGGTGGGCTGCAGCATTGCTTAAAGTAATTTTTATATATGTGGAATGTTCACAATTTATAAATTTTAATAGACATCTTACACATCTTGTCCATGTGACCTAAAATACTTCTCCAGCTTTCACAAATAGTTTAAGTTAAACTAATCATGTTTGGACTTCTTTTGAAAGGCATGTTTCGCCATCCTGAATATGTACTGTATAACAGGAGGCACAATTATTAATCTCTGAGTTATTATTATAGTTTTGTTGGCTGATTCCTATCAGAAATTGTCTCCTGACTGTTAATTGTCAATTGTCAAAAGGGCCCAAGATCTGCTAAGCAAGGACAACCAAAATGTGTATGTTGAGTGCCAGGCTTCAAAGGAAGAATTTATTTTGCAAACTCTTGCTCTGTGATCCTATACAACCAAATAAATACTAACAATGCTGTAATCAGTCATACTTCCTCTATTAGGCTATCATTCGGTGTATATACTATGTGTGTCGGACCGCTTGGCACCCCGACTAGGTGCCTCCACCAATCACTGCTTCCTAGTACCTCCTTGAGTACTTCCAAGCACTCCACCAGACACCAACAGCACCATAGTCCCCACATCCAGCATTAAAGCTTGGCTAGGGTATCGCCGAGACCAGGATCCAGCTTACAGTGGGCAGACCTCTCCTACTCCAGAGAGTATAGCAGCAGGGCCGGTGCAAGGATTTTTGCCGCCGTAGGCAAAAAAAATTTTGCCGCTCCCCCATATGACCCGCCCACCATGTGACATCACAATGCCCCGCCCATATGCTCTGCAATATGGGACACCGCCAGTCTTCACAAAGTGTCTTTTATCTGAAAAGACAGTGTGTTTACATTAAAAAGCCTACAGGGACCTGCTATAGACACCAGAACCACTACATTATGCTGTAGTGCTTCTGGTGACTATAGTATCCATTTAATTTGAGGTAAATTAGAGATTAGTGCCACAAATAATATATTCGATTGCCTACTTACCACCAGATGAGGACAAGAGGCTGATGATGGGCTCAGTCTGTCTCCACAGGTCTGGTGTCGAAGAGGCTCTCTGGAGACTGTTTTTAACAGTGCTCACAACAATTAACGAACAGGAAGCAGCTCCATTTTTTAGGGCCCCTTACACAGATCAAGGTCTGGGCCCCCGGGACTTGACCGTGAGTATGCCTACAATGCCCACCCATAAATCCACCTACATGGCCCACCCATGAGTTCTCTCACAGGAAGGGGAGAGTATGTGTGTTGGGGATGTTTTATGTGTTATTGTAGAGGATGCAATGTGTGTGTGTTCTTATAGAATGTAGTGTATAGGGATACCAATTTCTGTAAGGGATGTAGTGTGTTTATAGGGGATGCAGTGTGTGTTTGCGTGTAAGCAATGCATTGTATGTTTCTGGGTGTGTGTGTGTGTGTGTGTGTAAGGGGTGCAAGTGTGTTTCTGTGTATGTAATTGAATGCAGTGTGTGTCTGTAAGGGGTGCATTGATTGTGTAAGAGATCCATTTTGTTTCTGTGTGTAAGAGAATGAGTGTTTGTGTGAACGTAAGGGATGCATTGTGTGTTTCGGGTGTGTCTGTGTGTGAGTAGGAATGCATTGTATGTTTCTGTGTGTGTGTGTGTGTGTGTGGGGATGCATTGTGTATGGGTGTAGTATAAAAGAGAGGATTTGTGGGGTAGGATAGGGACTGAGAGGGGAGCAGCTCTTTATTTTTTTATTTTTTTTTTTCATAGTGCTCTCCCCTCCTGTCAATTATTGATTTCCCCTTCCCTCCTGTCCCTCCTTGTTCTCGCCTTCTGTCCTTTAGTGCTCTCCCTTGCCCCCCTGTCCCTCTGCAGTCCCCCCTTGTTGGTCTTCTCACTCCCCCTTCTCCCCCTTAGTAGTCCTCCATCCCTCCCCTTAGTGGTCCTCCATCTCCCAAACCCCTTAGTAGACATTCCCCTCGTCCCCCACCCCCTTAGTGGTAATCTCCCCCCCCTCAGTGGTCATTATTCTCTCCCCCCGCCCCTTAGTGGTCCTTACCCTCCTCGCAATCTGCGCTTCCCTCCTGCCGGTCACTCAAATCCGGCTGCCCTCCATACAGCAGTTCTGCACCGCCTGAGGCTTGCTAAATCGCTCAGGCAGCACAGCATGAGGAGCTGTACCGGTGATTCCGGGCGCAGGGATCCGGCACCCCCTGCTAAGTTGCGTCCTAGGCGGCTGCCTAGGTCGCCTTACATGTAGCGCCAGCCCTGTGTAGCAGGCTGCTCTTACAAGAGCAAGTGATAATAACCCTGAGGAGTATAGTGATATAGCAATCCCCAGAGCAGATACAGCGAGATGAGACTCTATGTCGAGGGTAGACAGGAACTCATTTAATGGTAGCCACAACAGGCCTTATATGCATGTCCCCTTGCAGGGGGCACTCCCCTCTGGACCTGAGAGTAAACCACAGTAGAAACAAATACACAATTGCATTGGCTCTCAGATCCAGGACACTCCTATACATAATAAGATAATCCCTCCTCTGTGCCTGGGAGATAATTGGATCAGGAACTGTACTAATCTAATCCAATTATCTCCAAGCACAGAAAAACATGCAATACAACAACACCCCAAAAGTACCCCTATAACACATGGAAACCCCATAAAAGTCATATCCCCTGATAGCCCTGATCTGGGGGACCAACATCACGCAGATTGGTTCAGGGGTTCGGGAATTCCATGGAAGTCATAATTTTGACTGACCGTGCACATGGTTCTATGCTCAAAACAGTTCCAAAAAATTAGGGCCAACGGTCGGTCTCTCTTTCTGGAGTACAAAAGTACACAAATCACATACGTTTTTAAAGGGCCCATAGTCTTTTGGCAGGAGGCTGGCAAGCAGGCCCCTCCAAGAACACGTGGCAGAGGCATTTCTGCCACACTGTTTATGTTTCTCGGTTATTAGACCTGTAGCCACTTTTTTTATTGCAAATATGGCAACTGACCAAGTGTTTGTGCTTACAGAGCCAGTGCAAGCATTTTTGGCTACGTAGACGAAGATGCATTTTTCCTCCGCTGCCCCACAAAAAGTGCATTTTACCTGTGTGTCTCTTAACCCCCTTTTGAATTATTTCCCCCATTTTGTGTTTCTCATTCCATGTCTTGATTGTCTCACCCTTTTTATGTATCTAACCCCCTTTTGTGTCTTACATCCCCCTTTAGCATATATTGTCCCCAATTTTTCTTGTTTGTATCTTACATCTCCTTGTGTGTCTCTTATTTTCCCCTTTGTGTGTTGCTTACTTTTCTCCAGCTCCTTATGTCTCTCATTTCCCCCCAGCCCTTTGTGTGTCTCTTTCTCCCCCTACCCCCTTTGTGTGTCATTTCCCCTTCCCTAGCCCCCTTGTGTTCCATTTTCCTCTTCCCCAGCCCCTCTGTGTATGTGTCACTGTCCCATTTCAAAACCCCTCTGAGTGTCATTGTCTGCTCCCCATCACCTCTCTGTGTCATTGATGAAGGAAGCCTTGCTACACACATATGCTGAATGGATATACCACCTTTTAGAAAGCACATTCTGTTTTTTTTTTTTATTAATTTTTCATTCAGCTACCTTCTGTTATTTATCTTGTAAGCATAATGTTGCATATCTACATAATAAAAATGTCACAAAATCTGAATCCTGCTCATAAAACTCCCAATAACTAAATAATTTCACTTAAAAAAATGTTTTATCACCTGAAAGTAGTGACTGAGCTAACTGTTTTTTATGCTCACCTTCAAAGTAAATACATTTGAAATAGTTGAAGAAAAAGCTCCTTGGAACATTTTGCATTAATTTATTGGACCTAAATCAGTCAATTAAAGATAAAGTAGACTTGTAAAATGAGAGAATTGGTGCGTGTCTCTTAATCCTTGGATTGCGTTGACTCACAGCATGAAACAGAGGAGATACATGTACTGTGTCATTGTGTGGTCGGTTCGGAGATTGGACACATTCTTTCAATTTTCTTCTACAAACTTTGTTTAGTTTCACAGTGAGTGATAAACAAAAGAAGCACGTATAGTATAACTCAACTTTTCAACACCTGTTTCACAAGTTAAGTCAGAATTAATGAAAACCTGCATCCTTCCAGCTGCCGATTGACTACAGCTCCCATCATCCTGGGGCTGATGGTTGTTCAATTCCTTTCCCAGTTGAACTTAAATTCAGGTTGTTTAACTCTTAAAAAGAGTCTTACCATTCTATCATTATCTGTTCAAGCAGAAATGTCACATTAGGAACAATGAAGGCGATTGCACTAAACATCTTTGTCACTTAATCCCGTAGATAGACAAAAAACAAATTTGCTTTGTCGGTGTTTATAAAATGGTGTTAAGTTTTTCATTTCAATGTGCCAATGTTCATTAAACCTCCACAACCTTTTAAGATTATTATTAGATAATCTCGTATTCAGCACACAACAATGTTGTCACTTTGTTCACTCCGAACCATTGAAAGGATTAACCTTAATAAACATATGTTCTGTGACATCTTACCAACACATATATAATTATAAACATATAAGGAGTTAAACACAGCAAATCTGGTTCAATGTTCTGGAACTGAGTCTATAGCCATGCGATATTCCTGCAAATTCCTCCAATTTTAGTATTTTGCTCCAGTATCACTCCTTATATACAACATACCTCTCAATGTTTCGAATGGCCAAAGAGGGACACGTTCGTGTTAGCTGACACTTTTGGAACGTGGTCATTTATTAGTGTAATTCCAATACATTTTTTATTGCTTCATGCCTTAGTGATAGCACATGTAACTCAAAATGTAACTTAAAACAAGACCATGCTACTTTAACAGACTATTTTCCAAAGACGCTCAATATTGTTTAAATCCACAATGTGAAGTTTACTATAATTTTATTGACTGTGAAGCTCTATAATACATGTATACACACCAACTGCTTTGAGCTCCTATAAAGAAGAGAAATTAGTACAGAAAGAAGGATTTGAGTCTAAAATAGGGACTTAATCTCTAAACAGGGACACTTGGGAGGTATGATCTATCTTTACCCTTGTAGAATTATATCTTCAGGGTAATATTTTCAAAGTATTCTCCTGCACAGCTAGGAACTGTCATATTCCGAGTTGATACTCACTTCTTGTGATGAGAAAACACCACTGGGAACAAAAGCAGTGAGTGTACATAGATACTTATAGTATGTATTTTTTATACAGGGCTGGGGGAGGTGTTTTGATGATACAGCTAAGAAACGCTGTAATAATAGACTGGAATCTATGCCATTAAATTTACATGATTCCTAATGCATCTAATGTTGCTGAGAGTATTCGTAGTGTTTTTAAATTCTGGCAAGTATTTGTTACTCATTATATACACCATGCTCAATGTATACATCTGTACTCTGTTTACCCTCCTAATTCCGTGTGACATATTCAGTGTTTTTCTCATTCCCAAACTACGGTATAATGACGAGCTGTCTCATGATCAGAATGGTATATGACTAGGAATATGCAATGGGAAGGATTTTTATTGGCGCTTAAAGTCCACGCCGGACTTTGGTAAGTGAAGTCATGTTATCACACTTTTCTGTAATGTTGCAAATTAATATAAATGTCAAATGAGCAAAAATAATTTTGAAAATAATTATTTTGTAAGGATTTAAAATCTATAATTGATATGTAATTCTATGATAATGTCAATTTAAACAAAGCGGAACATTTAAAGAAATTAAAATATGTTCGAAAAGCTATGTCGCTTTTTTTTTTTGATGATCTCAAAGACTGGTGCCGCGAGGGAAAAAAGGGGAGTAAAAAGACCTTTCCTATCTGATTAGAGGGGGGATGGTCACCTAAATAGTTATTTAAATGCTATATTATCAGGAATACATGTTTGTACACTACAGTGTTCCTTTAAGGCTACGTTATGACCACTTGATGTCCATACAGATTTTTACAGTTTTCTACATTTCTAAAGATATTCGGCGAGGTTATGACCAAGGGGAAAAAAAAGAGAAATTCTTCAGACTTCTGATTTGGTAATATTTTCCGATATCTTAGTGGTGAATCCTCACTGTGACTCAATAAATATAAAGTTCACATTTTAAAGTTTTTCATTTTGGCCGAGCTTAAAATAAAATGAAGAAAGAAAGAAAAATACAATAGTTGATCTTTATAAGAGCACTTCCAGGAGATTCTGATATCATTAACCATTATAGCATAGATGCTGCCAATTGTTACTCGACTTCTAATGTAATCTTCGGTTGATCGAATGTTAATTTCCGTTTTCTTTTTGCTTTCTTTGGTAGCCATGACAACTATATACTCATAATGATCAACAAGTTTAGAAACGAAGCCAAGAAACTAATGATCACAACAATGAATTAGGTATCCATTGGTTAATGTTTATTTAAATAAGGGACAAGTGATTTTACAAACTTGGTATCATGATACAATATCCCATTTATTATATCGATTTATATTGGCACATTTGCCACCCCCTCCCCCCCATCCCCATTGCTAGACTGTTTGTAAGGTACATTATGCCCATGTTGTGAATTCTTCTGATTATTTTTATGTATGTTGATTAGTGATGTCCCGAACGGTTCGCCGAACGGTTCGCCACGGATGGCGAACATATGCGCTGTTCGGTCCGCCCCCTATGTCATCATTGAGTAAACTTTGACCCTGTACCTCACAGTCAACAGACACATTCCAGCCAATCAGCAGCAGACCCTCCCTCCCAGACCCTCCCACCTCCTGGACAGCTCACTAAGAATGCAGCTTCACAATGAATGTAAAATGGATGCTGTCCAGGAGGTGGGAGGATCTGGGAGGGAGGGTCTGCTGCTGATTGGCTGGAATGTGTCTGCTGACTGTGAGGTACAGGGTCAAAGTTTACTCAATGATGACATAGGGGGCGGACCGAACAGCGCATATGTTCGCCGTCCGTGGCGAACCGTTCGGCGAACCGTTCGGGACATCACTAATGTTGATCCCTTGTATGCTTTATGGTAATGCGAAGCATAAGCTAATGATAACTACAGTAATCTCCATAGTTATAAGAATTGGAGGAACTGTAGTCTTATCGCCTATTCCTATTCTAGAGAGTAGCATATAGAAAAGTCTGTATATTGCCATTGTTGTATGTATTTATTTATGTCATGTAATCATCAGAATGTACAACAAAAAAGGAAAATGTTTGGCAAAATTATGAATCAATACTGTTAATGTTGATACGTCTGACTGTTATGTCTTTTTGTACGGAAATACAATAAAAAAATATTTATTAAAAAAAAAAGATTTATATTGGCTTTGGGATTCCTTTGACAATTTGCACTTTATATATATATGATGGGGGCACACATTGAACCAGACACAGAAGCCCTACAATATTTTGCAGCCTATCATTAGACCTAAATTATGTAGTGGAGTTTAATATCAGGGGATTAGAAAAATGACAATGTTACTTATATTTTCTTTTTGCTTGGGTATTTAATGTGCATCTTTATTTACTTCTAATTAAAAAAAAAAATAAGGTTAAAGAAAATTTATGTTGAAATAGTAAAAATTCCTTATAATACACCAAACAACCTTGATTTTTCACAGTGTGTCATTTCGGGAAAGAAACCATTATTATAGGCTGTTTGTAAGTCTGAGTATTTATTGGCACATTATTTATTTTTTTATTAGCATAAAAGCTTTCCTTCATCTAAGAAACATATTGTACCTTGCGTTATGCGTATACCCGCTATAAACATTAACCCCTTAAGGACTGGACTGTTTTTTGCGATGTTGTACATTTGCGACCAGGCCTCTTTTTACACTTTTGTGGTGTTTTTGTTTAGCTGTAATTTTCCGCGCTCTCATTTACTGTTCCCATACAAATTATATATTGTTTTTTTCAGGACAAAAGGGGCTTTCTTTACATACCATTATTTATATAATCTCATACAATTTAATTTAAAAAAAATGAAAAAATATGATGAAAAATTGAAAAACATACATGCTTTTTGACTTTTACTTGAAAAATCTTTTACTCATCTACAAAAGCGAATGAAGAAAACTGCTAAATAGATTCAAAATTTTGTCCTGAGTTTAAAAATACCCAGTGTTTACATGCTTTTTTGCTTTTTTTTTGCAAGTTATAGGGCTATAGGTACAAGTAGGATATTGCGGTTTCAAAACATACATTTTTAAAATTTATCAGTAGTGACATTGTAACACTATTATCTTTCATAAATCTATGGAAAACACTCCACATGTATATATTTGTTTTAAAGTAGACAACCCAGGGTATTCATCTAAGAATATTTTGACACTTTCTATGCAGCCATTTTACCACCAGTCTTTGCTAAACTTCGCATAGGTAGTTTTTTTTTCCACATACATTGCAATTCAGGTATAAACTTACAGATCGTGTTATGTGTCACTGCCAAACAACACCCCAATATGTGTTCAGCAACATCTCCTGAGTACAGTGATACCACCCATGCATAGGCTTGTTGAGTTGTTTGGGGGCTAAAAGGCCACATTGGGCAGGTGTGCATATCCATTTTCAGTTTTTTTACAACCTGCGCACATGTCCTATTTGGGACATTTGTAAGGCCGGCCAATGTATTTTACCCCCACCAAACCATATATTTTTGGAAAGTAGACACCCTAGGGTATTTCAAATGGTGGTATTTTAACAATTTCCATGCACTAATTCTACCACCAGACTTTGTCAAGTTTTTAGGTAGTAATTGTTTTTGTGTTTTTTTCACACACATTGTATTTTAGGCATGAATTAACAGATCCTGTTATGTGACACTGCCAAATAACACCCCAATATGTGTTCAGCAACATTTCCTGAGTACAGTGATACCACCCATGCATAGGCTTGTCGGGTTGTTTGGGGGTTAAAAGGCCACATTTGGCAGGTGCGCATATCCATTTTTCAACTTGGAATTTTGACATGTAGTCAACCTGCGCACATGTCCTATTTGGGACATTTGTAAGGCCGTCCAATGTTTTTTACCCCCAACAAACCATATAGTTTTGGAAAGTAGACACCCTAGGGTATTTCAAATGGTGGTATTTTAACACTTTCCATGCACTAATTCTACCACCAGACTTTGTCAAACTTTTAGGTAGTCATTTATTTGTGTTTTTTTTTCACACACATTGTACTATCCATTTTCCAACTTGGAATTTTGACATGTAGTAAACCTACGCCCCTGTCCTATTTGGGCCAATGTATTTTACCCCCATCAAACCATATGTTTTTGAAAAGTAGACAACTCAGGGTATTTTAAATGGTGGTTGTTTAACACTTTTCATTCAATAATTCTACCACCAGCCTTTGGCAAACTTTTGGGTAGTAATTTTTTTCGTGTTTTTTTACACACACATTGTACTTTAGGCATGAATTAACAGATCCTGTTATGTATCACTGCCAAACAACACCCCAATATGTGTTCAACAACATCTCCTGAGTATAGTGATATCACCCATGCATAGGTTTTCTGGGTTGTTTGGGGGCTAAAAGGCCACGATCGAGACTTGTACATATCAGTTTTTCAACTTGATATATAGGTATGCTTGGCCTATCTTCAGTTTGGCATATATTTGCATCCCCCAGTTAATGTTAACATCATGAAAGTTTATATTTTTATAAAGTAGACATTCCAGGGTATTGTATATGGGGTGTTTTCACATCCTTCCCCCAACCATTGTGCTTAACAAATTTCAGAGAACGTGCATGGTGGTAATTTTTGAATTCTGCTTTTTATGCACATGTCATCTGGTTTTGGCCAGCCAGTTATATGTTACTACCATAAAACTTTTTTAACCAAATGTGCAGGTATCAAATGCACTTTTAGCAGCATTCTCTAAACTAACTCCTGCAAAAAGAATCTAACTGGAGATTTGGGGGAAGGAAACTGACTAACTAAAATTTGCTGCTTTCAAAAGAAAAAAAAACAGTGCAAAGGGGTGTCTGTCCTTTTCCCTTTTTTATAACAGACCCAGCAACGTTTCAGGGGATTTGTTTTTTTGCAGTTTTTTTGGCACCGTTGTTGAAACTTGACCATCTCCATAAATTATTGTGGAAATCAGCTTGAACTGAAATTGGAGAAAGGTGGTTCTTTCTGGATTCATTTTTTTAAAGAGTAAAAATGAATTATGTGTTGCTACTTGCAGCAGCTAGATAGCCACCTTTTTATACCAGGCTTTTGTCTTTCTTAAGATGAGATATGGCTGCATCAGCTGATCAGCCAAATCAACACCCCCCATGTGCATTTTATAGGCCCTGATGCAAACAGGTTTGGTCTGTACTCTGCCTCGTACAGTGATGTCTGACATGCTTTCGTCATGGATGGTGGTTAGTATATTAACATCCTTCCTGTCCTTAAATTTTATTGCAAGCACTTTAGCTTTGTGCAGACCTTTACATTCACTTTTTTTTTAATGTGGCCTCTATAAAAGGTCTGGAGAAATCCTTGGCATTTCTTCTCACACTGCCACAGGCCAGTATCTAGAAACCATAAAGAGTTTGCTATAAAAATTGTCCACATAAAGGTGGTAACCCTTATTGAACAAAGGGATCAGTAGGTCCCAAGCAAGTTTCCCACTTTTCCCCAGAGAGTCAGGACAGCCAGGAGGGTTCAGTTGAGCATCTTTCCCCTCGTATACACGAAAGGCAATTGTGTAGCCACTTTCGCTCTTGCACAGTTTCTACACTTTAATGCCATACCTAGACCGCTTTGAGGGGATATACTGTTTGAACCCTAATTTCCCTTTATATTTCATAAGGGATTCATCAATAGATACATTTTGTTGGGGAGTATAAACTTCAGAAAATCTGTTCTGAAGATGGTCTACCAGTGGGCGTATTTTATGAAGCCTATCATATTGGGGGAGATCTCTGGGGTGCCAGAGGGTATTGTCGTTGAAATGTAAGTATCTCAGCAGCAGCTCATATCTTGGTCTAGGCATTGTTTGGGAGAATACAGGAGTCGAACAAATTGGGTTGGTGCTCCAGTAAGAGCGGATTGATGGCTTCTTTATTATCCCCATGAGCATTGTAAGAGCCCAGAATGTTTTAAGTTCAGGGACATCTGTGGGATGCCAAGCATGCTCCCTGACTGTATAGCTACCTGGATTGGTCTCAATAAATTGGCTAGCGTATAAATTAGTCTGGGAAGCAATCTCCTCCCAGATGGTATCCCCTAAAAATAACTCCATATATTGTATAGGGGAGAAGTCAACCACATTCACATTAATGCCTGCGTTGGCACTAAAAGGGGGGATGTTGGGCTCAGCTAACTGTGGAGGTACCCAGTCCTCCTCCACATTCGGCGTAGCAGGGGAAGCACAGCTTCTTTTAGCAGCTGGCTCACACACAGATGACATGTCACTAGACGTGCCGCTAAATTGACACTGCATCCGAGTCTGCGCCAAGAAGGCATGTGCCTCCTCCAAGCTGTACATACGCTGCATGTTTCACACTAACAGACTAAACTAACAAAATACTAAACACAATTAAAAAATTTTTTTTTATATATATATATATTTTTTTTTTTTTTACTAAAACAGACTAAAATAGTAATCCCTAAACTAGAAGAAGAATCTAATGGAGATTTGGGGGAAGGAAACTGACTGACTACGACAGACTACGACAGTCTAAGACAGTCTAAGACACAGATTTTTAAAATAAAGTTAACCCTTAAGGGCAAAAAAATAATACAGGCAGGACAAATGCACTGTCTCTAACAGATCTGGCAGGGAAAGGGTTAAAATGGGATTTTTATTCACTGCTGATACTTTTTAATACTCTCTGGAACAACTGCTGCAACAATATATCACAATCTCTGTCTCTCTCGCCTCACAAAACGCCACAGAGGGGAGAGAGGCAGAGATCAGTGTCAAAGTGAGTGTTTGTAACACCCACTTTGACACCAGCCAATTGTGAGCAATCGCAGATCGCTCACATGCCGCAATTGGCTGTTACTATCTGCCAGGGATGCCGGGCAGATAGTAACAACGGGATTTCGGCGGAAGTGATCTCTGATCGCTCCCGCCGCCCGTTTTCCGTTAGGACGGTTCAGGACCGTCCTCGGTCGGCAACGCAAAAATGCCGAGGATGGTCCTGAACCGTCCTACGTCCTGAAGGGGTTAAACACGTCTTTTAAGATAAACCTCATACCTTAGCAGAGCTGTTTATATATATATATACATATTTGTTATTTACACTGAATCTGATTTTATAGTCATTATAATTGTGTGCTATTCTTGGTGTATTTTAATTGCAGGTTTAATGTATTTAGTAACTCATTCTCCCCCCACCCCACTAACGATATCCTGTGTAGTTTATACTTCCTTGCTAGAAGGCTATTTTACTCAAGATCAATTTACAAAGGACTTCAAGGTCTTCTGTTCATAAACAACATTTTTAAACGGAACCTTTTAGCCCGCCTGTATGAAAAACAAGGTTTCACTGCAAGTAAAAATATTTGACAAGTATGTCCATTTTCTACTTAAAAACACAGCCTTAATTCTTCATATTGTTTTCCTGTATGCATTATCGAAAAGTTATTTCCTGAACCCGTCTTGGTATTAGTCATTGAACATTGGCTCCTTTTCTATTGCCATCCTTTACTAGAAAATAAATAGTAAATAATAAAGTAAACAAAGATGGTACCTCTACCGACATCTGGACCATTAAATCTTACAATTCAAAGTTATTGTTCTTTTTTGCCTTTTTTTTTTTAATTTAAGGCTTGCTCAATCTGTTGGTGTCATTAAATGCAAAAAAATCTGGATTACGTGGTAGGAGTCTTTCTGTTTTAAATTAAATTGCCATTAACTCTATAAATAGGACTCTGAGACCAAATTATGTCCAAAAAACTACTGAAAGTCAAATTTTATTAATTCTAAAGAAAAGGCCTGATTAATTGACACCCATCCACATTTCCCACATGGTTGTCTTTTTGCAGATTTGCCCCTAAATGTGAGGTTACCAGACTATACCCATACCTCCCAACATTGGGACAGATAGACGGGCCAAGATACAGTACCAAGCAGAGAGTGCTGCCGAAGTACTTCTAGCATGGCCTGAGTGCCCAGTGCTGCCCGAGAGGACCAAGTGTCCCCAGATGCATTACACTAGGGAACTAAAACAGGACATCCCCAAAATAGGAATGCGGTTGGGAGGCCCACCGAGCAGTAACTGCTGGTCGGTATGGCCTTGAATGTAATGCCGATTAAGAATGGCAGCTGGAATGCAAGCATGAACGAAGTTGAATGCATGCGCTGGTTAAGATGACCGTTGGAACACTAATGACAGAACTGAATACGATGTAATGCACCCTCACGAGTACCAGGATGCAGCCTGTGAGGGTGCAGAATAAGCTGCTTAATAGGGACCAATGAGAATGGATCATAGAGGCAGAACTGGTGCCAAAAGGTGCAAAAATAGGTTTTAAATAGAGGAACTCCATACAGAACAAATATTTTACCTGAAGAAGACACAAGGGAAGTGCTGAAGAGCGTTGTGCTTGGTGTGTGTTTTGAACTTGTGCTATGGCATCCCACTTACCTTAATGTAAGGTTTTTATTACTGATTTGAATAAATGTTATTTACATTTATCCTAACTGGATCTGCCTTTCCTGTTCTTTACTATTAAGGATCAAGTTATGACCAAATCCTATTTAAAGCCACAATATCACAACAGAGCTGAATTTCCTGAGCCAGTTATAAAGACAGGCTCAGAGAAATGGATGTATTGACTGTTCTCGTTAGCCTAACTAAATGTATTAATTTATTCCTTGAATGTGGCTATAATTATTATTAAGGCCTGTATCTCTTGCCATGGTTTTTCAATGGTACTAACAGTACTTACAAGGCATGTAAGAAACGTTGCTTGTTAACTATCTCATTCCTTAATAATGAGCCACTTGTAAGTAAGTGTTCTGCAGTCAGGAACATAGTTTGTAAACTCATTAGAACAGCTCATCTTCTCTTCATCCATCTCTACAATGCACCACGTTCTTGTTGACCTTAGCTAATCCCACAAATAAAGTATGCTTTTAAACAACAATGATTCCACAGCAGATGTTCTCTCCATTAACAGAATGCTCCATGAATAGAATAGATGCAGATCTATTTATATTTAAAAGATTTTTAAAAAACAATTAATTGTGAGTGGACATGGTGCAAATAAGTTTTTAGAACAGACACCGCAGTATAAAAAAGCTGGCTGACATAATCTGGAAGGATGATTTTCAGACTCCTACATCTTGCATTAATGAGAAAATCCTCTTATGGTCCCATGTGATTTCCCTGCATCGAATTCTTGTAAAGAATGAGGTGTTAAAAGAATTCTCCAAGTACCATAACTACTACAGGCTGCTGTTGTATTTATGGAGCTAAGAGTGTCCTGGCTTGTCTCATGCTAAGTAGTCAAACCACCTTAGCACGATTTGACAACTTACCTGCTTCCTGACAATCTGCCCTCTTCTACAGTCCCTGCTTCTGGTCTTCTATCATGGACTTATATGACTCAAATTATTATTATTATTATTTTTGAAATGTTTATAGTGCCAACTTATTCTGCAGTGCTTTACAGTATTAAAAATGGGGTGAATATAACAATAAATGAGTAAACTGCAAAATGTTACAGAAACAATAGGTTGATGCTCAAACGCTCAAACAAGCTTAAATTCTATTAACTCTGTAGAGCTAACCAGATTCTCCTGCAAGATAAGACCGAAAGCGGAAGCTGCCCAGGAAGACCCCTAAAGTTTCCAAAGTGTACGAAAAATGTTTGACTGGTTACCATGGGATCGCACCAGAGCAGTCCTGGCACCATCACCACATCGGTGGGGCATTATTATAGTTCTTGGACGGCTCCTTTAAAGAACTAAAAACAGTCAGACTTCACACACGCTATGCTAAGAAAAGACACAAGACACAACAGTTACTCTTCAGTCATGAAACCTCCTGGGCAAAACCAAGGAACTCCACATATGCCAATTAATAAGATAACACGGAGGAGCTGTGTCCGCTTTCTTAGAGCTCGGTTCCATATTATGATGATTAAACTAGGACCCCTTTCAGCAAAAATATAGCGCAGGGATTTTTAGAAGGGTTTATGACATTAAAGGTGTTTTTTTTCTTTATTGGGCTATAAATATGGGCTATAATATTTTTATGAAGTTCTTTTGGATGTCTACTAGAAATGTGTAAATATATCTCTCTGTGATAGTTCTGAGATTTTGCTGATCAGGTAAAAAACAAAAAGAAATGTGATATTTCACTTAGAAAATATGCAGATTTCATCAATATTATTTTCCCCACTCTTATTTGCTGTGAATAATTTGATCTTTCACAGCCGTTATTGCTATTCAGAGATTCACAACCAAAGCCCTGTTTTACTCAAGTGAGATAAGGTTCAGTTATTCTGCTATATTAATCATTTTACACTAGAAGACAGCAAATCTTTAATCTGTAATGTACAGAAGAAATCCCGTAGGTGTTAAAATTGGTTAGATGTTTGGTAGATCTCAAGATTATTCAAATGGTTGTAAATATGAGGAAAAAAAACAATCTTTTTTACAATTTCTCAAGCAAATAGTGTATCTCTGAGTTATAGAACTCGAGCCTAATTTATACAATAGCGTCATAAGACAATACTGTACTATTCAGTAGTAAATAGTCAAGCTGATAAAGGCAATACAGCTAGAAAGTATGCTGTGCAAAAGTATGTCTAAAATGTGTGTCCTATCCTATTCTATATCCTGTCATATATAAGATTATATATAATATAAATGTTGAGTAAACTCTTAACTTTTTGTACACCTATCTATTAGGGTTCTCTCATTATTTGTTATAGGAGATGCTGAGAGAGCCCTATGGAGCTGTAGTGGGCAGCTTTTTATTGCTTTGGTCATTTTGTTTTTATGGTGGGAAGGAATGTGTAGTCCTAATTAATATGACGTGTGTACCGTAAAGGAGCAAAGTCAAGCGGTCTGGATGCATGGTCCTGTCATTTTAACCCCATAATGAAAAACATTGCTATTTAGTAGACACTGCAATGTTCACATTGCTGAGTGAAATACACCTCTAGTGGATGTCTTCCTGAAACCTGCTTGAGGCGCTTCTTCATCCAGAACCGAGCGAAACTGAGTCCTGGAGTCAAATGCTGCTGATGTAATGGTAGGAGTGCAGCATTTGGTCACAGATGCCTAGTTCCAATCTACTGGAGGAGATCACATGTGATGTCAACGTGGTTGCTGACATCACCAGAGGCAAAGCTGGAGGCTGCAGTGAAGTCAAGGCTAGCTTCCTCTATCAGCATTGTCAAATAATGATGAGATGAACGGCTTTGGGAATCTTCAGTGCCCTTTTCATTAATCTTGTTGGTATTGTGATGCTCTTGTCAGTCCACAATTCCCTCAAATTAAAATATTTGTTCCTGATTTAGCTTTGTGAATACCCCTACTTTCCTGGTTCAGAAGAAGGAAACACACACCAACATCCATGAAAGTTCAGTGACTGAATGAGGAACATCTAACAGATGTTAAGATCCCCGTTAGGGTTCACTCTCAAATGATACAAAGTGCTATCGGTATTAAATCATTTCACCTTTATACACAGGTACACGCAATAACCTCCCACATTGCCCTTTCAGAGAGCAAATAATGCAATGCCAGTAAATGAACATCTCTGCATCTAACCCATGGCTGGGCTGAAAGTCAACGTCACCCTGATTGCTCCTAGATAGGCCATGGGTTACCTGGCAGAAGATTCAGTTGACCTGTGTAACTGTAGTGGCAAAACATACCTACATATTCCACATTATGTTGAATTCTTATAAACTCACAGTATCTAGGATTTAACCCCTTAAGGACCAAACTTCTGGAATAAAAGGGAATCATGACATGTCACACATGGCATGTGTCCTTAATGGGTTAAGGAGAAAATATCAGAATTCCTTCTGTTTTGTTTCTTAGGGCACAGCCATGACTTGGAGATTGTATAGTCCTTACCACAGGTGTAGAAATAACTAGATAATCCTCTGTGAAACAAAATTACCTTTTCTTTCCAAAATTTGAGAGACAGAACAGCAACGTTTCCACCGGGGAGCTTTTGACACAGCTTTAGAAATGATCCCTCATGGAGGCAAATCTCTGATATTTCATAACGCTACTTCAAAACTGAAAAGATAATGTAATTACACCTCACTAATTGTAATCTGGAAGCTAGAATTAAGTTCTATGTTCAAAACCTGCATATCCCTTAACATTGAATTCCCATGCTTTTTTTGTGTGTGCCAAATTTACTTAAATTATATAATATTGTGTTTGGGAAAATTAACAACACCAATTCCCGGTCAGCCAGGGTATACAGCTGAAAAAAAGCAAATTTGAGAAATGTTAATATTATTCTAACTCCCTAGTGTTCCAGCAATGATTCTTATTCTAATTAATATGATGCACAGTGTGAATGATCTATCTCTCTCTCTGTACTAAGCATTGAATTGTGTTGAGGGGGCATGGTTCTATTGATACCAGGGGACTGGGCACTCTCTGCCTTAGGCAATCATGTGAGTGAGATGGAGGGAGGGGTATAGTGTCATGCTCTTAGCAGGTCAGGTAGGAGACGATTGCTAGAGTTAACTGAAGAGGCTTTATTTGTAGGTTTTGACATTACAGCAGTATAACTTGTAGAATAAATAATGAGAAGGAAAGGGAGAATAAACGTTAAGACAATATGCCCTATATAGAAAACCAACAAGTGCGCAAAAAATAAAGCTGGATAAAGTATAGGAAGAATAATAGGACAGGTATTAGGAACTATAAGGAGTCAGAGAAAGAAAAAAACACCTTATAAATAAATGTGTTCAGCAATGTCCAGATAATGATGTTGTAGGGTTGTATAAATCAGGTAGGCAGGATAATGCAGAGTTGATAGTAATCCAGGTTGGTATGGTGCAGGGTTGTATAAATCAGGTACATAGTTACATAGTTACATAGCTGAAAAGAGACTTGCGTCCGTCAAGTTCAGCCTTCCTCACATTTGTTTTTTGATGTTGATCGAAAAGAATGCAAAAACCCCAGTTTGAAGCCAAATTTTGCAACAAGCTAGGAAAAAAGTTCATTCTTGACCCCAGAATGGCAGTCAGATTTATCCTTGGATCAAGCAGTTATTACCCTACATTGAGAGATTATATCCTTGAATATTCTGTTCTTGCAAGTATGCATCTAGTAGCTGTTTGAACATCTTTATGGACTTTGATAAAACCACTTCTTCAGGCAAGAATTCCACATCCTTATTGTTTTTACAGTAAAAAAATTTTCCTCTGCCTTAGACAAAATCTTCTTTCTTCCAGTCTAAACGCATGGCCTTGTGTCCTATGTAAAGTCCGGTTTGTGAATAGATTTCCACACAATGGTTTGTATTGGCCATGAATATATTTGTATAATGTTATCATATCCCCTCTCAAGTGACGTTTTTCTAAACTAAGTAGGTTTAAATTTGTTAACCTGTCTTCATAGCTGATATGTTCCATTCCTTTTATTAATTTTGTAGCCCGCCTCTGCACTTTTTCTAGTGCCATAATATCCTTCTTTAGAACAGGTGCCCAAAATTGCACAGCATATTCAATATGTGGTCTTACCAGTAATTTATAAAGAAGCAAAATGATATTCTCGTCCCGAGAATGAATGCCCTTTTTCATTCATGACAATACCTTACTGGCCTTGGCCACTGCTGATTGACATTGCACATTGTTGCATAGTTTGTTGTCTAATACAATTCCCAAGTCCTTTTCGTGTGTTGTTATCCCTAATTCACTTCCATTAAGGGTATACATTGCTTGTGTATTCTTTACGCCGAAGTGCATTTTTCAACATTAAATGTAATCTGCCATTTGAGTGCTCAGTCCCCCAGTCTATCTAAATCCTCTGCCATTTGAGTGCCCAGTCCCCCAGTCTATCTAAATCCTGCATGATAATGCAGAGTTGATAGTAATCCAGGTTGGTATGGTGCAGGGTTGTATAAATCAGGTAGAAGGATATTGCAGAGAAGCAGAGTTGTAAGTAATCCAAGTTGGTAAGAAGCAGGGGTGGTAGCAAATCAGGTAGGAAGCAATGCAGGTAAGTTACAGGTTGTTTCACATGAGCCAGGATCTGAAGTCTTTAGTATGAACAACTTCAATGTAAAGGCCACTTGCTTTGTTGGGTTTGGTCATTTGTAGCAGAACTTCTTTTCATGCAAATCAGGTGAGTCTGAGGTGAATAGTGGCTAGGAAGGCCACTAGAGGCGAGAAACAGGAACTGTGTTTAAAGGGACAGTATTAAACAGAAAAGTCTTGTTTGTCAAGATAGGAACCTGACATATAGTACCATTAGGGAATTCTCAGATTTAGATAAATATGTAAAACAAGAGGAAGAGTATGGCAGAATATAGTGTAGTATTTCTAGTCCAAATCAATTTAAAAATGAAAGAAATGCACTTATAGTGTATAGAGCTTACGTTAGCCCTACTTTCATGCAGTTGGTCATACAATCCCTGCCAAAGGATATCTGGTGTATTCTTTATGATCCTGTAGTAAGTGCTCCGAGGAATATGTGAACTAAACAGAGATAAAACCAAATCTTTTTTTTAGTGATGAGGTAAAATTAGAATAAAGAAATACACTCATAGAGTATAGAGCCTCCAACTGGCTCTTCAAAAACAGCATAGTGTGGTACAATCCCCACTGTAGGATCTTATTTGCTTGCAGAGGCTCTCATGGTATATTATACAGGTAAAAACAAAAATATAGTGCTCATTGTTATAAGTGAAAGATAATAATAGTATAAGAAAGGTACTCACACCTGTGGAGCAAAATAGGGTTTTGCTCAATACTAAGGTATCAGGTGGTATATCCCCCACCAAAGGGGTACGTTGACAGGCTCCAAAGAAACAATCAGGGTAGGTCCAGAGATACAGTTCTAACATTTTTTTAAAATAGTTATTAGAAAAATGTAATCCTGAAAAATAAAAAATGAAGCAGTAAACAGTATATTAGATAACAAACACAAACGTGTATCACCATAGTCTTTTTCAAAGTGTTGAAAACTGGACACGCACAGTATTCAGAAGGAGCACAAATTTAATGGTCATAGTCATGTGATCAGAATTTTATTATCTTTAATACAATTAAATACAATGTTTTAACATACATATAGACATAGCAAAGGCAAACTGATCTAATTTGGCACAATAAAAATATAACAACGAGGTTTAATATGAATAAATATTGAATTGAATAAATATTGAATAAAAATTAAACTAGGGACATGAAAATCCAAAATGCTGCTGTCATTCTGACCACTTTATCGGTGCATCCACAGATCGCATATTTGTAGAATATAAAAACAAACATACATAGGAAGAGTCTTAAGAGGAGAGCTGGAAGTTAAAAGGAGGAGCTCAAAAGACAGCTCCAAGGGAAAGTAAGCATAAGTAGAGAAGTTGGCGACTGGACCCAACAATTCCACCGGCCACATGGAAAGTCCGAAACCAAAAAGATAGCTCCGGGTTCCGAGTCACATGACTTGTATCAAGCCGAGAAAGCCCCTGAAATAGCAAAAAATAAAAACTTCCAATAGAACGTTTATGGAGCAGGAGCATTGGGGGACATATTATATCCCATGTGAGTTATCTGACCCGTTCATTATCAGAGCACAATCGTGAAATAGTAAAATGATAATTATTAATCCATTATCAACATATACATTCACAATATACTATTTCGTAATTTAGTCCCCTACTTTCTCAGGATGGAAGTAGACGGTAGCCCAATATTAACAATAAGGATTGATTGATTAAAGGGTTGTTGGCAATGTGCCAATATGGATACAAACACAGATTCTTGAGTTATTATTTAGACTGTTAGATATTTATACAGTTTCACAATTATTTATTATATAGTCCCAAAACATCTAATTGTTTTTTATAGGATATAAATGCATTTTGGATAATATTAATCGTTATAATGTCTCATCTAAACCTTCATCGTGCACAGAGGCTTCAAACTGTGTAGATGTCATATTCTAAAAACAATCAAAACAAACTAATTAACAGTCTGAAAATATCCACTGCCTCAAATTATTTTTATACATGCAACATAACATATTCTGATAACTCGACAATTAGCACAGTTCTTCCCAAACTTTAGTTTGACTTTGTGATCTTAAACAGATCTTCAAAAAATTTTTTGAATGTTATACAAGGACAATAGACAAATAAAAAAATAGCACAACTACAAATGACAAACAAATAAGATAATAAAGATACACTAAACCAGTACAATACATGACCATGTCAGACAATCTGAGGGCTGGTATTAGGATTAGGATTATTTAACACTTTTTGGAGCATTGACAGGCTATGCTGTAAAAAATATTTGTTCTTTCCAAAATGGACTCACCCATTGTATATTTTCATATATGAAATTAACAATGTATTTGGTAGAAAAAGTTTTCATGCTGCATTATTTAATTTAGGTAGAACAAGGATTGCAAATGAAAAGTCCCCAAGAGTTAAATGAGGATAACTGGTTATTCTTAGAATACGGTTAGTGAATAGAATGTATTCTACGAGTGCTAGAAATTTTAAGTAGAACAGGGTTAAACATTAGAAACATTAGAAAGAGCTTCTAGGGTTAAAGATTTTTAAGGAAGAAATTATTGATACAATGGGAAAAATTAAAGGGTTAAATGATTTCTAGAGAATATAAGAAATACAGGGATAGCACTGTCTTTGTGGATGAGAAAGCATCATAGTTGCACTTCTACAAGGCTACCTGTTGACTACAACTGCTTCTGTAGAATATTGCATTGTGATTACTTAATGTTTTAATAACAATGCTAATACAAATAATATATTTATAGTGTTTGTTTTCATTCTTGAAGATCTGTGAGATGACAAAGGGTATCGCAGAACCTGCCTAGTTTATAAATCTTTGCTTCTTCACGATGGTTTATCGGCTACTGCTGATGATTCCGTTGCTGTCGTAAATCATTTTCTAATTTATAACATGAATAATTGATCTTTCCTCTATAGCCACCACAATAAATCTCTCTATCACACAGGCATAAAAAAATCATAATAATAAAAAAGATCAGGATGTTCAGTCATCGATTAGATGCGTTGATGTCCAGCTCCCATTTAATTCATGCTTTAACCATTACAGGCGGAAGACTATTTTCATTGGCACAAAATATCTTCTGCTTGCTGTCCGCCTGTAAAAGCAGTTTGGTTTAAAAAGTAACAAACAAGGAAGTCAGTTCTGTTTCACCGTGCATTAACGGATGCTTTGAGGTACATGGATTAAATAGAATTTGCTCATTCTGGCAGCATAAATGTCAACGTTTATGACTGATTATAAATAGGATATGCAGTTGTTTGAAGGCCATAAACCCTTGTTCTCTTGGGTTAGACATTACATTTCACAAAGGACAGTCTCATGCCAAAGGTAATGTCAGATCAATCTATGTGAAGCTGTCTAGATTCATTTTGTCTTTCTTTCATTTCCATTATATATTGTCTTATTTTGTACCATAAATCTGCCAATTTAGTGATCTTCTTCTCCTCTCCGATTTGGTCAGCAATTTTAGTTTTGCATGTATTTGTCTAAGATAAAATGCTACCATTATTCCACATGATTTATAGACTGTAACAAAGGTCTCGTTCCCGTCCCTTCTTCTGCAAGGGGAGAGAATTTGATAAATAATGGCATCTTATCATTTAGAAGGTGTTTAAAACAAAACTTGATGCCAGAACATAAATTGCCCGATTGCTCAGGACATTTTGCTGTTTTGAACTTGTGGTGTAATGAAGTGTACTGTCATAAAAGATGAGATAGCAACTTCTGCACATCGAGAGCATTTCATTTCCGCAATATTTGATCACTATTATCAGTTGATATCACTCTTTCTGCTTGGATTAATTTGCTTTGTTAGAACAACATTCGGCTGCTAGTATAAAACTTGTTTTTTTTGATGGGAACAAGAAAGGGTTTCAATAAACGCTGCCTTCATTTATTTTCTAAATAAAATAAAATAAGAAATAGGGTATTATTTAGTCGAACCACTTTGTGTTTCCTTAGTACGAGTGACTGTGAGCTTCGAAACCACATTAGTGAATGCTTACATTTCTAAAATCAGTGTAATTTGGTACCTTTGCTCCAAAGTTCAAATTTGTTCTTTGTACTGATGACTGGGAATTGAAGCTTTAAACACTGCTACATAGTATCTAATGTATAGGTAATCAATAGGACTGTTCCCGTCTAAGAACATTAATTGGAAAGTGAACAAGGCAGATTTTATTTAGTTCAGACTTACAATGTAAGATAATAAGGCTCTTCCAGTATCACATTCCAACCCATGCAGATAATCAGCCACGTGCAGTCAAAAAAAGGTCTTTTAATAAAGTCCACAAAGTATACTTATGTACATATATGGATTTCCAATGAGGCAATGTAAGGCATCTTAGAGTTAAAGTATTTTTTTCCGCTACCAGAAGTCATATGTATAAACACAAATTTAAAGATTTTATTTAATGCAGTTTATACCCGTCTGAACCTTTGCATCGATCTTTGGGAGGATTGCAATGCTGAGAAGTCAAAAACTCAAATCATCAGTCAATTCCCCCCCCCAAAATGTTTGCAATTGAAAAAAATGTGATAATAGAAACATATTATTCACTAAGCTGGGAATTGTTATTAAAGGGAAGCTTTATTTCCAAAAATGCATTTATTGGTGCATAAAATTTATTATTGCAAAAAATGTATGCATTTACAAAAAAATTGACAAAACCCTAAAAACTTACCTTTTATTGGATGCAGAACTGACCTCAGCAGCTAATGAAAGCCCACCTCTTTTTGTCCAGAACTCTCTTCATTGTGCGCTGAGGACAAAATCTGAAGTCTTAAACATTCGTGCTGCGTGGTTTTCTAAAATGTAGCAATTCATACAAAAATGATTATTTCAAATGATGTTTTAAATACAATTTTGTATTTGTCTATTTAATTGGTGACTTGCTACTGAAATATATATAATGTTTACTTGCTATATAAAGCTGAGTTGATTTTTTGTTGTTGTTTTTTTTTTTAGCTCTTTCATTCTTTTAAATCCAGGGAAGCAGGTTTGTCATACATTTTTCTTGCTATAGCCTAATAGGGAACCCAAGGGATTAAATGTCAAATTCAGCTGTCAGCAGTAAGACACTGTGAGTGTCTGGGCATATATTTATATATCATATTATCCCGGTCGTCAGTGATGTTAGCAGGGTTAATATATATGTTTTCTTCTGGAAGGTCATTTAACCCCTTAAGGACACATGGCATGTGTGACATGTCATGATTCCCTTTTATTACAGAAGTTTGGTCCTTAAGGGGTTAAACATTTAAAAATATATATAAAAAGAAAAGAATTTTGTGTGACATCCACAGATTCTATATCCTTGCAATATGAAATGCAAAGAGATCAAAATTCTCCAAAGTTCCTATGCCCTTGGACACAGATAAATCCGGTATTACCCGTTTAATGCACTTTACCTGCAGGCAATAACATTCTAATAGTACCACAGTGGAATCGGACGATAACGGACAGTTTTCCATGCTGATTTTTTTTTTGTGCCCTTTTTATCTAAAACATTGATGAGCCAGGCCAATGTTTACAAATAGTGATGTCCCGAACGGTTCGCCGAACGGTACGCAAACGGTGCGTCATGAACAGTTCGCCGTGGACTCATCATTGAGTAAACTTTGACCCTGCATCTCACAGTTAGCAGACACATTCCAGCCAATCAGCAACAGACCCTCCCTCCCAGATCCTCCCACCTCCTGGACAGCTCACTAAGAATGCAGCTTCACAATGGATGCTGTCCAGGAGGTGGGAGGGTCTGGGAGGGAGGGTCTGCTGCTGATTGGCTGGAATGTGTCTGCTGACTGTGAGGTACATGGTTTAAGTTTATTTAATGATGAGTCCGTGGCGAACCGTTTGGGACATCACTATTTACAAAGTGTAGGTCAGTGATCGAGAGACAGATTTTTGCGAAGTAGATTTCTGAGCATCATGAGAAAAGCCATTCACAAACATCTGTAGTTGGGAATTACATTCCTCAGCATTTATATATAGACACACCTGACAAGTGTCCTAGGTTTCCAAAGGCAGTCTCTAGAATTAGCTCCTGTGTTCTACATGCTGTCCAAAATTCAGATTGTCCATTAAAAGGGTCCATGTTCCTTCCCTTCTATTTTAGTCAATTTTTTTAATATTTTGAATGGGAGTAGCTCTGTCATCCCATATGCATTTACTCTAGTAAATGCTACTGAAGCAATTTCTGGGGTAAAAAGTGCAGGAAAGGCAAGTAAAAAAAAACACACTAACCTCCATAGCACTCCTGGAATCAGGGTAACATCATTACCCAATGAAAATCTGGGAACACTCGGATATCTACAGATAGAAAAAAAATGGAAAGTGAATATTGGAGGTACAATCTCTATTTTAGCTGCATACATTGTTATTAATAAAAGAGTGTAGGGACACTGCACCTTCATAGTGTTCTTAGATCTGTGTGGTGGTGAAACATTATGGAAGATACGCGGACAAGAGAAAAGAACATAGTGTAGTATTTGTAGTAGTTGATGAAGTAAAAAAAGAACAATAGCACTTACAAGTTTCTAGAGCTAATCATAAGTGTATGTATGCTTGTGTGGTACAGTCCTGTACTGTGGATATGTTGATGGTCTTGAAGGTGCTCCAGACCAGAAGACAATATGTAGTGCCAAGTATTTGGAGTTGTTCCTCTTCAATTTGCAGTGCAATGGAAGTTCACCAGTATATGGAATGGAAATAAAATAGAATATATTGCTCTCTGTATGGATGGGATAAAAATTTAAAAAGGAGGTATGCTCACATAAGGAGAGAAAAAGTAAGGATTTGTGCTCAATCTCACACTGCGTAGCTGATATATTCCCCACCAAGAAAATAGAAGTGTGAGTCCTCTGGATAAAATCTTCAGGAATAAAATCAGGAAAGTAGATAAGAAACCAGTTGTATTTAAGACAAAAATAATAAAACCAATATACAGCACAAAACCCTAACGCGCTTCGCCACACTTTGGACACTTCTAAAAAAGCACTTTCTGGCAAAGCATGTTAGAATTGTATTCTCTTTATTTTTTAATTAATCAACTACTAAAAATACCACACTATATTCCATTCGCTTGTCCTCTTATCTTCCATATTGTTTTACCACGACATAGATCTAAGGGCACTCTAAAGGCACTGCTTACAGGCACCCTTTTTAACAGAGTATCTGTTTACAGCCAGAAAGAAGAGACACTGGTTTGGGAACAACTAACTGCCACAATTTATACCAGACAAGCACCGTTTTATTTTATTGTTACTAGCAAGACATCTGCGATGGTCGCACCCCCATCACAACCCTAAAATTAGAGTGCCCCTCTGCCCTTTTACCACTTAAACGTGATGGCATTAGGGGAAGGAAGAGTGGCAGGTGAAGGACAAATACAAAAGACAAATTAATCTTTACATCTTTACTGCCTTATGATCTCCTTTGCATGGGTTCATAAAGATGTTATGTTCATGAGATGCTTTTTTTTTTTTTGAGTGGGGGAGTTTTGCCTTTGCATTGCGCAGAGATACATGATTAGTGCTGATTTTATTCAATGGTGACAAGTGGGTTAAAATAACATTTCTACTGCATTAACATGCTTTTCAGTTTTATCATATTGTTCCTTGCAGTTAGAATCAGGTTATATTTTAAAACGCAGCATTAAATATTAGGTAGCATCAATCACAATAGTTCAGCAAATACCCACCATATAATATAGTCAGTACATCAATAATGCATCAATAAGCTCCTGGTATAATATTTATTATAGAAAAATGACACATTCTAGCCCTATTCTTTTATTAACTATTGCATTGTGATAGCCATGGTATATCGTAACATATTCCTCTGGCTGCAAACCATTGCTCCATAGGGTTTATACTGAATACAAACAAGTTATTGCCTATTTTAACCTTATTAAAGAAAAACAATGGAATTTTTTCATTGAAACAACATACCCTTCAAATATCCTTTATCAAAATAAAATCCTCTCCTTGCATAGCAGTATCATGTTTGTACAGAACTGTCAATACTAAAAAGCAAGCATTCCATGTTGACATAGGTATTTGGGGATAAAGGTGCAATCAAATATTATTGGTCCACTAAGGGGTTAAAATATCATGCTGGATTGTCGCTGTTGACTTGATCTCCCAACAAATCTTGGATTTTAAGTGATTTCATTGTGCACATCCACCCCACTACTCAACTACCTCACACTGGCACTGACACCTGGTACTTCCTGGGCTGCTTCTGTGTGGGTAATGAGTCTCACCACCTCTGCTGTCTGGTGGTTTCGGTCTCCAGCTTGCTGCAGCCTGGTATTTCTAATCTCCCCGCCATGGGCTGCCTGGACTTTCTTTCCGACACCCAGTGCCTTGCACTTTCCCCCTCTGGACCAGTGGAGTTATCCCAGTCCCCACCAAGCCAATATTAAGGAGCTCCCGTGCAGTTTCCCCAATATGGCCAAAGACAATACTGCTGCCACGCATTTTGAGAAGGCACCTGCCCAAAACTGGGAAACTGCTTTCCAGGTAGCTTCTGATGCCAAATGCCGGTGGTTTTGGAAAGGATTCGAGGCTTGGAAGCTGTAACCTTTACAACCCACCCCACAGGCACTGCATCTGCTCAGAGCTCCGGTTCACTTTCTCGCTTCTTGGTGAAGATCCATGAAGGTCCTTATACCTACCCGCAGTCCACGCACTGCCCAAGATCTCGAGGCTCACTCCAAGTACTGGTGAGAGGGGCCTGTAGACATTGGGAATTGGTTCCCATTACTGCCTGGAGCTGCAGGGATGCCGCAAGATACGAAACCTTGGAAGGCACAAACCCCCTCAAGAACATGTCTGGACTCTGCCTGACTACCACAGGCATAGGCTGATTGGGCAGTACTCAAGGGGACACCTGCTCTGGGAAAATTACAGGCTATCACCCTTGATATATCATCAGTGTCCTATTAGGGTCCAGTATACCTAATGGCTGGTGGTACACTCCTGTATACTCTCTTGTGATGTCTGTATATCTAGTTGACCATCTTTATTTCCTCTTCTGTCATGACTCACGTTCATCTATTTCTTCTTAATAAAATGTTCCCCATTTCTGACACCTCCTGTATTAACACTGTAATTTTTCATGCGTTTTCTCATCATGAGGGAATGCCTGGCTTGTTTTCATAACATGACACATCAAAAATAATGATTGTCAAAAACAAACCTTTTGGCAATTCTATCATTTCACTCCCATGTCAATCTCTCCAGGTTTAGAACCCTGAAGTCCTCTTGAAGCTTTCCTAATATCTTGAGATTATTTTGATAATTACAGACTGACAGCAGTAGAGCATTATGGGTGTTTTTTACCTTAAACACAATTATTATTATTATGTTATTATTTATATAGCGCCATCAAATTCCGCAGCGCTTTACAATAGGTGGACGAACAGACATGTAGTGGTAACCAGACAAGTTGGACACACAGGAACAGAGGGGTTGAGGGCCCTTCTCAATGAGCTTACATGCTAGAGAGAGTGGGGTAAAATGACACAAAAGGTAAGGATAGTATTAGACTAGTGACAGTTGCAGAAGAGGAATCAGTCAGGAGCTATTAACAGTTTAATTGCAACGCTTTTATGAAGAAGTGGGTTTTTAACGATTTTTTTGAAGGAGTGGAGACTGGGTGAGCATCTAACAGAGGAGGGAAGCGAGTTCCACAGGAACGGTGCAGCCCTCGAGTAATCTTGAAGGCGAGCATCAGAGGTGGGGGTACGGACAGAAGATAGACGTAAGTCTTCAGCAGATCGTAAGGGCCTAGACGGGACATACTTGTGTATAAGGGAGGATAGATAGGTGGGAGCCGCATTATGTAGAGATTTGAAAGCAAGAACAAGAATTTTAAATTGAGCTCTTTATTTTATAGGAAGCCAATGTAGGGACTGACAGAAGGGTGAGGCATGGGAGGTGCGGGCGGATAGGAAGATGAGCCTCACGGCCGCATTCATTATGGACTGTAACGGCGCAAGGTGGGAGCAAGTAAGACCACTGAGAAGCGGATTACAGTAGTCAAGGCGAGAAAGGACAGTGGAATGGACCAACACCTTAGTCGCATCTGGCGTTAAGTAGGGGCGGATGCGCGCAATGTTTTTGAGATGGAAATGACAGGATTTGGCGATAGATTGAACATGAGGCTTGAAGGAGAGGTCGGAGTCAAAGAGAACACCTAGGCAGCGAGCCTGCGTGGTGGAGCTGATGGTAGCACCGTTGACTTGGAGGGACGTTTAAATTGAAGTCAATGTCATGTGAATCAATTACATTTTTTATCCCTATGCGCTCATCATGCAACTTTGATGTTTGATAACTTAAGTAATCAGACTGTAATCCCATGCCAGAATCTATTAAGTAAAAAAGGAAATATTCAATTTCTATACGTGTTAGTTTTCTCACCTCCAATCCTCATTGTGAAGTTTGTCTCTAACTTTTTCAACTAATACAATTTTAATAATTGAAAAATAATTCAACGTTCAATAATGATCCTAAATTACCATAGATAATTAAAATTGTCCATCAGACAACAAAGTATATTAATCAACACTACACCACAAAATTCTAAGATTTTATGTTAATTAAATATTTTTTCAGTAATTCATTTTTAATAATTTTAATGAGGCATACTGCAGGGTGTTAGATTAGTATCATGTAGTAATTTAGGGAAGAGCCTGTACGCCGTCCTTAATGCATAGGTAGGCATCACTACAGTGTGAGGCATCACTACATCATATCCATGGAGATGCTGGGAATTGACATAATGCAGCGCTAAGTAGGGAGTCAAAAAGGTACATAAGCTGAGTCTCGAACTGAGGTATAATGGATGAGCCCTACTTCACCACAGGTGAGAAAATGATTCTGTATCAAAACACAAAAATTATACAAAAACACCCCTTCAATCAAACACCAACACTAAACACAAAAGCACACCTGCATCTAAAAGTCAACATTACATACAAACAAACCCCTGCATTCAAACTCAAACACTACACACAATTACATCACTGTGTTCCAATGGCAACAGGACATACAAATACACCCGACATGCACGCAAATATACTCTATACAAAAGCATGCTTACGTTAAAACATACAAACACTGCTTACACATATAACCCTGCAAGGATGGACAAATGGTATATCCTCAGCTGGCATAGCATCATGAGAGTTGTACGACAGATGAGGATCTACCTTTCGGCCACTGCCCTAGAGCGGGCACAGTAATTATTTTTTGCGACCTCTCTTCATGCTCAGGAAGAAAATTACATTTTGAAATATTGTTATTAAGTTTATTGTTACAAAGCATTTACAGCACTGGAAGGGTTAATTTGGTAGTATAGCAATGTGTGACAGATCACAGGAAAAGATATGCAAAATCCATTTTCCATTTGAAGAAAGGCACCCAGTGGTCAGGAGACAATTAACTGCTAAGGAGCATAATATAATAATAATAATAATAATAATCAAGGGGTGAATAATGCTGTATTGGGTCGTGGATACAGAGTGTGACATGACTATGAAATGAATGAATTGCAAAAAAAAAATCACACATGCAAGAATTATTTCTGTGGCAGCCATAGAGCAGAAAATAACCCAATTTTCCCATCCAGATTGATTTTAGAATCAAACAAAAGGAGGAAAGGTGTGGTGTCAGCAAGATTCCCTGCAACTTTCTCTCCTCACTATACCTCTTTCAGGGCCGGTTTGGAAGTTTGTGATGGGGCAATAGGTAAAAAATCTATGTTAACGAGCCATGTGATCATTGGGAGTCAGATGTAATTTGGGTGAGTGTCAGTTTCTATCGCTGCCCCCTTAGACAGAAGATGCCATTACTGCTAAGTGAGTAATTTGGATTTCTATTAATTTCTCCTTTTGAATTTCAACTTTGCTAGTGAAATTAATATGTTTGTCATTTATTTATCATTTATTTATCTTTTGTATGCACATTGACTATTTTTGTTCATAATAAGTATTCCTTTATGAAGTTCTGCCTTTGTCTAATAAAGAATTACTAACCTGAAGAGACTGATTTAATAATATTTTCCAGTTGCATAGTATGTTGTGCTAAATTGTGTTTGTGAGTTTGTAATTTAATTTGCTTGAGGAACAAGGTCTCACCATTTTATAAATTACATTGGTGGTGGCAGCTTTTGATAATAAAGTTAAATGTAGGTGGTGTTATGAGGGATTTTTTAATCATTATTTTTGGTCAATTGTCACACACAATTGGTGAGTTTTAACCCTTTTAGTAAGTTGCGAGTAGTGCGCATTCATGACACAAATAACGCAGATTTAGTAAACAATTACAACAAGCAGCCAGGTGGAAAAAAAGGTTTTAGGTGTATGCTGGGATTTAAAAAAAAATAAAAAATAAATGTGTTACTCTTGTCACTGCCATCACTGATACAATGCCACCGCCAACGATTTGTATCATAGGCAGTGACATTGTATTCTGCCTCTCTGCACCCCCACCTTGATCTGAGATGAGAGAGGCAGAAAGATCATTGCAGGCAGTGTTAAAAATAATTTTTAAAAATAAACTTCTATTTAACCCTTTCACTGCTGATCACAGTACAAATACCGTGATCAGAGTGATCAGTGCGCTAGCACTGCTTTGTTTTTTTTCTTGGTTCTGATTTTTTGTTAAAATCTAATTTAACTCTTCCTAGTTCCTAGTTAACTCTTCCTAGTCTAAAAAAAAAAATTGTTGCTGATCGCATCATTTTTATACAGCATTTTCTTTTAGGGTTCTAGGGTTCTGTGGGTGGAAGTGCAAAATGGGGCTTGGGTTGAGGGAGTGAGTGTTAGACTCCTTTTACACTTGCTGTATCAGATGTAGAGCCCCTAAGCAATCCTTCTGGTGATGGTGCTCCCCCAATACCACCATCCAGGAGTAGCTCATAATGCTGCACTGTGCCTGACCATAACTGGGTACCACCAAATCCATGTGCCCCTGAAATACCCCCATTTTTGGCAACGCCTGGCATCACAACCAGAGTTGAGAATTGTAACTAAATATATTTTAGCCTGTTTATGACAGATGGAATGTTTAAGCTTATGGCTGCACAAACTAATTTGTATGCCAGCCAATATCTCACTGCCAGTTCTCACTACAGCAGGAAGAATATGTGGCACTCAACTGACAACATTGAAATGAAGAGGTTTAGGGTGCTGATGCTATGTGGATTGTAAAGAAAAACAGTATTAGATGTTTCTGGCATAAGCACCCCATCTTAGCTACCCCTCCTTTTCTGAATTCCTTTTAAAATTCAAAGGAAGACTGCTTTTCAAACAGCACATTCCATAAAATCGGGCTCGTTATGGAATAAAAATGTATAAGTCGTGAAAATGCAACACTTGGCATACCTGGACATTTCTCATTTATGTAGGCAAACACGGTCAACTAGATCCCTGATTCTGTGGGGACAAATGGCAAAATTGTAGAGGATCTCTTTCTCCCATTAATGAATAAGGACATAACCCATGGCTAGATATTTTTATTCTAGCATAGATTTATTTAAACATTTATTTTCTTTTGATCCCACAGCATGTGGCACAGCACGGAAGAACTGGAAAGGATTCCTGCAGAAACTGACTGCTGGCCAAAAAAACCAAAGGCTCAACAAACAGAAAATACATGTGCATGTTGATCACATTTAATGATGAGCGCACAGTGCCAGTGTCAGTCAGCAGAAGATGTTCACAAATCGAGAAGCCAAAGTGCATTGTTGATCACACCAAGCATATAGGGAGAGTAGATTGGCTGACCAGTGTATTCATCTATATCTGATATAAAGAAGTTGCCATCTAACTTGTCCAAATTGCAGGAAATAATAAACTTTCCTGGAGTTTTTAACTGAAGCTTTTGTCTGACATTTTATTTTGCCAGCCCCCTAATCCCTCGCTATTGTAATTGGAAGATGTCCAAAGACTCTGTAGAAGGCATTTCCCTAGTAGAATCCCCCCCAGAGCTCACAAAAAGTCACCCGAGAAAAAGTGTAAAGACTGCTACAAAAGAAGAGTTAGGATAGACTCTACATACTATTGCCCTTACTGCCCATCTCTACCTGGCTTATATCCATCTGAATGTTTTAAAGTGTATCATACATAGTTAAACTATTAATTCAGCACACTCTGTGTGTGACTCTTTAAGCTATTCTGGATTCCTGACCTCGGCTTGTCCTAATTACTCTTCGTCAACTATCTGTACCAACTTATTGGCTTGGTTTACTGACTACTTTGATTTCTGGATGCCCTGAACTCAGACTGTCCCTGTTTATTTATAGTAGGAGGTGAGAGTAGCACCTTGGAATGTTCTCAGATGGTATATGGAACAAAACAGAGATGGGACAATGGACAAGTATATGGTGTAGTATGTCTTTTGACATGGGGAATAACATTTGAGATGCACTTACAGTTATACGAAGCTGCCAAAAGCTTCACTTCTGTGCACGTGAGCAGTGGAGGGAAAAAACAGATGGCTAGAAAAGTCCACAGAAATGCTAATTCTGCGGAGGAATGGAGTATCAAGATGGTGCCGGTGCATGGGTCACATGACCCATCGCATCAGCATATGTATTCTTTTGAATAGAAATAAGAGATACATGAAACTAACAACTGAAAAGTAAGGACTAGGAGAGTAGCCTTTAAGTTAAATGTAAAAGGAGGGCTCAGGGAGGTAAAGCGACCGTAGCTAAGCTCCTCCAACATGGCGCCTCAGTATAGGACACTGGTCACATGACCTGCAAACCGACAGAGAAATACTCAAAATAAAAATGGTGTAAAGGAGTAAAAATGTTAAAAAAAGAGAAGCTAGGGAGGTAAAAGTGTATCCATTATGTAAAAAACAAAAGTCTGAGGGAGAAGAAGAAATCAAAGAGGAGGCATCTCCGAAATGGCATAGAGAAATAAAAGACAATAGCAATAACACTAACGCATTTCACCAAAAAAGGCTTTCTCAAAGTTTTATAGCGTACTGGACAAAAACTCCTCATAGTAAACAATGAATCCAAATCAACAGTCATGTGACATCATCATCACATGACCAGGACAAACAAGGCGTATACATAATATAAAATTAAAATTCAACAATTAAAAATAAAATTTACTATAAATCATACAGGTATATTAAATAATAAAAACTAGCAAAGGCCTAAAATATGCCCCTACCCAAAAAGTAATCAGTTCTTTGCATACATAGATAATAACAAGTTTGTAAGACATGCTACAATAAAACATTTTATGTCTGCCATACCAGCCAAACTTATAACACTATCTCTAACCCTCAACCAAAAAAAGCACACTAGCCTCAAACCAAAATCAACCTTTCATCCTTCCACATATACATCCAGCTGCCTAGATACTTTTGAAAAGTTAGTTATGAGAGATCCAGGGAAAATTAGAAATACTACATATGACCAAACTTGTTTAACAAAAGAAGAAAGAGCTGCACAGCAACGAAGAAAGCATAGTTATTAAACCTGCAGATAAGGGGGAAGGGATAGTACGTTTAGCAACAGACATGTACGAAAGACTGGACATAAACTATTTTGAATACCCTGGGTTGTCTATTTTTTGTAATGGTTTGCCATGATGGGGATAATTTTCACTCCTGGGCTGCCATACTGTCTCAGTGGCAACATAGAACCAGCAAACCAAACTGGCAAATTTCAATGTGTGTGTGTATCTATGTGACTGTGTATATCGTTCTGTGATTGTATGTGTGTGTCTGTGATTGTGTGTGTATGTATGTGATTGTGTGTATAGGTCTGTGATTGTATGTGTGCATAGGTCTATGATTGTGTGTGTATGTATGTGATTATGTGTGTGTGTATGTATGTGACTGTGTGTATCATTCTGTGATTGTATGTGTGTGTGGGTCTTTTAGTTGTCCTGGAGTCGAATGGGGAACTCGCTCTAACAATCCCCAGACACTGGACGACACTCAGTCCTGGGAGCTCTAGTCCTTACAAGAACTTTCCCTGTTGAATCCCCCACACTGGAACAGTGATTACTAATGAGCTCTTTCCCCTCCCAGTAACCAGACGACACATAGTTCTGGGAGTACAAGCTGGAATACCTTTAATCTGGCCAGATGGCCTGCTTGTGATTGTGTGTATAGGTCTGTGATTGTAAGTGTGCATAGGTCTATGATTGTGTGTGTATGTATGTGATTATGTGTGTGTGTGTGTGTGTGTATGTATGTGACTGTGTGTATCATTCTGTGATTGTATGTGTGTGTGGGTCTTTTATCGTGTGTGTATGTATGTGTGTGTATACATTTGTGACTGTGTGTATGTATGTATGTGATTGTGTGTATAGGTCTGTAATTTTATTTGTGTGTATATATACATGTGTATGTGTTTAGTAGATAGCTCCCTAATTTGGCATCCTTAAATATGGCAACCCCACATAAGGATAACAAATAAGTTATCTACTAAACAACTGAAATATCAGAATTAAGGAAAAGGCCTTTTAAAGTTTTATTACTTATATACATTAACTAAATTACATGTCGAATGTGTTTTCTGTTGAATGTGTGTAGAGGAGAGAACGTTACCAACATGTCTGAATACATCCTCATATGTTATAACACATTATGATATGCTCTACTATGCCGTCCTCCATCTGTTCTAATGGAGAGTACATCTTGCTTACCTGTGCGTAATAAGGTTTTATATCCAATGATGCTTACCTACTGATTTTTTTCTCAAGGTATATTCTACGATCTGGGAATTGAAAAACGAATGTTCAGGTCATGTTGCGAATCATAGGAAAATGTAATTTCCACAGATACCTAATTTTGATCTAGCATTAAATAGCATAATATTTATATTTAATGTCAAAATTTCCAAGTACAAAACTGGAATGTAAAACAATTTAAAAAAAATAAATGCACATTACTGAGTCAGTGAACAAACAAAAAAAACATTTCTCAAGCTTTGGCTGTAATTCCTTACTTTGAAGATATTTTATAAAATAATTACATAAGGGAACAATAGATGAAATCAAGAGATAAAGCTGATTATGTTCACTGAGCATATTTTGGATTCAAAACTTTAGGAACAAAATGTGTCTCATAAAGACCCATATTAATCAAAGACAGAAAATATACCCAATCTTGCCTTTTTTTTTTTGCCTGTAACTTCTCTCTCATTTGTCAAACGTAATGCTTAGAGGAACACCTCAGACACCTAAAATATTTTAGCCTGTTGAGATGCTTTATGTGTGAAGAGTTTGTACTCTTTTTTCATTAGAAATTGGCACATTTATAAATTAACCTTGTTACGCCCCCCTGACTGTCAATCAGACAACTGATCCTGTTACTTCCTGGTAGTTTAGCTCAGTGGAGCTTAATGGAGCTAAACTCAAGAGGCAGCAATTGCTCAGAGCAGACACCTTGAACTGCATTGGGAAGTCTGTGATTGGACAGACTCAGAAAGTGTGGGCTGGGTTACAAGGGGAGGGCTTGAAAATGCTGCAAACAAGACATTGACAGTTTTTGCAAGCTGTTTTTTATATACTGTAACGGAGCTCCCTGTACCCCTGGCTGGGTACCTCGTAGTAATTTCCCATGGGGAGCTGGTAGGTGAGTAGCCCTGGGTAGAGGTGGCCTGCATGCCACCATAAGGCCCTGCATGATTCGTCCAACCATACCTCGATTTCAACCAACCACTCTAGTTCTCTTAGCCACTCCTCTAGGGGCTGCTCTCCCAGAAACGGCATTCGTAGTTCGAATTGGTCCCATCTGCGTTTGTTGGAATTTGGAAAGATTTCTGCTAGGACCCCCACCCAGAGTTCTGTTCGGAGCGTCAGCCTCCATTCTGTCTCTTTTTACGTGGAGATAGGGTAATCTGAACTACGCAGCACCTCCTGTAACTGCTGCTGAAGCTGGTTGTTGATGCTGGATACTGCCCGATGGTACTTTCCTCCCATCTCTGAAGTAGTGCTGGTTTCCCATGGTTAGGAAACCATCCCACCGCTGCCACCAATGTAACGGAGCTCCCTGTACCCCTGGCTGGGGACCTCCGCCAAGGATCACTTCCTAGCTGGAACAGGGGACAAACTGCAGTGGCTTGACTGGGGTCCTGGGACCGCTCCCTCCTGGAGTCAAATGAGGAACTCGCTCTAGCAACCCCCAGACACTGGAGGACACTCAGTCCTGGGAGCTCTAGTCCTTACAAGAACTTTCCCTGTTAAATCCCCCACACTGGAACAGTGATTAGTAATGAGCTCTTTCCCCTCCCAGTAACCAAGTAGTTCTGGGAGTACAAGCTGGAATACCTTTAATCTGGCCAGATGGTCTGCTTTTATACATTTCTGAACACAGACAAGCACGCCCGTGACAACAGGAACTGTACAAAACTCAATTATCTCCAGGCACAAAAAAAACATTTCACAAACAACCCAAAAGTACCTTACAAATACATAATATCCTAAAAGTTACATCCCGTGTAGCCCCGATCTGGGTGACCAACATATCCAAAAATAACCCAGATCAGTTCAGGGGATCGGGAATTTCCTAGATGTCCTAATTTGACTGACCGCACATGAGGCTCCTGCCCAAAACAGTTCCATAAGATCAGGGCTAGCGGTCAGTTTAGTTCGATAGTTTAAAACTGAACAAACTACCGCACATAGTCAATATTCTTACCCTGGAGCTTGTTCCCCTTGTTCGTGGGAAAGTTTCCACTGAACAGTGTCTTCCTAAGTGTTGTAGAACTGAACGCAGGTGATGCTGGAAGTCCAGCAGTGTTCGGGAGTTTCTGTGTCTGTTTTCAGTTTCATGAACTTGACGACCAAACACTGCTGCCTGCGTTCGTGCGAACAAGATGGCCACCACCCCTTGGTCATCCATAGGAAATGCGGCCACCCAGACAAACACTTAGAACACTGCGGTGGAAATTGCTACAAAGCAGTGATTAGGCTTAACAAGTTCCCGGGTGGTCTCCGGTTCATGCGGCTGTTTGGTTACCGAACCATATAGTCCAAATACACGAACGGAGACTTTTACAGTGCATATTACAGGGCCCATAGTCTGTGGGCAGGAGGCTCGCAAGCAGGCTCCTCCAGGAGCTTGTGGCAAACTCATGTGAGAAGGGGAGTTTGTCACATATACCCACAATTAAAAAATGTAGCAATAAATTCATGCATGTTTTTATTATAGTATATCTACTACATTGTTAAAAACAAAATGAAAAAAAACTACATCTGAGTATTCCTTTTAAAGTGAAAATATTGCAAACGTGTAGATTACTTTAATTACATGTTTTAACAATATACTCTAATTTAGAAAAACATGCAATATTTTGAGTCACGTGCCCTGAACAAAACATGCTCCATGCAAAACAACCAAAGTCAAAATAGCACCATAAAAATACAGAGAAAGCTCGTCATCGTGAATTCTGGAAACCAGTAATTAAGCATCGGTACGAGAGACCATATCTGTATTAAGATTTTTCATAAAATTGTCTGCTCTGTCATGATAAACAAATAATAAGTTTACTATGGCAAGTAGACTTTAATTGTGATTAGAATTCACAGCTGGCTCTATAGAGGCACATGACATGATGAGTTAGGGTACACAGCTGTAGCTATTATCTGCACCTCGTACATTCTGCTATGTCAGATACATTATCCACAAAGTCGTCATTAATTCAAAAGGGTTCTACACATCAGTCTGCTTAGGATGAGCATGATTCTTCTTTTAGGTCATTTGGGGAAAGAGTGGAGAGAGATACCATTAATTATTGTTTTTAAATGCCCTGTGTTTATTCCAATACTGGTAAAGTTTCTTAATTAATAATAACTAGCAAGTGCTGCTTGGTATCCAATCAGTACCTAGATTGTGTGCAAATTTAAAGTGTCTTGTGTTATAATTTTTTTAATTAGCTTAAAATGGCTCGGTCACTTATTGGATCCGTCTATTGCCCCACGACAACCCCTAAACCTTTTTTAGACATCTTTCCAATGTGTCGGTCAGACTGGATCTTATTTTATGTTGCCGCCATTTTAAAGAGTCCTCCCTGTCCTTAACTGGGCACACGTAAAGTTAAATGCATGCCTAGGGTTTACACAGACCTCAGTTGACTCTCATGATCATGCAGGAGTCAACATTGAGGATCTGTGGTGCACCACTGTCGGAGCGAGGTATTAACTTGATGTCTAATAGCAAATCTGACAAAGGATATGGAACAAGACGAACGCTCCACCCCTTGTCAACATTTGTCAACCTGCAGGTTATACATAAGGAAAAGTAATCCCTACTTATCCTTATATATGACTTTGCAAATAAATGCCATTGGGAAAAAAAATGGGGCAGCCAAAGGGGAAGGGGCAATTTTGAACATGCCTATTAAAAAGAAAAAAAAACATGATAGACCCACTTTAAGTCACTAGCTTTATTTTTTCATACTTGGTTACTAAGGATTGTTGACATAAAGCAGCCATCTTGAACTGATTTTTTTTTTTATCAACTCTTGTTGTTTTGATTAAAATATCTGCTCATTGTGGGTCAAGGTTTACTATGGCAGTGATATTAAAAAGTGATCGGAATTTCTAAACATACACTACCTAAACTGGATACATTATACCCATGATCACTGTAACTGTACGTAAAATTTCCATATACCATTTCAAAGACAGTGGAATAAAAGAACTGTTACCAAGAGGAAACAAATACAATGACTGATTCTTTTACAGTGCTGATATTATCGTTTTTAGTTTTCTGATTTTACATAATTCCTATTTAATGTGTGTCTTTTTGGCTGCATAATAGCCATCATGACGCTGAAATTCTTTTAATTTGCATCTTCAAAGTAACCTCCTATCCAGTATAGAGCAGGAGCCTGGAAATCACAAGCTGATGTGCCCTTTATCAAAAGCTCTCTGATTTGTTACTCCAGATGTTCCGCATGACTTCCTCTAGTTGCGAGCACGCAGTCAGTTCAGCTCCAAAGCATAATTAGTAGCTTTGCAAAGGTTTTAAATACTAGCAGTCCATTCCCCGGAGCTGTCCTTGTTAAATTTTTACAGTTTAAGCACTGCCACAGGGAGCTAATGCTAACAAAGAAATTGCATTCATTAAAAGCTAATGACAAATTATTGATGCAAACATCAAAATCCTTACTTAAACTTCCCAGTAAGTGCTACATAATGAGCTCTTCAGCAGCAGAAAACTGCCTTTAACTTATCCACCCATACCTTAAATGTCTATGTCATCTGACTTTAGTTCATGGCTTTTTCATTTGTTTATTGCACGCTTGCCAAAATATTTAGTATATGTCTGGATAATAAAATATCTGCAGTATGGTTGATATAATAGGCAGGGTGATGTAGAACAAATTTTATATATTAATTCTGCCTAAATTAATAATTGTCAGCAAATAGAAAAAAAAATAATTAAAATAATCCCTAAAGTGATTTTCAAGTCTTGAAAAAAACCCTAGATGTTACCAGTTTCATACCAATAAATGCGCATTGCTTAACTTTAAGGAGCGTTGGATACATTATTTTTTTTTCTTCTTTTTGCTAGTTACTGCTTACAAAAAAGTTGAACTGTTTTGTGGTAAGAGCTTTCATGGGACCTATTGGGACCTTACATGACAATATATTGTTGGGTAATCAAATTGGATGTACTGTCTTGGATTCCAGTCCCAGACGAGATGTAGTTAAAATGTTCTAAAACGTTGTATGCCAAATTCACATATTTTAGTAAACAAGATTAATGTATTGTGAAAACTTTTGTTCATTTGTGAATTTGTGTTGATATCGACAGGAGCACTTTAGAAATAATCAGCATTACTATATTCTTGCTCCACTCAAGCAGAGATTCAGTAATCTGAAGCGATTTCCTTAGGGTCCAGCAAAGAAAAAAATATTTTGTAAGAGTTAAAGCGTGCTACAGGTAGTATAGACAAGGCCGTCATGAAATCCCTAACTAAATTTACCATGACCCTGCTTAATGGTAAATGCCTATTTTAAATTAAAAACAAAAGTTAGACATGCAGGATTAGATATACAGATCTTCTATCTACCCTTACACATATAAAATGAGAATGTCAATGCAGAGCTATATCACCGCTGTAATTCATTTAATTAATATCAGAACTTGGTACACACGGATATGATAAAAGAAGTCCACAGTACTACAGACTACATTATTCCCCAAGACTGAGACTGCTAGGTCTTTTTATTAGTTATTAAAAAAGAAAATCAACCTTAGCTATAATATGTCATGGTTATATTCTAAATGCTTATATTATTGCAAGCCTTATTGAACGATCATTGGCTCTGTCGACAAAGCAGAGGTTGATATACATTCTTAGGCAGCTCGGACGCAGAGCTCGACATGACATCGGGTAGCTTTTGTATTTAAATCATTGCCTATACCAATATATACAGTGCGTATGTATTCCAATCAATAAAGTGATGAGTACATTGCCAAGGAGAAGGTTGGGTACCACGCTATGTCCTCCAAACCAGATTTATGTTTACATGGGATTTATGTCTGCATGAGACTCTGAAGGTCAAGGTTAGCTGATGGACCCCAATTCAGCCTTGTCATGAGATGATGTGCTCTCACCCACAGTATTTCTGTTTTATCCAAATTCAATCTCAACCAGCTGGCAATTATTCTGATAGGAAGTCATAAATAAACGGTGCAGGAATGAAGCAGCATTTCATTCGTGTCGTATTTATTACACGTCTCTAGTCTTTAGAGGGTTAATCATTCTTTAGAACATTGCATTTCCCATGAGCGAAAATGGTCTCAACAGTTTCCGCTGTAAAACACGCAAAAAAGTGGTTTATTTAAAACCATTCTGTGAAAGGGCTATTTAATGATCAATAGTCGTTTTTTTTTCTTTTCTTTTTACGGTCTTTTGCAAAACAATAGTTACAGTGTATATTTTGATACAGGGATACTGTTAATATGGCAGTGTGCTTGGAGACACTTTGCTAAATAAACATGTTAACATAAATGAAAAAATAAAAATAAACATTAAAAAAAAAATTGTATCTGACCGGAGTTCATAAAGTAGTCCCAAAGTTCTAATTTCCACCTCCTTCTCATATGTACGTGTTTTTATATATATTTAAGAATAAGACGTGTAATTTCCGCCATACTGCAAATGTGTTAGAATTATTGATTCAATGCTTTCTAAACTACAGATTTCCTATAAATGCATATGGAGTTTATTTTTGTGCTTTGCACAGATAACACCAGCCTGACACATTCTCCCATCTCAATTAATGTAACTCAGTGCTGGGTTATACCTTAATAATGGCTGCATGAAGAAAAACATCTGCTTCGACATCTGTACAAAATCTGTAAAACAGCTGTAGCTGGTTGCCACTTAATTTTAAATAGGTATGTCATATTAATAGTCATCCGGAGTACACTTCATGTTAAAGTGTTTCACTTATTCTATAATCGGTTAATAAAGGTTTAAAACTAAAAAGTCATATTACAACAGCAATGTAATGACCTAACCAATAAAAATCAATAAACATACTCACCAAAAAAAAAAAATATATATATATAATTTAAAAATATTTAAGGAAATACAATATTATTTGGCAAATTAAAATATATGCCCATAATATTTTAATAATGTTGTTGTTGTATTGTAATGTAGCAGATTCATTTGTATTTTAGTATTTGAATTTAGGTGATATCAACATCTAACAAAGACAAATTTCAGAGTTGTATGGTTTTTTTATTTTTGGTTTGGTTTTTGGGGGCCAGTTCATTCAAAAAGCATTGTGTTTAATTCTGTTGTAGATAAGTATCTTATTTTTTATCACTATTCTAGCACGTTCCCTGAACTTGTATGTTTTCATGTGAGTAGCTTGCCCTTAAAATAGCACTAAAACATGGACACCAACTTATAGTAACAAAGCTCACTCAGTTGCACAGACCACACAGGGCCTATGTCTGTAAAACAGTACAACATGCTCTATCATAAAGTAAAACATAAACCCCTCTACTATACAGTAAATGTTTTACACAAAGTCATTAAACAAATTATACAGGCCATACAATGAAACATTGCATAGAAGAAAACAAAGCCTCACTAATAGTAAATAAGAAAACGTACAAAACTCACCCAGACCTACAAAGAAAACAAAAAGCAAGCATTACCATGATAAATCATGTAAGCCTTTTCACAGCACCCATGACACTCCATTTATTATCCTGTAAATTAACGGGACACTATAGTCACCAAAACAGATTTAGCTTAATGAAGCAGTTTTGGTGTATAAATCATGCCTCTGTAGTTTCACTGCTAAATTCTTTGCCATTAAGGAGTCAAATCACATTTGTTTCTGTTAATGCAGTCCTAGCCACACCTCCCCTGGCTGTGACTGACGGAACCTGCATGAAAACAAAATGGTTTCACTTTCATGTTAACTTACTTTAAATGTTTTTATCTCTGGTCTGTAAATTGAACTTTAATCACATACAGGAGGGTTCTGCAGGGTTTAGCCAGCTATTAACAGAGCAGGTGATAAGAAATGTTAAATTAAACAGAATTTGCATTAAAGGAAGTATAAACATTAGATGACTCTTTACAGGAAGTGTTTAGGAAGGCAGTGTAAATCACACGCAGGAAAATCTGACTAGAGCTACATAAAGTCATTTAACTTAAATATCAGAGAATTGAGCAGTGAAACTGCAGCGGCATGATCTATGCACCAAACCTTTTTCATTAATCTAAAGTTGTTTTGATGACGATAGTGTCACTTTAACATAGACATTTATTACCAAAGATTACAAAATACATAACCACTTGCCCAGTAAAATATTTTTTCAGAAATAAAGAATCAACCAAACTGTTATATAGTAAAAGACATACACCAACTATAAAAGTCATAGGTCCACCAGCTGTAAGAAACACTCACACATGATCACACAGAAAGACATGCAGACCTATTCTAAGCTCTATAGGCCTGCAGACATGCAAGCCAATAGAAACACTTTCAGCCCCACACACAGAATGATTGGTACAAAGCCGAATAGACACAGTTGCTCAGTAAAACAAAGATTCCCTCAGAGCAATGGCCAATGGCAAAACACCCACACTAACTTATAGTTACAAGGGTTCACAGAGCCACTTACAGCCAGACAATATGATGTACAGACCTAGACTTCATACTCATATTAACCCTCTGCAAAACTTGGCAACTATTCGAGCCAGGTTATCAATGAAAAAGATAGCAGAAAAAAAAAACCATGCTGCATTGCCAGGTTTTCAAAGCAATCTTGTCTTCTATGCCAAGAACACCCCTCCTTACTGTGACCTCCAGGGATACTCTCCCCTCCCTATTATAGCCTGAAGAAGCACTACTCTAGTGATCTTTTGATATCGGTCAGCTTTATCGATCAAAGAATTATCTGCCCCTTCACAAGCTGCATAGATCCTGGGCTAAAGTATGCCAGCAGCAGGGCTTCAGCCTCCAAAGCCTTGTCCTAGCAACACCTCTGACACTTACCCTGAAATCCTGAACATTTGTAAGCTGTATTATGTGATAAACGCAAATGTAGATATGCTTCTAAATTGAGAACATCCGTATCTTAAATCATGTCCTTTTAAAGAGCCTTCTGTGTAAAATGTGTTTATAAGAGGAGTGCATCATCTATCAATACTGGCTTGGTTATAATGCTTCGTTCAGCGACTGTAGCACCCAGTATGCATTTTTAATGGTGGAATGATAAAGTAGCTTAAATGTACGTTAAGAAAACAAGCACCACATTTTAAGCATCATCACCTCAAGTGCCTTCACAGTGTGCTTTTTGGTGGATTTTTAGAACTTAGTATTGATTAAGGCAGCACAGCCAAAGCCTCATCTATTAAATTCTCAAAGATAAACACGTTTGCTTGGTTCTCACCGACATTACAATGTCCTCTTTCAGATAACTAAGAAAAACAACTTGCAACTGGGCTGTAAAATATGATGATGACATTTTGTCGTTTCCTTTTTGTTGTTTTTCTTTGGTATCAGTAACAGAATTATGCACTGACAAATAACGGAGAATAATTAACCCCTTAATGACACAACTTCTGGAATAAAAGGGAATCATGACGGAATATTTCCGTCATGTGTCCTTAAGGGGTTAAATATATAGGTAGATGCCTTTTAACATGACTGTGATTTTTGTTTTTTCGTAAACATGAATGAATATCATGTGACTACTAAAAACTAATACAGCGAAATGAAAACATGCTACAGGGAAGGTCCATACTAGTTACATAGTTACATAGCTGAAAAGAGACTTGCGTCGATCAAGTTCAGCCTTCCTCACAAATGTTGTTGCTGTTGATCCAAAAGAAGGCAAAAAACCTGGTCTGAAGCGCTTCCAATTTTGCCACAAACTAGGAAAAAATTCCTTCTTGACCCCAAAATAGCAGTCAGATGTCTCCTTGGATCAAGCAGCTATTACCCACTAATTAGAAATTATATCCCTGTATGTTATGTTTTTGTAAGTATTTATCCAATTTCAGTTTAAACATCTGTATGGACTCTGACAAAACCACCTCTTCAGGCAGAGAATTCCATATCCTTATTGTTCTTACTGTAAAAAAACCTTAGATGAAATCTCCTTTCTTCCAGCCTAAATATGTGACCTCGTGTCCTATGTATAGCCCGGTTTATGAATAGATTTCCAGATAAAGGTTTGTACTGGCCCCGAATATATTTGTATAAAGTTATCATATGCCCTCTCAGACGCCGTTTTTCCAAACTAAACAGATTTAATTTTTTTTAACCTTTCTTCATAACTAAAATGCTCCATTCCTTTTATCAATTTTGTAGCTCGTTTCTGGACCCTCTCCAGTGCCATGATATCCTTCTTTAGAACAGGCGCCCAAAATTGCACAGCATATTCAAGGTGTGCATTAGATTAGATATATATCCCCCATTTTGTTATATAGGCTCCTTGCATTAGATTTGTTATATAGGCACCTTGCACTAGATTTTGATTCACTTATTGGGAGCAATATTTGGGAGTACAAACAAAACGAATACCACCCAGCAGGTTGTCCCTCTTGTTGAGAAATCTCTTTTTTATTCCCCCCCTCCTGTTCCCAACATTGATATATAAATTATAATGTGCTTTGCCATTTGCAATGAACATTATGTTAGTGCTAGAATTTTAATAACCCTGCACAAATGGTTTGTTTATACTCAATTGGTCTTTGAATGTTATACTAATCTATATCACTTTTGTCTGGAAAATGATTAAATAAAGAGTCAAAAAAGGTAAGAATTTTATATCACTGTACTTTTTTACATTTCTAAATAAAGATTAAAAAAAAGGGGGGGGGGAAATATGGTAAGAGAATAGAGACACCAAATCAGACATAATGTTTAGTCCAGCGTTGGGAAGCTCTCTGTTATATCATTTGCTTGTATTAAAATAAAACCTTCATGATCACTAAATGTCACTGGTCAATAGTGATGTCCCGAACGGTTCGCTGGCGAATAGTTCCTGGCGAACATCGCTTGTTCGCGTTCGCCATGGATGGCGAACATATGCGCTGTTCGGTCCGCCCCCTATTCGTCATCATTAAGTAAACTTTGACCCTGTACCTCACAGTCAGCAGACACATTCCAGTCAATCAGCAGCAGACCCTCCCACCTCCTGGACAGCATTTTACATTCATTGTGAAGCTGCATTCTTAGTGAGAGGAGGGACAGTGTAGCTGCTGCTGATTTGATATGGAAATTGATAGCTAGGCTAGTGTATTCAGTGTCCTAGCTATCAATTAAGAATTAAGCTTTTTAAAGTGTTCCCTTCATAAAATATTAAATTTTATGTATATATTCTATTAGACTTTGTTCTTAAAAGTCATGGTAAAGTACTGGTAGCGACATTTTTCGAAATGTTTGATTTTGCGGAGGGCAATCAGGGTGCAGGTCTGGTTCTGAAGAAAGAAGGAATGGGTTGAGATAGAGGACTACAAAAATGCCTTTCACGTCAACTACTCCATCCCCAAATGATGCTCCCAGCATCCTAGCGTGGGGTCCTATTCCTTTATTTGGAGGCTGAGCTCGCTGTTCTTGCTTCTACATGTGGCTGCTCTCTTGAATTTTAAGGAAACAACCTTTGAAAATATTATGTATTTTATGCAATACATCTTCTGGCAATTTTACTGTCTAAGTATGTAGATTAAATATATATCTACCTGAAATAAACTTGGCATGAATGTGTTTTTGGGTGCTATATTCACGTTTTTTTAAAAAGCCTCTTTATATCTCAAGTATCTTAATTATTATTAAAAAAATAATAATCAAATGTAAAGCATAAAATGATGTAGAATGGCTGTTGGTACAGTAATATATATTTAGAATGCATGTTACAAATCATTTTGAATAGTAAAATATAAATATTGAAGCCAAGTTATTTTAAATAAAGCACATTAATAAGTATTTACAAAACGGTGAATTAGTTATTGATCGTAAAATTGGTACTTAGTTCGATAACGTTTTATTCAACTGTTTAAAATGCTCTAATCGCTATAGACAACCTAGCTGCTTTCAGCCAGCAGATCAGTAATTTCACCACAATTAAGTTTTCCTGGATTTCCAATTGTGTTGAAATGATTGAATTGACAACTTGACTTCCCGTTCTCTAGTAACACAGTTAGAGCGCATCAAATGAAAAGCTTAGATCCACATGGGATTTTAATTGTCATCATGTTTCTAGGGATGCGTAGCTTCACCTGTTTTCTCTCTGTGTAATTGCTGCACATACTTGGATTTTTTGCATTCCTACAAAGAAAAAAAAATGAAAAAATATTGACTAACAGTTTTGAACAAAGGAAATTACTTTGTACCTATTTGCTCTCCTGTTCTCACTTCACAGAATTTGCCAAAAGCAGTCAAGAAGCGAAAATGTATTTCCTTTTTATTTTATTTTTTATTTATCTCGAGGATATTTTAGGAAAGAAAATTAAAAGAAAGTAAAGATTAGAAAACAATTAAGCACAATTTAAACATGTTCCCACTGAATGAAAAGTGTGCAAATGTTGTCTCTAGCTTCCATTTAAGGCAATAGATTTACGAAAAAAAAAAAAAAGTCCTGCGCTCACTCCCATCACTCCTGGGCGGCAGCAACAACCACAGTACACATCAGCCCCAATACATATAGTAAAAAACAAAGAAAAAGTTACCTGCGCTCTCTCCTTAATACCTACCAAACAAATGGAGGTCATTTAGTTACTCCAATGGCCATTGGAAGGAATGCCTGACTGCCAACGTCAAGCCAGACCTCTCTAGACAGGTCCTACACCGACCTTTCACCTTGCTTCCTTGAGCTTCTGGAAAAGATACATAGGGATTTAGGAGAAATAAATAGATTTTCCCGAGTTTCTACCTGTTTGTTAAACATAGTATTTTGACTTTCTTATTGAGTTCACCTCGACAGAAGAACTAGACTTATTCCAACTGTGTAACATACACGTAAACCCTTCAACAGTAATGTGCTGTGAGAGTAGGTGTTGGTAAATTGAATTATTGGCTGCAGAATTCAGCTTACCGAATCAGCAACTGTAAAATATTCATAAAACTCATGCAAATATGTGAGCCAGTATTTGAAAGGTTATGTGATCTTGTAACAGTAGACTTCTATTTTAAAATAACTATTTATGAATAAAATAAGATTGTTAAATTAGACATGGTACTATATTGGGACGTAAGTAGCGTGTTTTTGGTAGTGGCTAGAGGGGTATTTGTTCCTGTGATACAACCACTCTATGAGTCCAGAATTGTCCCTTGTGCAGAATAATTTGTTTTAAGGCAATAAATCATTTTTGAGATAGAGACAAAGGAAAGTCAATGCATTATATCTTGAACAAACTAATACCTCGATGTAAGTCAAAATGAGGTCATATACTATGGATCTAGAGGTGAGACATACTAATCACATAAATAAACTGAGCCTGAATGTTGTATTACATTAGAACTGTCAGGATTACAGAATGATCCAGCACGTAAAATTGTATAACACAGAGGACTGATAGGTAACGTATACCGGACCTTAGAATGGCCGGACTAACGTACCAAAGAATAGTCAGGAATAGCCGAAGTCAAGGGAAACAGAAAGAGACACGATAAGGAAAAGCCAGGAGTCAGGGATGCCAGAAAACAGGGAAGTCAAAAACAATGCCAAAGTCAAATAACCAGAATTACCAGAATCAATAATGCGTTCTCAGACAACCACAAGGGAAACCACGATAGGGCACTGAGCAGGATGAGAACTGGGCCTAAATACCCCTCCTCTAGGTCTTATAGGCTGTAACCGGCCTTTGACCCCAAAGTCAGTTACCAGGTTTTCATTTGCATAAATGCTGCTCAGCATTAACCCTTGTGTGGATTTGGTTGCTGCTCGGCACAACTTTTCCTGTGTGGACAGTAAATGTCATTAACTACATTTTTATAAGCGGATGAATACGTTACAAGAACACAGCTCTAACGCTCGTAATAAAACACACATTTTCCAACTGTTGGAGCAATGTAGGGGCTATTTAGGTAAACCCCTGAAAAGGAGTAATAATATATAATATAATGCGATTAACTTACATTTAGCCTATTAGTGCTGGTCTTGTCATGGCCGCCACTTCTCCTCTTCCTGAGATCATCATTATTGATTATCTCAGCCAATCCAAAGCTTCTCCATAGAGAAGGATTATGGGGGCTAGTGCTCATTTTCTCATAGAAATGAATTGACTCAGTACATCTAAATGGGGGGGGCATTCAGAATATCCAGGTAGCGTGTGGAGACATTGAATATTGTTTCAAATATCTTTGCAGGACAGCAACCAGAAAGCCTAGTGTCTATCTGAGTGACAGCCACTAGAGGTGACACAAAGCAACAATGTAAACTCTACCTTTTCCCAAATAAGGCAGTGTTTACACTGCAGGGACTGGCTCTTTGTCCCAGAACCACTACATTAAGTTATATTTAGGGAATAACATTCTATTGAGGTCCTAATCTGGAGCCAGAGCGTGACAAAAAACCTTTACTGGATGAAATGTGGCCGTGGCAGTGTTTGCTGTTTACCCAATAAATATGGCTAATAAATATATAAACACTACTTTTTTATTATGAAGTCTGGAACTATCTGAGATACACTTGTTCTTATATTTCATATTTTGTTTTCTATTCTTATATGTTTTACAGAATTATAACACATTTTATGTTTAATTATTAATTATGAATAACTAATATATATATATTCATTTATATATGTATTGTGCATAAAATATTTTAAAATTATATTCTTTAGTTTGAAAGCAAACATTTGTGAGATTTTGATAATGAAGTTTGACGAGAAAAATGGCAAAAGATAATATTTAGTCGTTCAATAATGAGCTACCATAGTAGTCATTATAAATTAAACTGTATAAATGACAACTTCAGTATAGCCAGCTATTCTCATTATAAAATTAAACATACATTCTAAGCATAAAATTAGACTATAATAAAAATGGCTGTTTATCATATCCTGCAACGATACTAAAATTAAAACAACAAGACAAAAACATTAAACAGTTACTTCGCTGCCTCTTACATCTTAACACAGAAAATACTGTTTCTAATATATATTTACAGATACTGGTAAAAGAAAAGGCTTACATCAAAATAAAATGTCACCTGGTTTGAATATGATAGAGGTGGGCAATGATAAGGGTAGTTTACCAGCTACAATGTACATTTTATTAAAGAGTATTGTAAGATTGTGTGTAGTGTTTTTCATAGATGCAATTTTAAGATGTTATTTCTCCATTGTGAAGGTCTGTTGCAGGAAGATATAACTGTTATGACAAGGAAAAAAACACTGATCAGCCACAAGATAAAAAAACACCTGCCTAATATCATGTAGGTGCCATGCTGCCAAAACACCTCTAATGTGTCAAGGCATGAACTTCACAAGACCTTTGAAAGTGTCCTGTGGTATCTCGCACCAAGAAATTAGCATCAGATGCTTTAAGTCCTGCAAGTTGCGAGTTGGGGCGTCCATGCATTGTATTTTTTGTTCAAGCTTATCCCACAGATGCTCAATCAGATTGAGATACGTGGAATTTGGAGGTTAAGGTAACACCTTGAACTCTTTGTCATGTTTCTTAAACCATTCCTGAACACTTTGTGCAGTGTGGCAGGGTGCATTATCCTGCTGAAATAGGCCACTACCATCAGGGAACACCATTACCATGAAGGAATGTACATGGTCTTCAACAATCTCTAGGTAGATAGTGCATGTCAAATTAACATCCCCATGAACACCTGGACTGAAGGTTTCCCACCAGAACATTGCACTGAGCATAACACTGCCTCCGCCGGCCTGCCTTTTTCCCATAGTGCATCCTGCTGCCAACTCTTCCCCAGGTAAATGCACATGCACCCAGCCATCCTGATCTAAAACCTGATCTAAAAGAAAATATGATTCATCAGACCAGGCTACCTGCTTCACTTGCTCCATGGTCCAGTGCTGACCCTCATGTCCCCATTGAAGGTGCTTTGGCAGTGGACAGGGATCGTCTTGGGCACTCTGACTGGTCTGCAGTTATACAGTCCCATACGCAGCACACTTCCCAATCAATGAACTTTGGGTGTTAATAACCCATAACAGTGCACCAGTTGTCGTTTCTTGCACCCTTTTTGGTAGGTACTAACCACTGCATACTGTGAAATCAACACAAGAATTGCTGTTTTGGAGATGCTTTGATCCAGTTGTCTAGTTATCACTATTTGGCCCTCGTCAAAGTCACTTAGATCTTTTCACTTCCCCATTTTTCCTTCTTCAAATAGATAGAATTCAAGAAATGACTGTTTACTTGCTGCCTAAAATATTACACTCCTTGACAGGTGCCATTGTAACAATATAATCAATGTTATTCACTTCACTGCCTCTTACATCAGTGGTTTTAATGTGACTGTTTAGTGTAAAGTACCAGCCAAAGGGGAAGCCATTTAAAATCTAAGTAAGCTCACTATTACAAAATACATGAGTGGGTGAAGTAACCAAGAACAAGGAAGTAGAACATCACATTGCCTTTGAGTTTTTAAGAATATTTGTTGTATTTTTCAGCCCCATCTTGGAGGCAAAATGCAATATATTTTAAAGTTCTGCATGAAAACTGCATGGTTACTAGACAATCAGTGATTTATATTTCCTTTCAACGTGGTTCATAGCTAAGAGATTATTACTTCAATGTATTTCAGACAGTAGTTTAAACTTGTGTGAAACTGGGTCAGTTTAGAGGGTTCCAGTTTTGAGATTGTTCATTTAAGTATCAGTTGTAACTCTGTGTTGGTGTTCAATTAAACGCTACACACACATAATCCCATGTTTTTTAATTATTTATTTTACTATGGGCGGCAAGCTTGACCATGTTTCTTAAAGTATTTAAAAAAAATTTTTTTTTAAAAAGCCGCTAGCTCTTGGAATAAAAAATAAAACTAGTGTAACAAACAGCAATAAATCCTATGGATAAAAATAAATGATGACTATTTTGATGATCGCATAGATGATATTATAATAACAGGACTATATGTGTCCTTAAAAATAAGACCAATGTTTAATCGAATAATGAAATGCCATCTCTAAATAAAGAAACAGCATCTTAAAAATTAAAACCAGCAGCAGTATAATGACCTTTGGTGTTTTTTATTAGAATGTTGCTTGCAGTCTCAATGAGCTTAGAGAATATACTAACAAAGCTCTCGTAGCATGATACCATCTCAGTAATTCATTTAAACACATTAAACACACATTTAACATTACAATGTTAAAATGTGAGCTCTTATTCCTAAGTCTCACACTATTGGCATGAATTTAGAGTTGGTAGTGTCTGCATTGTCTTTCCATTTTGGGATAATATTTGCCAGGATTTAGAGAACGACACATAACCTGTTTTGATGGTTTTCCACCCAAATTTAACTAGAGGGCATTCTCACCATATATGTAGTTCATCGGCTATGTCAGCGCCGCATCTCGAGGAGAAATACCTATCCTGTAGCTACATCTTTTTTTACTTTTTGAGGTGTTAAATGCCACCTATTTAGAATCTTGTAATGGGTTTCCATTATATTAAGACAATGGATTGATGAGTATACGGTTTGTAATGCAGCATACCACTCTGTGATATCAATTTCTTTTTTGAGATCTCTAGTCCACCTGTCTTTTGCCTTGGGGTTAGTGACTCCTTTACTAAATTGTGTTATAACAATACATTTCGAAAGTAATTTGGTATCCTTTCCAAGTTCAATAATATTGTTTAATTTGTCCACTATTTCATTTGAGTTTTTTCTATATATTGAGGTCTTTAAATAGCTTTTAATTCCAATATAATTAAATATCTCCCGCTGTGGAATATTATACGATTGCTGTAGATTTTGAAAGGTTTTAAAGCTTGATTGATTCCAGAGCACAGAGATTTTGGTGATACCCTGTTGAACCCATAGTGACAAATCCAAATTTTCTAATGTATTCCTCAGGTGTGAAAGCAGAAGAGAGGACAAGATTTTATTGTCTAGACTTACATCTCTTTTAAAACAATTCCAACGGTTAAAGACACTTTGCAAATCAAGTTGAAAGGGGGTTTAATACTATCTGCCTCTATCTCTTCCCATCCTTGGGATTTGTAGTTGTCAAGGTGCATAAGTACTATTTGCATTAAGAAGGCGGCTCTATAGTATAGATTGATGTTTAGAAAACCAATCCCTCCCTGTTTCTTATTAAGGTGTAGTAAATTAGCACTTATCCTATGTCTTTTGTTAAGCCAAATATATTTTGTGAAGGCTGTGTGTACCATCTTTAGCCAATGTGTGGGTACTTTTAGGGGAACCATTGTAAAAAGATATATACATTGAGGCACCACATAAGATTTTAAGGTGTTAACTCTTCCCCACGAGGAGATCTCCATAAGAATATTGTGAACCACTTAATAAGTACCTGTCGTGAAAAGAACAAAAATGGCAGTTTAACGAATTATATGGAGATATCGCCAGAGCTCTCATAGAACTAAATCCCTCAAGACACCTGATGTTATTTTGCCCGAGCTGTTATTATTTATATAATCGAAATCATTCATTATTTTTATCAATTTGATTCAATACTGTTCAATGTCACTTACATTTTTTTTTATTATTCAAAGTGCTGATAAAAATCAATTTTTGCTTTATATTCTGAGTTTAGGACTAAATTGGAGAGTGTTTAGTTTTGCGATAACTAATATTGTTCAATGGCAAATACTTTATACCCACAAGGTTGATCCCCAGATATTGTAGAACTACAAATCCCATGATGCTTTGCATTATTTTAGAATGTTTTTATAATGACAAAGCATCATGGAAGGTGTAATTTTAAAACATTTGGGTAATCTACCTGTTGGACAAACCTGGTATAGATTTTATTGAAGTGGAGTTATCTGTTCTCCTGTGCTTTATTATTTAGTCCACTATTTCTCTACAAGTGTTTGCTGATTTTGGTGAAATTATGGTTACCTGTGCTCTCTTTGGTAGGTAATTTGGTTAAGGCAATCCTGGTCAATACTTGGTGGTTGATGGTTGTTTTTCCATCGTTGTAACATTCTCTTACCATCACGAACATGAACTTTGATTACCTATATTTATAGCCCCTCGTTAATATTAATGATCATTGTATAAACTCAATGTGGCTGAATTTAACATTCGTGTGACATTTCCTTAAAATATCAAGTAATTTCGAATGCAGGCAAACTGCTACTGTCGTGGGTGAGAAACGATTTGTTGTGCTATTGTGTTTTTAAAACGAAACAGCATTTTGTAAATATCAAACTTCACTTCACATTTGAAAAACTTAATGCACCAATGTTTTTCATAGCCTATGCTGAGGTTTCTATGGCAACGGCGATTGAATACACGGCAATTGAACACCAATTAAACACCTTACCAATCGCTCCTATACTCTCTCCTGTTGCAGGCAGACATATTATCTCACATGCCTCAATAGACTTTTTGACTGACACCAGGGACAACACTGTTGCATATATAGGCTTTTTATCATTATGTGAATACTGAGCAATAACATAGTAATCACACAGTTATTATTTATATCTTGGAAGAATAGATACCTGGTTATAGTGCACATTCATGCCACGGAACATACAACTAAAAACGGCACAATTTCAAGAATAAAAGCTCACATATGATTCTCATTTAATGTAACCTTTCATTAAAATAGACATTCGGTTTTAACGTTTACAGTGTTCATTTAACCCTATAAATGCTAGTCGCACCACTCAAAGGCATTTTACTATGCAGTCAGCAACTTCAATCACTGATATCTTACAAAATACAAGGAGTGTCAGCCTCTCATTCTGTTCTAGAGTACTATTGGCATCATCATTATTTTCACATCCTTTTACACCCAACCTGTCACATCCACCACCTAACCTACCACTCATTTAAACACACATCTCCCCTATCACTCATTTACACCAACCACTTCCACCTCACCTACCAATCATTTTTTTACCACTCACCATGTTAAATAACCTGAACTCCCACTTATTTTCAGTCAACACCATTGCCATCAGATACCTCCTACTCTGTCACATATCCCCAATTTGTCACATATCATCCTGCCACATACCGGTCACCCTGTCACATACCACCACCTCGCCACATACCCTCAGCTTGTCACATACCACCCACCCTGTCACATACCCCCAAACTGTCACATACCACCACCCTGTCACATAATGTCAGCTTGTCACATACCTTCCATCTTAACACCCACCTGGCTATAAACACCCTCCCAATCTATCTCATGTGACTCAGCACACAATCATGTACACCTATTCACAATATTAAATATGCTCCCAAGCATGTACATCCATCAAACTTCTCATGCACCCTTCACATCCCGGTCAAGGACATCCACCCGTCAAGTAACCTAACCATAATGGATGATGATACCACAACATAGTAACATTCACATTCTTTTACCCATTCACATACAATAGTGAAAAAAACCTCTCTCGACCCATCCTCTCCCTCTATCGTCCCATATCCCTGCTCCCTTTTCCCTCAAAGCTTCTGGAAAGACTTTTCTTTACCCGTATGTCTCACTTCCTCAATTCCAACTCTCTCCTTGACCTGGCTTTCGCCCTCTCCACTCTACTGAGACTGCTCTTATCAAAGTTACTAATGACCTAATAGCAACTAAATCCAAAGGCCACTACTCCATACTAATTCTTCTTGACCTCTCTGCTGCCTTTGACACCTTTGATCATGCTCTCCTTCTTCAAACTCTTCAATCATTCAGTCTCTGTGACTCTGTCCTCTCATGGTTTTCCTCTTATCTCTCCCAACGCTCATTCAGTGTCTCCTTTTCTAATGATACCTCCTTCCCTTGTCCTGTCTCGGTTGGAGTCACCCAAGGCTCTGTCCTTGGTTCCCTTCTATTTTCTCTTTATACTCCCTCTATTGGCAAACTTATTACCTCATTTGGATTCCACTACCACCTGTACACTGATTACACCCAGATATATATCTCCTCCCCGGACCTCTCCCCTTCCGTCCTGCAACGTGTCACTGCTTGCCTTTCTTCCATCTCTGACTGGATGTCCTCCCGCTTTCTTAAACTCAATCTCTATAAAACTCCTTGTCTTTCCTCGTCCTAATCCTCCTCTTTTGCTCTCCCTTCAAGTTAGTGGTATCCAGCTAAGGTGCTGGTCCATGCTGTTGTTCTCTCTCGCCTTGACTACTGCAATCCCCTTCTCAGTGGTCTTGTGAGTTCCCAGATTGTAGCCTTTCCAATGCAAAAATTAATGCAGCGGCAATGCTAATTTTCCTGTCCACTTGCACACTTCTCACGCCTCCCCGCTCTGTCAGTCCCTGCATTGGCTGCCAGTTAGATATAGGGCTAAATTTTAAATTCTGGTGCTTGCTTACAAGTCCCTACATAATGCTGCTCCAACCTACCTATGCTCCCTAATACACAAGTATGTCCTTTAGAGGCCCCTGCACTCTGCCAAAGACCTACATTTATCCTCTGTCCATACTCCCACCTCTGATGCACGCCTCCAAGATTTTTCCAGGGCTGCACCTCTTCTGTGGAACTCCCTTCCCTTCTCCGTAAGACTTTCACCCAGTCTCCACTCATTCAAAAAATCATTGAAAACTCACTTCTTCAAGAAAGCATATCAATTAAACTGTTAGCAGGTTTTTATTCTCCACCCCCATGACTCCTGCAAATGTCATAAATTACCTACTAAGCCCTCAGAGAATACTTTTCTAACAACCTGCTTTATACCCCTACTTTTACCCTTTGTGTCACTATACCCCATTCTCTCTAGAATGTAAGCTCATTGAGCAGGGCCCTCCACCTCCTCTGTTCCTGTACGTCCAATTGTCTGGTTACAATTACATATCTGTTCGTCCACCCATTGTACGGCGATACGGAAGTCCATCCTTGCAAGCGCACTGTCTTGGCGTCATACTTTATTTTGGCACGGGTGGAAGTTTTCTGAGAAACTTTGGTTACTTACTAATAATAATGTATGTACCTATAATGTGATTTAGAGCTTGAACGATGAATCTTAACGACACAGGCTAATTTCTAAACACATTTAGTGTAGCTTAAAGATACATTACTGTGAGTTTTATTGTTGTGGAGCTCTGTTATACACTCATATACACCAACAAAAGAGGAACACCAGAAAAAGAAAACGAACAAAGAGATTTGGGCCCAAGATAAGGAATACTCCTCCTAAATAAGGACACTTGGGAGGTATGCACATTATAGATACAAAAAAAGGGACAGAAACATGTAATTTTTATCAATTACACATCCCGCGACTCATCATGGCTTTACATATGTTTGTGGATTATATTCCCCCTTGATTCTGGGTCAGTCTTTTGTGGAAATGTATAAAAGAAAAAAAAGAAAACATAATGTGTGTAGAGAGGAGTGTATAATAACAGATACCCCAAATATGCTACATGCAGATGCACTCCCCGTTACTAATTTTTTTTTTTTTTTAAATTAACATTTTCAGTTGATCATAGTGTCTTTATTGGTATTTTCCAGATTGCCTTAAAAACCTGAAGCACAATGTTTTGAATCAACAAGTATTTCCAAATATAGTGAAACATACTGTTGGTTTTATTCACGATACATAGAATTGTAGTGAATCGAGGTGGAATTGCAACATTTAGGTAAAAATTTTCCAACCTACCAAAACTCACTACTTGGCTATTTTAGAGTACATTGTGTAATTTAGTTTGTCGGTTCTTTGATATTTTGTGTTAAACATATAAACCCCTAATATATGTAGTGCAAACTGAACTTTGAACCGTGAGAGAAAAAAACAAGAAACTTGAGAAAGTTTGTTCAGTGAGTTTGCCGTTCGCGATGAGCATTTAGCTAACTTAAAGCTATCATCACCTTTTACTTTCAGCTGCTGAATCAGTCTGCAACAAACTATTGTCACAAAGCATTTAAGGATTCTGCAACATCGTACAGTTACTTTGAAAACTTCAGGCCAAAATGACATCATTTCTATATAAAAAGAAAAACGCATATTGAATTTCATATATTCTCGTTTTAATATATATTTAAAATGCCACTGATAAAACTGTGCAACATTATTACTGCTTATTTAAAAATGCACTGTTTGAAACAAAAGGCAACTATTGTAGGGTATTTGGATATTAGAGGGAGTTAGGTGAGGTTTGTCAGAGAGCAATAGGAACTCAGAAACACAAGTCTTTCTAAATCCCCTCTATGCCTAAATACCCCCAGCCATAATGATACCTGCATTTTTAAAGTCAACATTTTGATATTGACCCTTATTTTTTAGAACATACATAAGGAACTGCACTCAATCCAATCAGTTTGAGCCAGGGTTCTGAACTAAACCAGAACCAAGCACCAGGTTCCCATGGAAATTATATATAATAGAAAAGAGGATCAGGCACTACTTGGTTCAAAACAGGCAACTTTATTGGAACACACAGCAACGTTTCGACCTTAAAGGATCACTATAGGGTCAGGAACACAAACATGTATTCCTGACCCTATAGTGTTAAAACCACCATCAAGCCAGAAGCTGTAACTCTGCATGCTGTTAGACTCAGAAAAACAAGCAGTGTGCTGACATCATCAGAAGTGGTAGCCTGATCCAATCACAGTGCTTCTCCATAGCATTGGCTGAGACTGACAAAGAGGCAGATCAGGGACAGAGCCAGCACAATTCAAGCACAGCCCTGGCCAATCAGCATCTCCTCATAGAGATGAATTGAATCAATGAATCTCTATGAGGAAAGTTCAGTGTCTGCATGCAGTGGGAGGAGATACTGAATGTTTGGATGCATTTTAGGCAGCCATGATCCAGGAAGGATCTCTAACAGCCATCTGAGGAGTGGCCAGTGAAGTTATCACTAGGCTGTAATGTAAACACTGCATTTTCTCTGAAAAGACATTGTTTACAGCAAAAAGCCTGAAGGTAATGATTCTACTCAGCAGAACAAATCCAATAAGCTGTAGTTGTTCTGGTGACTATAGTGTCCCTTTAATGGTCTTTGTCAAGCTTGACAAAGACCGTTAAGGTCGAAACGTTGCTGTGGGTTCCAATAAAGTTGCCTGTTCTGAACCAAGGAGTGCCTGAACCTTTTTTCTATTATATTGACATTTATTTTGTGAAATTTAGTTTTCATTTCTATGTTAACCCTGTAAAGACTAATGACATTTACTGTGGAGGTAAAATATACTATTTGACAATTTATACATTATTAAGGCATTTTCTTGTTGTGAAAAGTTTTGTGTTGGTACGTAAACTAATTCTGTTCTTTTTAAATGAGACTTCTTAAACCTAAATTCTACATCATAGAACTATATGATTAATATATATTGCCCATTACATATGTGATATGGAAATATATGAAAGGCATTAGTTAAAATCACTCTTCAAATGTTGATTTCCTGCTGTACCTTCCTTCCAACACTCGAGGTTATGAAAAAGTCGCAGAACAGAGTGTTTTCTATTTTACAGTTGCACAGTCTGATTCTTCGGAGCGGCGTACGCCAGCTCACTAAACATAATAAAGCATGAGGCTAACTGAGTGAATCTGCAAAGATTTTAATACGTGACATTAAATAGTAATGGTAAAATCAATGGGTCACCCTAGGAGGCTAGTGCAATGGCAACTAATAGCTTTCCATTATCCTGGGCTCTGCAGTCCCTGGGTACAGGAAAACCAAAGACGTACAGAGATCTATTTTATTTTATTTTAATGTATTTATTCGTTTTTGTTTTACACGTCTTATTTTATTTCCCATGTAATCGTTTCATTGATTTCTCTTTTATTTTTACCCTCCCCTAATTCTTGTCTAAATTTACAGGATGCAAACGCAGTCTGTGCTTTCTGGTTCAGTGACAGTCTCATGGCAAGTTCTCTATCTAAAAGTGACGGAAGAGCAAGAGACACATAAATCTGGGATGAGACCCTATTCAATTCTGACCTTCACAATACAGTGCGTACAGCTCTCCTTGACTGCTTTGGATTTCAACAAACAGTTTGCTATTATGAGCTATACTATGCACAGACATCTCACAGGAAGCACTGAGCCACACAAAATATATATATTATTTGTTCATATTTTTGGGGGGGATGTGACTGGCGTTAAGGCAACATCAGCGAAAATATACTTCCCACAGCTGTTGGAGAACTACAACTCTCATGATGCTTTGCAAGGTCACTAGTATACAGTATTTTACATATTGTTAGACAAGAAAAAAAAATCAGAATTACTGTAACATCTAATAGAGTTGTTGCATTTTGTATAGCTTGCAGCTTCTTGTAACAATAAACATAATCTTAAAATAATCATGCAGAATCAGTAAACTATTGGAAGAATAAAAATGGTGTGTTCTCTTTTGGTAATTATTAGCAAAGGGACTTCAGCCTTTATTGACAGCCACATCAAACATTATTACGATTAGATTACAGATTACTGACCCAGTAGCTCACTAATATGATGTTCAATCAAGTTTGTGTCTTGGTCTATCACTCTCCTTTTGTGACTTACTTAAAGGGACACTTTAGCTGTTGTAGAATGAAGCAGTTTTGATGTATAGATCATGCCTCTGCAGTCTCACTACTCAATTCCCACAATTTATGAGTTAAATTACTTGTTTATGCAGCCATAGTCACACCTCCCTGCGTATGACTTACACAGACTTCATAAACACTTCCTGTAAAGTGTCATATAATGTTTACACTTCCTTTATTGCAAATTCTGTTAGAGTTAGAATTTCTTATCTCCTGCTCTAATACCTTGCAGGAACATCCTGTGTGTAGTAAAAGTTCAATTTACGGAGCAGGAGATAAAAACATTTAAAGTAAATTACATCTGACTGAAAATGAAACCATTTTGTTCGTGCAGGCTGTGTGAGTCACAGCCAGGGGCAAGTGTATCTAGGGCTTCATAAACCGGTACAAAAGTTATTTAACTACTAATTTGCAGTGAATTGAGAACAAAACTTCAGAGACATGATCTATGCACCAAAACTGCCTCATTAAGCTAAAATGTTGTTTTGGTGGCTACAGTGTCCCTTTAAGACATCTGGTGTAAGACTTCTGTTAGCTTTACTATTAGCTTAATTTACGGGGGTTTTCGTGAACAAAATTACTCTCAAATGCACATGTGGTTGTGTATGCATATGTACAGGATAGAAAACTATACTACAGGAAAATATGAAAGTGTTTTATAGACGTGATTTGTGATTTATAAGGCTTGAGAAGCATTGTTTATTTTCATAGTCATTTTTTACCTGGTTTAATTTACGTAATTTGAATTAATTATCTTAATGATGCTTTAACAATACATAGTCAACTTTAGCATTGAAAATCCTTTTATTTAGTGCGATAGTGCTTTGACAAAAATATTACATTCCAAAACGTACGTGTGTATGTGTGTCTGTCTGTCTGTCACACAATCATTACATGGTTATGGTTACATCCCGTGGAAGATATCTCCAGATTCTTGGCTAAACCATTTTAGAGATATTTTGACCAAAGCCAGGTTCCCTGAGGCACCCGCAGCCAGTGTTGTTTCATTATTTAGGTTTGTTTTGTTTTTTTAAGCGTTTTTATATTCCCCATACAACTGGCCTTGCTTGTGTCTTTTGCTGAAGAATACATTCATAACATAATTGATTTAGTAAAACTAAAATAATGATTCCTGATCCCCACATTGAATTAATACACTGTGTCATCATTAAAATAAACTGTAGTCCACAGTAGGGCTGACCCCAAACATTAATTAAGACATATATCATCCCATAGAGGGACTGACCCTCAAGCATGATATAGTAATTTAAATTCACAATGCTTCAGAAAAGGACTGACCCTGAATGTAACATTTCTATTTAAATATACACCATTTAAATTAGTAATAATCTTTTCAGCTCGGTTCAAGTCACTCGAACTGTAAACACTTGCAGCAACAGCTGAGATGCCGAAACACATAAAATAGGAGATTGTATCTTCTATAGATTAATTAAATGGGAAAATATACCCCAAGGTACTTCCTTGAGTGAAGACTCAAGGAATGAAAATTTTTTTTAAGAAATAAAACAAAAAATAGAGAAAGCAGGTGAAATGCAAGAAAATCATAATAAAACTAGAACACTTCAGATATAAAGATCTGCATTCAAAATTTGTAAATGTTTTTGTTTAAAATGTAGCTTTTACAAAGAATGACTTCACTCCCCTCCCGGGTTGCTAGAATGCATCCATGAAGTTGATCTTCAAAGGTAGCTGTGTGGAAATGTATCATTTGCAGTCCCTCTACTTTGATGCAGAGGGACCACAGTTGAGCTCTGACAGTTACATACATTTCCCTACATCGTGAAAACTAGCTGTGGAGCAAACAAGGTGCTTAAAGGGTTTTAAACTGCTCAGCATTGTTGGGAGAGAAAGGGTTAGACTGAATGAGATTTTTTTTTTAGCTTGACTATGTTACTCAATAGTTTGCAATACAGTTGTCAGCACATTACAATTCACTCTGTAGTGAATACAATTCTCTGGTATTTTTTTTGTTATATTAAATGCTGAAAGTTCTTGGTCATCAAGGCAGGGCAATGTCAGGACTACTAATTATTTAAGCTTTCCAAAGCATGCACTTTTCTACAAAGGTAATTGACAATACAGAGTTAAAATATGGTACTGCAAAGGTCACTGCATATATTTAAAGAGCGATAGGAGAAGAGATCGAGAGAATAGAGGGAGAAAAAGAGAACAACGAGAGAGAATATATATAGTTATAAATGAAACCAAGAGGGCTGCACTCATCTGAACATAGATACATTATAAGGGGGCTGCTGGAGACAATGAATACAACTTACAAGATCCAGCACACTCACTCACTCATTAAACACCAACTTCAAGGCTTACAAAATTTTAGAGTTTTTCTTTCTATTTTTAAAAACACCAGAAAGGCAAAAATAATGTGGATTTAGTTACAGTATACGTGATCGTGCTTTGCATAAGCCTGTCACAATGAAAATGTCCCCCAATTTGGTACTCAATGCCTTGTCCTCTGAGATTAACCCACTCACTTTGAGGTTGGTGTTTAATAGGTGAGTGAGTGTGCTGGATCTTGTATGCTGTATGAATTGGCCCCAGCAGGACCCTCGTAAAATATGCATGTTCAGGTGAGGGCAGCCTTCTTGACTTCATATATAAATATATTTGGGAGTCCAAATCAACTCCTGTAGTTTTACACTCCTCTCTGTCATAGGTGCTCGATTTCAGGTTCTATTTAACCTTGCACTGCAGAGAGTCCCAGAAGGAGGGATTTTTCCAGTTAAGTGGGTAATCTCATAAGAGCAGGCATTAGGATACTAGAGTGGGCCCCACCAAGAATGGGGTACATTGACATTGTGGCAGGCTTATGCAATCTTTGATCATATGCTGTGACTAAACCACCATTATTTTTCCTAAGGAGAGAGAGAGAGAGAGACAGAGACAGAGAGAGTGTGTGTGTGTGTGTGTGTGTCTGTGTGTGTATCATTACATGGTAATGCCGTGGAAGATATCTCCAGATTCTTGGTTAAACAATTTTAGAGATATTTTGACTAAAGCCAGGTTCCCTGAGGCACCCATCACCTGGCCCACACTAAGCACAATTGCTAATGCAATGTTAGCATTACAATTTATATTGCGTCCATAGTTCAATGTCATTCATTGGATGAGCACATTAGATAACATACTTAGCCATTAAATGTTGTTAAAATACAGATGAAATTATTAATTAGGTCCATCCCATCCTTATTCACACAAATATATACATGTAATTAGCTACATTTACATATATAACTTGTCATATCCACCAACCTGATTAGCAACATTCTCATAGATAGATAGTAGACACATACAGACACATTAAAGGAACACTCTTAGTACCAACACCACTGCAGAGTGCTGTAGTGATTACAGTGCCAGGAATACCATTGCGCTCGTGCCCCCATTGTAAGTAGTCAAATTATTTTTTTCAATGTTGGCTTTTACCTGAGATCTCCGGCGCTAGAGTCCACATGCCCAAAGGCTGGCCTTGTTACTAAAGCAGAATTAGAACGCCATTATTAGCAATTCTGGTGAGCTGCAGGTGTCTGTAGAACCAGAACTTTTGGTCAAATCACTGAAACAGTTTGTCCCCAAACCAGGGTCAGGGCTCTGCAGACACCATAACCACTGCATCAGCATACAGTGGTTATCATCATGCCTATACTGTGACTTTACTGTATGGAAGGGTAAAAAAAAAAACCTTGAAGGCCACTTTCATTTGTTAGATAAACTGCTTGCATGACAAAATGGAAGTAAAGTCAAGAGTCGAAGAATGGGAATCATCAATTTTCTTAGTGGGTTGAAACAATACAGAAGGCGTCCCCTTCAGCTCTTGTTCAGCACCTGTTATAACATTAGATATGTGCATTTATTGGCTGTCATATACAGAGCCGTGATTGATGTAGATATTATACATTAATGATTGGCTTTCCAGGGATGCTATATATTTTAAGGTGACAACGTGCAGATACTTCAGTACTTGTATAAACCAAAAAAGAACTTGTATCTTGTGGAGTTTTGGATTGAGATTGAATTATAAAATGAATATCCATCAATGAAAAGTAGTACATGTTGGAATTTTCTTGCTAAAGGAAAGTGTTAGCATATAAACCAAACAAATATTAATATTATCTATAGTATAAAAAAACAAAACATATAATACAAAATATTGTAACGTAAAAAAAATAAAAATGAAGCCACATAGTGTAAATATGGGATAACTCATCAATCTATTGATCTGTGAATAGTGGAAGTGGACTAATGGATGTCAGTTTATTTATTTTTATATATTGTTGACTTTATTTTAGTACTTTGATTTCAAACAAATTAATATAGATAAGCCCTGAATTTGGTTATTATATTGTCTTTTTGCTAAGAATTATTATAACATACATGTAGGCTGCTTTACAGATTGCATAGGAAGATGCTGTTGACAAAGTGGAAATCATGAGTGTTCTCAAAGGTGTTAGGCCTTCATTAATTTAATTAATTTCAAAAACTGTACAAATTCACAAAATTTTATTTATGAGGAAAAAAACAAACATATTTTAGAATGAATAGAATAGAAGTAACAAAACTATGTCAGGTTTTAGCCTAAAAGGACATTTGTAGCTAAAAACATAAAGCTTCATTAAAAAATAAAACGTATGAACAGACGTGGATCTGTGGAGTTCCTCCAACCATCTCAAGATACTCCAACACAGGATCACAGCAGTGGAGACCAGAGACAGTGCCAAAGAGCACCAAATAAAAAGCACCCAGGGTCAAGTACAAGATCTTACCAAGGTCCAGAAACTTACAAAGACCATCACAACAATTGAGTCCAGGCACAGAATAAGAAACATCCGGCTCTGAGGAATACCAGAATGCATCGGCGGGGATGCCTTACTGCCCTTTATCCAGCATCTACTGATAACAATGGGTATTAAAGGGGGCAACGAACCGGGCATGATACCCTCTGCTTTTCACATCTGCAAGGCTGCGTCAGCTCCAGAAGACGCTCCAAGAGACACCATAGCGGTAAATAAAGACATGGCACTCTGCTATTATGACCCGCTCCAGGGACTTAGGTACAGTGCAGCTAGAGGGATGCACTGTGGCCCTATACGGAGACCTCCCATTTGCAGCACTTGTGGAGAGGAGGCAGTTGGCCCCAATAGCCAAACAGCTAAGAGAATCTGCAATCAGATACCATTGGGGAGCAGATGGCTCCCTAGTGGTTCCACGGGGAGACCAGTCATTTACCTTGTACTCATCGGATGACAGAAAGCCTTTCCTCCAGAAGTTCAACCTGCTCACTGCAGAACTGTGAGAAACCAGGGAGGTCGGGACAGACCCAAAGGCAACATCAAAAGTTTACCAGTGGCAATACTAACATGTGTGCACACGCTCACTAACGCTCACCTAAATAGTCACCTCATCTCCCCACATGGACTTGTGTAGAAGTCTATTGTATATACATTAGCACACACGCAGTATAATTGCCATAAAGACTGTGTTTTCTTTCCCATTTTCATGTTCTTTTCATATTCTTTAATTGTTTATCAGACCCTGTATTGTAGCCTCGAATAGACCACTGAGGAGACTTCTTATTATGCACATACCATGAATATAATATATTTTGAGTATTTAAACTCCAATAAAATACAAATTGAAAAAAAGAATACAAAATTAAAATGCTATTACCTTACTAATAATATATATGTTATACTTATTGACATTGAATTGTCCCTGTTTGTTAAAATTCTTGAATAAAGATTTCTTATTCAAATTTGCACATTTTATGCGTATTTTTAAGCCATGATAATTGTTTCTCTACAATCTGAAATAGAATTTGAAATGAAAAAGAAAGGCAAATATTGCCCTCATATGTAAAATCTAAATAAAAATATGTATATATAATTTTGATAGTGAAGAGGATAAAGGGTTTCTCCAGGCACCATAACTACTTCAGAGATTGAAGTGGTCATGGTGCCTGAAATGTAGTGTGTGTGCTGTGTTTTGCTTTGAATCACAACACATATCAAAGTAAATCCCTGGCTGCCATTATATAAATATATACAGTATGTGCCCTGGCTGTGCCTGAATTCAACTGGATTGTAATGTCTCTTGCTTTAATGTATACATTAAAAGCATACGTTGATTTTCAATGTTTTACTCTATGGTGTAATTTCTCCAGAAGTGACAGTTTGTTTAACTGCCTATTTAATATAAAATAATTTAGACACCTTTTACAAAGACCTGTGGTTTTTACAAACATATGTGACTTCAGTATGTCAAAGAGCGTGCATCATCTTCGAATCCATTTTGACACCAGGCGTCCTTCTCATGTCCATACTGATACTGCATGTTATCCTAGTGTAATTTCTGGTGATAAACACTCGGCATAGAATCGCAGAGCGTTCTACGTCATTCCCGCAACAATGTACAAGCATGTTTTTGGTATGCAGGGATGGCGTAGAGGATCGATAGGAATAAATACTTCCATCTCATACAGTCCATCTCTTGCTCTCTACTCTATTCTGGTTTGTTTCTGGTCCCAATAACATGTTCAAAGCATATTTGGTTTTCTGGTATTCGATACGGTCTTCCTTAACTATTCTGATTTCTGGCATCATTGACCCAGCTTTGTCTTTAGCTTATCTTATTTCTGGTCCCCACTGGCCTTGGCTTGTCTTTGTTGTCTCTGTTATGGTTTGTGCATACGTTAAGCCTGCCATTCTACGGACTGAGAATACATTACTGTATTCCCTCTGTCTAGCCAGGGAGGGTTCATATTTAGCATTATGCAGCCCATGTATGTTATTGCCAGTATGGGCATTTTTCATAACAGCTGAATAATCTAGTGAGAATATCGTATCTATTTGAAAATTTTAACTTGGACTCTAGCTTGTTCAACCTAAATTACATTGTTACAGTGTCAGTGTTTTACTAGTCAGTAAATAGACTCTGTGTGGTTATTAAATTCCACCTACAAAACAAATACCGCAAAAGACCATGATCATAATACGGTTGTTATTAAAATCTACTTGTCACCGGTGAGGGATGTTTAGCACTGTCTATTGATAAATAAAAACCTTCCTCTCCTGGGTGAAATTAAAATACACTAAACAAAATGAATTAAAAAAAACAAAAGAAAAAAACACAGGGATATTTCTTTAACAAAATCTGGTTTATTATCTCCAGGCGGCAAGTAGAGAAAATAGACGAGAGGTAACAAATCAATGTATAGAAAAGCCTGCGGGAGGAGGCTATTTCTTTCAATCAGTCACCTCTATGTCAATTATGTATGGAAACACAGCAGCCTTGTGTTAACACAGCAGGAAATAACAGTGAAGAAATATAATCTCAGCCGCCTGTGATTATTTAAAAATATCTTTCAAGATAGCGTTCGGAAAAAAGGAAAAATAGCAGTTGAAAAGGAGCAGCATTTTCCCCACTGGGTATAGTATTGTGAAAATGTGAAAATCTTGTAAATGGCCTCCACGTAGCGGCAAGCACCAACACATGCCAGAGATTACCCACATGATCTGGTTAGCAGAGCGATCTAAGAATATATGAGAGCATTACGACCATTTGTCAATTACTTGTTAAAAGAAGACTGGGTCTAGCAGCTACTGTTATATGCAGATGTCTTTTTGTAGGTTGTATTATACTGGAATTCCCCAATGGGCAATTACTATGGATTATTATAGAATCCTGACTTTTATTTCCTTTGCGTGGCTTGTATGAGAAACACTTGAATTATAAGCGTCTTTGAGGCAAGCTGAAAAAAAGACGCTTATTCCATGTACCAATTAACCACTTTCCTATATGACAGGTCAGCAATAGACGATGAGCAAACAGAAGAAAAGGCATGTTTTTGTCATGGTTCCGGATCATTGACCCGTGACTTCATATTTAGAATCTTCATCTTGGTAACTTGGTACCTTTATGTTATAATGAACCTGTTCGAATTACATTTATTCACATTGTGTAAAAGGTCACAATCAATGCAAAACACGTAGAGTGTTGCAGGATAAAATATATTTACTTGAGTGCAAACATTTTCATTCTTTTCTTTTTCCTTTTTTATGATTCACCTACTGTAGTTGGACACCGTTCCGGATCTAAGGAGATTAGGTAAATCTTCTCTGACTTCTGGATGCCTCTGTAGATAATTGCCAAATGTTCTATGGCTCAGAGTTGGGATGTAGCCGAGCTGTAAATTGCTTTGCCTGATGTGAAAAATGTAGGTAAGTATTGCACAGAGCCCAAAATTTACTGTTCCACTTTTTCTCCAAACTAATTTGGCATATTTTATTCCCTCTAAATCACAATTTATATAGGATGGTAAATCAAGCGTATTTCTTCAAAACATAGTTGCATTTTAATTAGTAAGTTTTTTTAATTATAGGAACTATATTTTAATTTGAATATTATCTACGTTTAATTAATTCTATGTTCCACTGTAATCATTTTAGGTTTTAGGCAGTAAAAGAAAAAACATGTCCAGGGGAACTGGCTACTCTGAACCATGTAGGCATGCATAAAACTCACCTTTCTTTAAGGTCTGCCAGGCCCTTAGTTGGGCTAGTTAAGCACCTTTGTTGGGTTTCGACATTTACCTATGGGGTTGCAGGATGGAAATTGCATTGTATCAGCTTCTGCGAGGGTGACAGTTGGCCCAAACAATTCAATACAATTTTGTAGGATTCTTGACAGCATTGATGGAAGTAATGGAATTACGTTTTCAACTCTGATTCTGAAAACACCTTATACTTTACAATATTATGGGCCTATCACAAATCCATAAGGAGGAATCCAAGTGGCTGATGTTATGGTATAGATTGTATATTGGTTTAACAATTGTTTTAACACAACTGAGCCTGTTAATCTCTACATCATGACAACTCTTTCATAACTGGAGGTTCAAAAGCTTCCATTTTGAAATTGGAATATTCTTTGGGTTGTAAAAAAGAGCTGGAGGCTAGGGTCATCATGTATTCACAAGGAATTTGGGCACCCTGTGCATTTGTGTAACATCCTGCATCTTTCCTATATTATGATCGCACGAGGAACCTCCATGTTGCATGTAGCATAGTACAATTTTAATGGCTTGATCAAAAACTTGGCTAAGCACATTAGATAGTTAGTAACTTAATCATATCATAGGATGTACCCACCCATAATAATAAATCAACCCAGTACTGCTAGCCATTCCCTTTGAATTACCATGATTCCCGACCATTGTTTTTTTCCAATCAAGGTGCATGAAGTAATAAGAGAAAATTTCCAAAGCACATCTACTTTTATTTTTTTCCTGGAGAGATGGGCATACCTATAGACAAACTGACTTATTAGCATTAAAATTGGTATTTCCATCTGGATATGAATTAAAACTGACACTTAAAAAAAAAAAAAAAAAACACACATCTTTGTTTTAAAATGTTTTATTTAAAAAATTGTAAAATACATATAACAAGCTCACATAAGGAAAACATGCACCTAGCAAAATGAACACAATCATTTACCAATGTATAAAGAAAGATGGACATTTATTTGAAAAGCGAGAGTACAAGGTATTGTTCTACATGCTTGAGAGAAATCCTTAGTAACACATATCAAGCAGTGGTAGGTTAACAAACATTCCTATTTAAATCCCTAGTAAAGATAATAAAGATCCGGTAAGTATAGACCAGGTATGTGGCTACCAAAGAAGCAGTCATACCCTCAAATTTAGCCCAATAGGATCATATAAATTGACTGTACAAGTCAATCATAGCACCTATTGACTTAAATGAGTTTGCTGCCCATACAATTATTGATGGTTTGCCATCTTCGACCATTGTAACATACTTTGGGATTGAATGTATTCTTTGGATTTCTCCAAGTGTAAACCCATCCAGATTACATTCCATGATGGTGACTCAGAAGACCTTTTTATATTGTTTTCCATAGCTCAGTTGCCTATGTTTTGTGCTCCATACACATGGTTATATATCGTTTTGCATTTGTCTTGAATTTTTGAAAAATTTAAGTTTTGTGCCACTCAATATAAAAATGTATGACTGAGATTGGGTATCGTTGGTGTCAGTAGCTTTTGCAGCACTTAGTAGAGAGAGTCTGTCTAGGTTAGATTTGACTTCTGACCATTGCTCCCGTATGGTTTATAGTTTGTTCATGTGTGGCATATGTAGCTATTAATTAGACTCTTTGGATTTCTGTTAATTGCTTTGGAAACTCACTCATTAAAAAAGGTAATTGACCTCTTTAATAGCTAATACGTGTGCCTAATTGTAAACCATCTTAAAGAGAAACTTCGAACCCTAATGCACTTCAGTTTTCTGAAGTGTGAAGGGTGCCTGCTCTTTTTTTATTTTCCAAAATGAGAAGATTTCAATAGAAAATAGCCCTATTATAAATTAACCTTGTTACATCTCCATGCTTGTCATTCAGACAACTGGTCCTCTTAATAGTTTAGCTCAGCTCAGTGAAGCTAATCTCAAGAGGCAGCAATTGCTTAGAGCACCTGCCTTGCAAACACCTCTCATTGACCTGCATTGGGAAGTCTGTAATTGGACAGTCACAGAAAGTTTGAGCGAGGTTAGAAGAGTAGGGCTTACAAAGGCTGCAGACAAGAGATATGCAGCTTTTGCAAGCTATATCAGATATACACACAATGAAAAAAAATGGTTAATTAAAGGCTTGCATGTTTTAATTGGAGGTATATTTATTAACAATTGATTATTTTTTTTTATTTGAGCACTGGAGTGTCCCTTTAATATGCCACACTTTCACACATTTGCTCATCTCTACATTTGTAAACATGATTTAGCTACTTCAAATGTAAACTCCCTTCTCAGCTGGCGCTCCTGTAATTTTGCCAAATGTATGTGCACACATGTGTATATAGAATGATTGTGAAATGTAAAAACATGCAGTGATCAGCAGCAATCTGGGAAAAAACACCTTGTTTATGACAGTGTTGATAGAAGAATGGCTAAACTGGTCCAAGCTGATACGTAAGCAAAAATACTTGAAATAATTGAGCCTTACAATGGTAATATCATGAGACTATATATAACATGAAACTTGAAGTTACTACTGCAGAAGAAGACCACACCAGGTTCCAATCTTTTCATGTATGAAAATGAAAAGTATATGATAGTGGCCCAGGGTCGGACTAGGGCAACATTTCAGTCCAGATATTTTGGGGCAAAGCAGCCAAATAGGAGGGGCAGGGAAAGAGATAACAAGCTGCTTGTTGGATTCTTTGTATAGGGAGGCAGTCCATAGTGGACTACCCATCTTCGAAAGACTACCCCCTACAGAATAATACACCAGCCACAAGGCATAATCTCAAGCTGATTCCACAACAATGACAATGAGTTCAATGCACTCCAATGGCCTCAACAGTCACATAATCTGAATCCAAAATAGCACCTTTGGGATGTGGTAGACAAAAAGGCTCACTGCAAGAATATGCAGCCAACAAATCCACTATCATTACAATATGTTTTACAATCTCTGTGGAATGTTTCCAACATCCAGTTGAAGACCAGCCATGCACAACTAAGGTTTTTCTGGGAGTAAAGTGGGGGTAAAGTTGGGGTGCTACCTAGCATTAGTAAGGTGTTCCTAACAAATTGCCCTAGCATACGTCTTTGTGAAGATATGTGTGTCAACTGTATATTTGTAACACACCCTCAATCGCCTTTAGAAACAATGACGTACTTTAGTTTGTTGGAGCCCTTTTACATATAGTACTGTGTGAATGTGAAGAACGAAAAAAGTACCTGCTGTAGGGGACTATTTTATAGAACACTTTATTATTATTATTATTATTATTATTAGCGCCATTTATAACAGATTCCCTAGCGCTTTACAATATTATAAGAGGGGGGGATGTAACTATAAATATTGATGATTACAAGAAAACTTACAGGAACGATAGGTTGAAGAGGACTCTGCTCAAATGAGCTTACAGTTTATAGGAGGTGGGGCGTAATAGTGCTCAGGAAACACAAAAAGAAACAAGATATGTCCTCCAAAACCATATAAAATAAAATGGTGGAAATCCAGATATAAATCTGATACCAATAAAAGAAGATACTAATCCACACATCAAAACCAAAGTGCAAAAAAAAGAAAGGTAGAGATTCACTAAGAGGAATCAGGTAGCAATTCTGAGTCAATATCAATGCAAAACTCTCCATTGTAGTATAAGATAAACTTGCAAAGTGTAATATTTTACTGTGTCCTTCTTCAGTTAATCTTGAAAACATAATAAAGTTAGGGACTGAATGGAAGAACATGGTCTATGTCCAAAGTAAGGTCCAATTTCCTTAAAGAGATAATATATTTTAGCACTATTTACCTTAATTTTTTTCTCCTCCCATGTTAAAATGTGTGTAGGACCCACCATTATTAGGGTACTGTGAAGTAGTGGTGGGCCTAAAACAAAATGGCCATATAGTGAAACTGAATCCCCATGATTGATTGCCAAGATAGGTAACTTTAAGTAACCTTATTAAATTAAATTCTTGTGTGTGCACTGTTCCTTAATTTGTGTTTTGTATATTCAGTTTACCTTTAAAACATAATAAAGTTAGACACTGAATAGAAGAGCATGGTCCAAGTCCATTGTAAGGTCCATTATTTTTTTTTAAGAGATGATAAAACACACAGCAGAAACAAACATTGTTTTGATTAGCCTCAATAATCATGTTCTGTGATGCTTGCATCTCATATTCACGTAATGAAAAGTTTTAAACGTGATCGTGAAACAAATCAACACTCCTGTATTCATAAAGCGATTTCATTATGTTCATTCGTACAACTTCTGACACATGATAGCTGTTGATGGGCAATGATAATCTCTATCCAAATTACTGAAGAAAGGACAATGGCATTTGAATATCTGATTTCATCAGCGTCTGATCCTGCAACTTAATCAAAACTGCTACAATATCTGCATTATTTGGGTAATACAAGGAAACATTTAGCTAAGATCCAAAAACAATGTCCAGTGTTCGGTCTCATAACTGGTACCGGAAGTGCACATCAATACCAAAAGTTGATCGCATACTGTAGGTCTTTTTTTCTTTTCTGGAGATTAGTAAAGTGTACTTTAGACTTTAAAAGGAATACAGTATCTGAGATTGCATGATGGACACTACCAGTTGTGTGGTAGAACAAGAAATAACAGATGGTTACGCCAGATAAGATAATATGAAATATTCACAATAAAACAGTAAAATAAAACCAAGAGTCAGAGAAAGACTTTAAATGGAGTAGTAATACTAAAAATGTCCAAATAAAAGCAAACTTGCAAAAAACAGTAGCCAGATTACGTGGAAGAGTTTTTTTCTTTGTCGGATCAGGAGAAAGCTGGGAATCTGTATGAAATACAAGAAAGAGAGAAACAACCAAATGGTGTAGTATATCACAATAGTTTTTAGTCCTGATGGTTCATAGATGTAATCCTACTCATGTTTTTAAGAGCTAATACCAGCTCTAGTGTGAATGGTATAATCACCACTTATAGGATACGTATGAGGTAGTAGTCAACGGGTATCTTAGCAATATGGTGACCGTAAGAACCCAGGAGAAATAGAAAAGGCAACAACAATAGTGCTTTCTGTACAAATTGAAATCAGGAGTAGTATATAAGAAATTTGTACTCACATTTGACTGAGCAGAAAAAACGCTCAGTGGATAAGGTGTGAGTGGTATAATCCCCAACTTGGTAGTATATTGTGATATACTACACCATCTAGTTCTTCCTCTGTTTCTTGTATTTCATACAGATCCCCAGCTTTCTCCTGATCTGACAAAGAAAATGAACTCTTCCACAGAATCATCTGGCTACTGTTTTTGCAACTTTGATTTTATTTTGAAATTTCTAGTATTACTATTCCATTTAAAGTCTCTCTCTGACTATTGCTTCTGTTTTATTGTGAATATTTAATATTACTATCTTACCAGGCGCAACCTTCTGTTGTTTTTTTGTTGTACTGCTCTATCCCTTTTTGGGGTTTTGAGGGCACCCCACCCCTATTAGTTATGCTGCCTTCCTTTTTATATTCTGTTTGGTTGTACTACCAGTTATGCGTCTCATCCTTTTGGAAAATGTTGCTTTCTCTTGGGCTCCCACCACTGTGTATAACCATGAACAATGAAGGATATAGAAATTCCCACCCAGCTGGTACCAGCCATCTTAATGATGTGCTTGGCTTTTGCAATATACTTAATATACAATATACACGTATTGCTTCTTTTCAACTTTTTATCCTTATTGTCTTTGACTTTGACAACATAACCTATTAGAGTGCTGATTAGGTGAGAAGATATTATATACTTGTTGAAAAAAATAATTAATAATATCCGCTGTTTTATCACTTACCGACACCAGCAACGTGAAACCCTAAATGTCTTACTTAACAGCGATAAGCTGGCGAGCATATGGTTACATCTGTTACACATTAAAACGTTGTTAAATAACTTTGTCATTTTTCCTGTTGTGACAGAATTAGCTCCTAGATTATTTTATTGTTCTGTAGTAAGCATCTCTCTCCTGCAAATTTGCATCGAAAATGTGCTGCTCTAGCAAAACACCTTCATTCATTATCAGCCCCTTTCACAACCTTCAAATGCTTCGCTTTTTTGATTGCAGTATAATCTCTAAATTACTCCAATGTGTTCTTTGCTGTGTAAATTTCAATAGCTCTTGTTAAAATACTGCTCACTTACTTTACAGTTAGAATGCGTTTGTGATCTTGACAGCCCATTATTAATTGTGCAGCTTTTAATAAGAGGTAGCGCGTTTTCTATTGGGCTCACTTTGACACAATGATATACTAATTTATGTTTCTGACATGCTGATTTGTAGCATTTATTGCAGTGGGGCGATTACGAACAATGACATGTTATATTATACAAATTAACATAATTCTGTCTTGTGGAGCCTATTTTTATAAAAGAATCACAATTTTAGCACCTTACATGTTAAAATATGAACAGTTTATTTATGTAAATCTGTTATCGTCTCAACAGAATCCTTAATGATTTAACTCATTGTTTATATTTTTTGGGACATGCAAACTAGTATATGTGACCCACCAGTATAAGCCAGGCCTTTCCAACCAAAAATGGGGGTGGAGAGGGAGTAAACAGACATTACCGTTTCATGGGAAGTAAAGCGGAACCTTTATATTTTCCTCGAATCTGATGCAGAGGAAAAGGGAGGGTTATTAAGTATTAGAGATGATAAATTATTCCTTGTCTTGTGATCCTTCTGACAGGTTTGCGTTAGTTAATGTTGGAGAACAAATATCAAATTTAACCCCTTTACTATAAAGCGCTTTTGTTTTCAAATGTCTAAGAGGAGGTTCTATTTGAGACATAGAAAGAGTAGCTAAAGTATAAACATAGTTTAAAAAGCAATTTTATATCTCTGTTCAGTCAAATTATGTTAATTTGCAGATTTTTAATTTTTTATTCCTTGTTTGAGGAGTAGTATAGCGTTATAAATACATGTAAACATAGGCATTATACACAGTATATAAATTACATTGTATTGCTTGCACTAGGTAATTAACCAGCTTTATATTATTAACTAAGTCATCCAGGATCGGATTACTGCAGCTCCATGAACAATGCAGAAGTTCTCTTGGAATATGGTGAGGAGAACAGTCGGTGACAAGCAATCAGCTTACACTAAATCAGAGAATTGGTATATTAATTTGATCAGTAAAATCAAGGAGAAAAAGATATAAAGAAAAAAAATCAACTCGCATTCTATGCAAAGTTCTCCATTAATCCCTAAGCGCCATTTTCTCTCTATTATGCTCTTGGCGGTTTTCTGAAATAGACATTTCTATCGAAAACTGTCAGTTTTGTTAGTAGATCACTGTAGCGGAGGAGCAGGGGTTAATCCAATAGCTCTCCGCTGGGAACAAAGATTCAGCATACAAAATCACAGGAACACAGCATAATCCACCTCCCCAAGGACTAGACGACACATAGTCTGGGAGTCAACTGTCAGCTTTATTCACCAGTCTGCTTTTATGCATTTCTCCCATGCAAGGGAGGTAACTTTCATGATTAATACAGTAGCCAATTGTAACACGGTCACCTCCCCTCCCTCTCCTCCCCTTAGATTAACAGTTAAACAGATTAGTGGGGACAGAGTTTTCCCCACTTTCTGGATGTCCCCTAAATACAGGGGGTACAGGGACAAATAAGGGGTCCCCTGGTAGGTCTAATCTGGGTGAGCAACATACTTGAAATTCACCCAGATCGGACCAGGGGTTCGGGAGTTACAGACAGTTAAAGATTTGACCCATGAATTCTGGCCCTGCGGTCGGTCTATTTTAGTGAATAAAAAATACCGAATAGCTTAGCCATCCATGCGATTGCAAGCCTTCGTGTGAATCCCCTCGTTTAGGGGATTCTATCTACCGAACGCCGGGGCGTTCGTGTGTTTGGTTCATGCTGTCGGAGCATGCTGGAGGTCTTAGCGGTGCTTGGTTAGTCGAATGCCCAGTTTGAGTTCCAGGCGTTCGACAACCAAGTACCGCTGTTCGTGCGTAAGATGGCCGCCGCCACGTGTTCGGTAGGCGAAATGGCGGCCACACATACAGGTACTTAATTCCCTTCGCAACATTGTATCGTTCAGCTAATTGGAAACACACGACCACCCCGGGGTGGTCTCCCGGTCGGTAGTTTAGGGCATTCGCATAAAAACATAAAAATAACATGAAAGTCCATTCGTGTCGTTATTCCCTTGATGAAATTCACCCATTCACATAAAATGATTAGTTCAAGTGGCAGGGTTTGCCACAATCACTTTTATAAATATAATCAAAATAATGAAGGAATTTACCATGATTTTCCCAAACTTTACCCCAAATGATATTAATTGAGAAGGTGTGGGCTCAAAGCAAAGGTTCTTGGGTTAATAGTGGGGTTGTAAAATTCGGAAATAGAGTATTATTAGAGACATCTCAGTGATTGCCTTACAAAAAACTGGATGACTCCGAAATTCATGTAAATTAAAATCTCTTGTTTTCTCTTAAAGCTGTAACAGAAAGTGGTACCTCACCTGTATGCAAAGCCCTTATCTCTCAGCAATACAATAATGGCGCTATAATTGTGTGCTACAGTACTGTGTGCCAGGACAGGTTGTGGTAGTAAAATAACTGATGTTCTTAATAGGAGAGAGTTTTTTACTATCTGAAGTACGACTTGTTCCTCTGGAACTGAGTGCCTTAGGAAGTACTTACTGAAGCTCTTGATGATTTATTTTGCCAGTCAAAAGCATCCGTCTAGCAGTCTAGCTTCAGCTTGCTTAGATGGTATGTATGTAGAGAATAATTGCCTAATGAGGTGTGGGAGCTTTTTTACAGACACCTACTCCGGAATGCCTCTGAAACATTGATACAATTATGGGTTCTGCCTTTGTCGTCTGAACTAGTGTTCCAACAACAAAATATCAAATATGCTGAATTTTCTTCTCCATATATTTGGTCATCCTTCACAGAAATATTGAAAGAGTAATTTTGGGGCTAGGGGAAATTCTGTATCAATGGTTTGCAATAATTGAGATAGGGTCTATAATACTAGTATACAAGCAAGAGTACCATTTCTGTCACATAAAATAGGTGTAAGAATTTTTTTTTATAAATATGGTCAAACATTATGTTAATGGCAATTATCAGGGAAACTTATGGCATGTGTAGCAATTCTATAAAAATGACAATACAATGTTAAAATAATACCTGCATAAAGAAATAATTTTCATATACATATCAGATTTTATTAAACAATACCTGTGTCTACATGTTGAAATAACACTTTATAAATAATCCTTGTTCTGTACCAATTGACAAATCCCTGCCTCCTATCCCTTCCTTGGCTGTTAGAATAGATAAAGTTTCTAATTCAATCCTGGCTACTGGGTTAGTGGAGAGAACGGGGTGCCGTGAATTTAGAGTCCCCATTTTAAACACTGATTTGCAATGTAAAATTTAAGTGACATTTAGACATGATTTTGGTAGTAGAAAGGTCAAAGCATGCAGTTGTTGATTGTATAAAAACATATATATTTATTTTAAATCTGCTGACTACTAATTATTAGAAATTGTCTGGCATTTTTGGAAACACAGATTCCCAAAACACCAGCAGAAAGTAAAAAATGGGTTTGTATGTGATGAAATATATTACATAATAAATATATTAGCACTGAAAAATTACAAATGCTGTATATCATGTTGATGTATACCAGCTCATAAACACAATATAAATGAATACATTTCACTCCCACGTTTCCAAAAAATGATGTTTTAGAGAAAAGCCGGGCTTGCCTGCTGGGAATTTTGCCCTGCTTTTGAAGTCTCTCAGTGATGTACTTAAAATCACATTATTGTGGATGAATTACTTGGTTTCCATCCTGGCTTTTGGTCCCTTAGTGTTGACTAATGGATTAAAAATAAGGATAAAGACTTTGTTATAACAACTCGCAAACATGTAGGATTAAAAGCATAATATTGCTCCCTGAAGCATTTCTGATGGATGACCTCAGTGGCTTCTGGGACTATGGGAGCTCCAAAAGACTGCAGCAACAACTCATCCTAGCTCCTTATAAAGGTGGATTAAGAATTTGTTTAAATTATATATATATATATATATATATAAATGGTAAATATAATTTTTGATATTCGAAATCCTTTCATAATGGCTATATTTCTATGTTTTCCATGAAGAAGGATATACCTTATTACAAATAAATGGTTATAGTTGTAGATATATGTAATAGTAACCTGTATATACAGCGGTTCAGTATGGAACACTGCACATACAGAGATAATGCACTTTGCTCCTGGAGGTGTTCAGTAGCCAACCCGGAACAGGAGTTCTGAGTCAGCTAATGTGAATTCTGCATTATATAGATATTTATTTTATTTTTATTGTTTGTTTAATACAAGGGTGGAGAAATACTCCTAATAAGCTCCTATGAAAATAGTTCCAAAATTGCCAAGTATTTGTCATGGTTATAGTAAACACCCAATGACTGGACTAGAACGTTATGTGTTATGTCTTAGTAAAAAGTGTATGTTTCCATTCTACAGAAGTGTCTCATGTCCTACGCTCTGTTACTATGGACAAAGACAGAATCTTCATTTAAAATAATGGGGGGAAAAACCTTAGTGATGTTATCTGATTTCTAATATCTCAGCAAAAAATGTAAGCTATCAAATGACGTGAAACCCTTTGTTGAAAGACGGGACTCCATCTATGAACGAGACTTGTGTCCCAGCCTAAGAAGACCTAAAGCAAAACTCACTTTGAGCACCCCATCATAGATTCCCTCCATTAATATTTATATAGAATATTGAATATTTATACAATTTAAGCCCAGTGAGCACCATTTGTAAGAAAATTAAGGACAATAGATCACCAGTCTGAAGTAAAAATGGGTTATTACAGTCTAGCTACACAGAAAGAACTACCTCTCTGCTAATACATTATAATATAGTATACAAATTTAATTGAAACATAAAACATCCGCTTTTGAAAATGACATATTTAACACTGCACTGCACATTTCAATATACATTAGCATTCTGTAACGTTTTATTAAAACTTACATCAAATCACATTGCATAGTTTCCAATCAAAAGGTTCTTCTAAATATTAGAATTATAATACATTACGTTGGCATAATTTCTCTGTAAACACAACTTGCATGGAATGCATGAAAGATAGACTTAAAAACATGCAACCTGGAGTCATTGAATTTGTCATAGGAGAGCCGTAACAGTGAGTTATTGATTTAATGATTGCAGTGTCTGAAATGAGTGAAAGGGGTGTCAAACTGGTTAACACTTAATGAGAGTGGTTTATTACTAAACATAGCCTGGGAAGAAAATCTGCATGTTGAGTATATAATCACATTATTGTACTTTCGGGAGATCTACTATTAAAACATTAGTCACCTAGAACAATTAAAAAACAGGAAAAAATACAGATTCCAATACAATCAAACTGTGCAAATGTTCATAAATGCCATCACTGTTACCATATGTATTTTAAATGCAAAATAAATGGTCATCATTGAAAGGGGCGTTAATGCAATTTCTAATGAATTATTGGAAGAGGACTCAAGTACATTAAAGGGCGAGCACAGCTCAGGTAGCAAGCTAAGTGAAGACAAAGTGGTCTGTGACTAAGGAAAGCAAGTCAAAAGAGGTGAATTTTATAGTTTGTATTTTTTAAGATGGTAGGCTTATGGCACATTTGACATCTGGTGAAGGAAGCCCCATAAGCATTAGGTGGTGTGAGAGAATGCCTGCCTCCAAGGGCTTCATGCCAGTCAGCACATACAGATTATGTTTATGGCATTGTTTCATTTTGGAATCTTCTGTATTGAACAGTGGGTTAGAGTTGCCATACTGCTATATCTGAACTTTGTGCTTACATACATACATACATTCGTTGGCATGTTTATAAAACTGCATTACTGCTATCTTCATCAGATTCCTTATTAACCCCTTAAGGACACATGACGGAAATATTCCATCATGATTCCCTTTTATTCCAGAAGTTGTGTCCTTAAGGGGCTAATATCCACATGAAAGAAATTTGACTGGTTTTAGCTATTTTTGTCACACTTAATATATGTGACACAAATTGTTTTTCTGCTTGTATTATTAAGACCCTATCTGAAATTTTGTATATGAAAAGAGATACCATATCATTTCTAAAAATAAAATACAGGGAGTGCAGAATTATTAGGCAAGTTGTATTTTTGAGGATTAATTTTATTATTGAACAACAACCATGTTCTCAATGAACCCAAAAAACTCATTAATATCAAAGCTGAATATTTTTGGAAGTAGTTTTTAGTTTGTTTTTAGTTATAGCTATGTTAGGGGGATATCTGTGTGTGCAGGTGACTATTACTGTGCATAATTATTAGGCAACTTAACAAAAAACAAATATATACCCATTTCAATTATTTATTATTACCAGTGAAACCAATATAACATCTCAACATTCACAAATATACATTTCTGACATTCAAAAACAAAACAAAAACAAATCAGTGACCAATATAGCCACCTTTCTTTGCAAGGACACTCAAAAGCCTGCCATCCATGGATTCTGTCAGTGTTTTGATCTGTTCACCATCAACATTGCGTGCAGCAGCAACCACAGCCTCCCAGACACTGTTCAGAGAGGTGTACTGTTTTCCCTCCTTGTAAATCTCACATTTGATGATGGACCACAGGTTCTCAATGGGGTTGAGATCAGGTGAACAAGGAGGCCATGTCATTAGATTTTCTTCTTTTATACCCTTTCTTGCCAGCCACGCTGTGGAGTACTTGGACGCGTGTGATGGAGCATTGTCCTGCATGAAAATCATGTTTTTCTTGAAGGATGCAGACTTCTTCCTGTACCACTGCTTGAAGAAGGTGTCTTCCAGGAACTGGCAGTAGGACTGGGAGTTGAGCTTGACTCCATCCTCAACCCGAAAAGGCCCCACAAGCTCATCTTTGATGATACCAGCCCAAACCAGTACTCCACCTCCACCTTGCTGGCGTCTGAGTCGGACTGGAGCTCTCTGCCCTTTACCAATCCAGCCACGGGCCCATCCATCTGGCCCATCAAGACTCACTCTCATTTCATCAGTCCATAAAACCTTAGAAAAATCAGTCTTGAGATATTTCTTGGCCCAGTCTTGACGTTTCAGCTTGTGTGTCTTGTTCAGTGGTGGTCGTCTTTCAGCCTTTCTTACCTTGGCCATGTCTCTGAGTATTGCACACCTTGTGCTTTTGGGCACTCCAGTGATGTTGCAGCTCTGAAATATGGCCAAACTGGTGGCAAGTGGCATTGTGGCAGCTGCACGCTTGACTTTTCTCAGTTCATGGGCAGTTATTTTGCGCCTTGGTTTTTCCACACGCTTCTTGCGACCCTGTTGACTATTTTGAATGAAACGCTTGATTGTTCGATGATCACGCTTCAGAAGCTTTGCAATTTTAAGAGTGCTGCATCCCTCTGCAAGATATCTCACTATTTTTGACTTTTCTGAGCCTGTCAAGTCCTTCTTTTGACCCATTTTGCCAAAGGAAAGGAAGTTGCCTAATAATTATGCACACCTGATATAGGGTGTTGATGTCATTAGACCACACCCCTTCTCATTACAGAGATGCACATCACCTAATATGCTTAATTGGTAGTAGGCTTTCGAGCCTATACAGCTTGAAGTAAGACAACATGCATAAAGAGGATGAGGTGGTCAAAATACTCATTTGCCTAATAATTCTGCACTCCCTGTATATATGTATATAAAAGGATAAACAAATAAATAAAAGGTTTACATTGTATTCATTTATATATTTTTCACTTGTATGTATCTCTGAACAGCAGTTTATGCAGAAAATTCAAAACAAAAAGTGATTGGTGGTGAAAGTAGATAAAAACGAAATTAAAATTTTCTTGACCTTTTCTTATAATCAACGCTGCCCTGTCATTTGTGGTGTCTTGGTATTTTTTGTAAAGCCCCTCAAGTGTTGATTTGCATGTTGGCACCATGTTTGAAAATAGAAACGATTTACCTCAAACATTCCATCTATGGTTCAGATACATATTCACATATTTATTTCCTGGCATGTGAAGAGGACAGGAACTTCGTCGTAGGTGTGCTCTGCATTTGAGTGCAAGACAAGAGATGCTATAGGTGTCTATTGCACATCATGCTAGAAAATACTTCTTCCCATCAGCCAGAAGTGAGAAATGCCAAGGTAGACAAGCAGCTCTATATGGCTCATTCTTTTGACACCTTTTGCTATTTTTAATGTTGACTTGAGACAAAGTAGTTGCTAAGTTGTCTTATGTCTTCTGTGTGGATAGTCCGAAGTCCAAAGAAACTATCTGATTAGCTATTTGATTTCTATCATTCAGCAATGATTTCTTACACACTACAGGGTAACGTTTTACATTATGCTCCTCATCAGCATGCATACATGGTAAGTGTGGATTTGGCAACCCAACCCTGAAAGTTCTAACTGGCTGCATCATGTTATATGGATTCACAAAACCGTGAATGAAGTTAAGCTTTCAAGTCTTTTTAAATCCGTCTGTCATGATTCCTTAGAGACACAGGATGTAATAGGAAAACAAATACCGGGCCTTAGAATGGCCGGACTTAACATTAGACAGATAAAAAATGGTTGGGGGCAAGCCAAGGTCAAGAGAGCAAGAAGTCAAGGGCAAGCAGGTTAAGGGCAAGCAGGTCAAAACACAAGAACACACTGAAAAGCAAAGCACTATTGGGAACTGTGAGTAGAACCTCAACAGGGCAAAGAACTATGGTTGAATTTGCCTTTTATAGGCTGGATCTTTAAAATTTAAGCCACGCCCACAAAACATCCAAGTTTGAACGTTTTGGAGTGCCGTGATGTCATTAGCGTCATGACGTCGGCATGCATGTGCCGTGTCATAAAAGAAGGCGGAGCTACAGCAGACGGCGTTGAAACTGCTGGAGTGGAGACTGGAAGCAGGAACACGCCCAGAAATCTGAGTGAGCAGGACACCGTCACAGCTTTGTGTTTAAGTACTTACATCGAAATATTGCCGTTTTATTTAGGGATGCTTACAAAAGTACACACCACACTGCATTGTGCATTATTCAGTGCCAAGTTTGTGCTGTACATTTTGGAAACATATTTTGTAAGAATGATCGAAATGCTAAGAGATCAGCTGAGGCGCCCCAAGTGAAGGAGGTTTGTGTGACCCTTCTAAAACCTCGTAACAATTACCAAAATCAAGCTCCGAACTTTGAATGAAATCACCTTTAGGATTTTCTAGATTAAATTATTCAATGTGTGCATTTTCAGTCAATCAATCTGCCTGTCTGTCATTGAAGGCTTTCGCACACTGCTTACAAGAGCACAGGTGGTCTCCATCATTATCACAGGATGATCTGTCAGAGAGAACGAAGCACCGATTGATACACCAGTGAAAACAATTAAGGCACTTGTTCTAACACCAGGATAGCAAGAAAACTCTCCCCCTCCATATCCTCATACATACACACACACACACACACACACTCTCTCTCTCTCTCTCTCTCTCTCTCTCCCCCTCAATGAATGGTCCATTGAACCAATTTTTGTTATTTATTATTTGTTTACAAGGCAGCTTGTTTTAAAATGTATCAGAAAATTATTCTCTAGCTTTATTTTCTCGAGTTTTATAATTTTACTTCAGATCATTATATGAAACAAATGAAAAAAAAAAAAATATTCCCAGAGGTGAGTTAGAACTGGACACTGGTTGTAAAAAAATCCCAGCTATTAGCAATAATTCATTATTCGTGCAGAAGCATTAGACAATTATTGGGACACACATGTCTGTTTATACTTACCAGTAACAGTGTTTAGTGTAAATATAACTAATACTTCTCAATTGTCTTATTTATAGTCAAATCCCCCCTCTAATAATATTGTAAAGCGCTACGGAATCTGTTGGCGCTATATAAATCGCAATAATAATAATAATAATAATAATAATTAATAATAAGAGAGTTTATACTGAACAACACACGGTAGGTGCATAACAAAAGACTACAGGCCAGAGCTTTCTCGTAGATTCAAAGGTATAATAACTTTGCAGATTTTTATTTCACAGCTTCAGTTTTCATCATTGAACGACTTATTGTCAGTGTTTTGCAAGCAAATGTAAATTTACATTGTATTATAGAACCCTGATGCATCAAACTGAGCTAAGCACGTCCGATATAGAACCACACTCCTTGACCGATTTATTGGGTGAGAGCATCAGCTTAATTGCTCTCACCCAATGAATGAGTCCCTGCTGAGGTCAATAGCGCTAACTGGATTCTACCAACATAACCCATGTAAGTGGTCAGACCATTTAAAAACTGTTTTGCAAATTACTTTGAGAGGGTGCTAGTGCACTCTTGGTACAATAGCCACAGTAGCATAGTGTTTATGATAATTGGAGTTTTCTTTTAACTGTATTGTTTTCCGTTTACTGTTCCTGTTTACTGTTCCGTTTACTGTTAGGTGTGTGCTTATGATAAATGCATAGTAACTTTTGTTAATGGGGAACATTAACAGCATTTTAACATTTCTCTGCCACAATTTTAAGGTTGAAATTGCACATTTGTTTTTACCTGGATTTTTCTTAAATTGAATTAGTGATTTGTAGCTTCTACACTTGAATTATCACTTTTTCAAAGTGTAAAATCCTCAGAGTTAACAATGAATATATCTACTCAAATTATCACCTGCAATATTCCCTGTGTGAATTGTTGTAAATGTTTCTGTATTGAAATCAGTTGAGGATTCATTATATTTTCAGCTCGGTCAGAAAGCTGAATTCTGACTGAGCAACATGGAGTTATATTCCAACAGCTGGTGAGCTAACTGTTTGCACACAGGGGAACCGTACAATTTGTTTACTGTTTGGTGAGTATATAGCACTGTCTCTGCTATTGAACTGGAGAGTTGATTCATTTGAGTGCTAACAGATTATAGCAGGCCAGCACAACATGCGGCCGCCTAGATGTTTTTGAACTACAACGCCAATGAATAAAACAGATAGCCAACTCCCATTATTCATTAAACGAACCAGATAGCCAACGCCTGTGTTTTCTTTTAAATTAAACAGATAGCCCGGGAATCATGACTGATAGACAGGGGGTAATGCGAGTTGAAGTTCAAAAGATCTGGGGGGCTGCAGATTGTGCGGGTTTGTATTATAGGGACATTCCAGAACCCTAAAACACTTTAACTTGCAGAAGGGGTTTAGGAGATAACTGCATGTGCCCTCTTGTCCCCATTCTAAAAAGTGATGATTTCAAGAGAAATTCATTGGGACCCGTATGAAATGATTTAGGAACATGCCACAGCCTGGAGAGCTTCCATTTGAGAAGCATTCTATTGGCTGCTTACCTAAATTTTTTCCAAACAGGAAGGGAGACTGTTGACATTGAGAGGCTCCCAGGAGTGGATCGGAGCAGCAGCGACAGAGGACTCGCCTTTGTTTATTTGTATTTTTTTGGGGCGGTGGGGCATATGGCAACTTAATGGAATAAGGAATACAAACCAATGCTGCTGTCTGCAGGTATATCCAGATATTCCCCAGTGTAATTAATAAAGTGAAGGTTTTACTTAACATTTCCTGTGCTGAGGCTCTGCATCTCACAACATCATCAAGGAGGCGTGCACAGCGAGTACTGCATAGGCATCCAGGTCAGTGCAGCATTGGCTCCTCCAGTGGTTGGGTTTAACCTTGCAGTATAAACATAGCAGTTTATAGAAACCACATTGCAAGGTTTAAAGGACATGAAGACTGCACTCAGGTCACTCTATTGAGATGATGTGGTCTGTATGAAGTTAGCCTCAATTTAAAACCAAATATTCAATAAAGGTTTTGGCCAAATAGACAAACTTGATGTGTTTTTTTTCAACTCATATATTTTGATCAACAATTTGTGATTCCCCAAAATTTCCCCATACCTCCCAACAATATCAGATACAGTCTCTAGCTGCATTGGATAAGCCAGAGAGGATATAAGTTGGCTTGGCGTGCGTTCATGGCATTTGTTGTTGTGGCTCTGCCCCTGTCCTGGGTTTGTCTACCCATCTTCACGGCTCCCCTGTGGTCCATTCAAACTGCATCCAACATCCATACCTGGCACTGTTGAAAGTTATGATTTCCTGTTTAGTGAATGAAAGATCTCTACTAATTAATAAGAACATTAATTGGTTTATTCACCAAATGCCACATTGTCATGATCTGAATGTCGATAACAAGCACGCTAATATGGTTCTAAAACAATTAGAGTACTACCTTGGAGCTGGGAGGTCTGCAAGGTTCAAATGGTGGCATTGCAAGAATTAAATACTGTACAACTGATACAAGTGGAAGCATCCAGGAAAAAAAGCCTGTAGCAAACTTGTAACTGTTGGCAAAAAAATATGTATTTATAGAAGAATGTAAGAAATTGTAGGAGAAAGACAGAAGCAGAAAGCAAAAAAAAAGTGGGAAAATAATACATTTGAGCAGGAATTATGTAAGTGAAAACAGTGTTTAACTTTTTTTTTTGCAGTCGAGGGTGGCTGTGAGGGAGGGGGTGGCATAGGGTACTATAGTGTTAGGGATACAATTTTTTTTTCCTAACATTAAAATGCTTTTTTAAAACAGGAGAGACCTTGGGAGTTACCCTCCGGCTCCATAGCAATTTATTTAACCACTGCCAATCTGCTCTACGGTAAAGCTCAATCCAGCTATGGATAAAGCACAAAACAGGACCTAATTAACCAACTCTAATAGATGTTCTCAAATGCTCTAAACCTTGGACAAGACCCACAATATTACCTAATTAACCTCACTGTGCTGTCCCTGTATTACCTAACATTACTGAATATTTTATTATGTGAATTTGCAAAGCATCAAATATGTTTTGCAGAGTAGTCAGTCTTGGGTTCTGTTTTAACCCATGGCACTAATAAGGGCTGCACATACATTTTTTTAACTATATAAAGTGAACTGCAAATAAACTACTGTGTTTGAGATTTGTAAGATCCTCATGGAAATCAAATGGTACATGGACACGGATTAGCGGACTAGCTGATGTGATGAGATTCACAGAAGCTTTGGACAGCTCAGGTATACCCTGTGACCATGATATAGACAATGGATAAAACACAATATGTATGTATGTTTGTATCTGTTATAGAAACAACTATAGGTTTGTGTTAATAGTTTATTCACTAACCAATGGTGAACTGGAGACTTACATTTAATATTAAACCAATATTAGTGCATTGGAAAAATCTGCATAGTCAACTCTTTTTCCAGTTGGCTCTTTTTGTCCAAAATTGAAAGTGAATTTCGGGTTCTACTTCACCACATTAATCCATTAAGTAAATAGCCCGTTTAGTGCGGGCAAATGTGTATCAGTATAAAGCCCAACCTGAGCGGAAGAGAACCCTGTAGGTTCATTTACTAGGCTCAAACTTATCTCTTTAATAATGAGCATATCACCATGAAAGAATAAAAGTACACTGGCCATTGTGGATATTTGTCCATGCTTGTTGTAGCCACTCTCCTGTTTGTCTACCTCATGGGTACAGGATGGAGGAATCTCTGGGGCCTAGAGATCAGCTTGATGGCACATCTGTATTGTGCATATTACATCATATTTAACAGGTGCTTCTATGTAAGAGAGAACTGTTGAAGAAGTCATATCAGAGTAAAGAGACATTTTATTTGTGGTCCAAATAAAACGAGTTTACAGTAACAGTACTTCAATGACACGAGTCAGCAGGCAGCAGCTCAAATAGCTTGATGAGTTTTGAGCTGTGCTGACTCATAACAAGCAAACAAATTCTGGAACTTGCTCAGGCACCTTGCCAGGGTAGAGCCTGTACCCCCTAATGGCTAACTGCCACTATTTACATCCAACTATAAAGCCAGTTTTAGAGGAATATCAGTCTTGGAAATATGATGGGGGGAAAATATACAAGTGATTGGTGTACTTCATCAGTCCTTGGTGAAGTTAAAATAGCCAAACCGTGTAACACCCAATAGTACTGGATCTACCAAACCCACTCAATCAATGAGCTTGACAAGTTAAGGTTGACAGGTATGAAGCTGTGGCTATAACTGAATTGGAGAACTTTTTCCAAGTCAGTTATTGTAGCCTAAATCTTGTAATACTGTCACCATTTTAGTTTGATATTTCGTGAATAACCAATGCATGCTAATTTGGCAAATAAAGTTTTGAAGAGCACTGAACGAAAAAGGGACGAATGAGGTTGACGTAACCATGGTAAACGAGGAAGAAGTGAGTTGGTATCAGTAAGCGCATTGAAAAATATGCGATCATATAAGGCATTACAGTTTATAAACTAAACCATAAGGTATGTAGGAAATTAAAATAGCTATACTGAACAAATAGGTATACTTTAGAATGTTGCCAATGATACCATTTTAACAGAACATATTTTTATTTTAATTGTCAATTATCCACAAAACCCTGCTTAGTGAATAGTACTTGCTTTTTCAGCATTATACCTCGGTCAATATAGCCTTCTACAATGTTTGTAGCCATTCACATTTCTTTTTTTATTTTATTTGTCTATTTTATATTGTGCTTTTATTCTTATGTGTTTCACCATTTCTGTCAGATTGTCACATTCTCCAACATTCTTCAGTTTTCTAAATATCTAAATTTAGTTTGTACTTGCTATTTTTACTATGAGTGTCCACAAATAGTTTGATTTTTACTTGCCCTCCCTCACCACAGCTGATTTATTGCTATTTCTTCATAATCTACAGACTTCAGGCCAATATTCTTTTCTGCTTGCTTTTTTTCTGTACAATACAGCCAGTTAGGGACATGACACTTAAACTTTTCCTACTCCGAGATCATAATTCACAGACACTACACTTCTGGGATCCGACATTATGTGCAGGCACCACGGCTCAAACTGCTTGACATAGATTACTTTTTTCTCTTCATCAGCTTTGGTACTGGCAGAACAGATATAACTCTGGAACCATTCTGAAGCATTGACTAAGAAAGGACAAATATGTTCTTAGATCAGTATAGGACAATGTGGCAGCAGTCCAGGTAACAATTGATCTGCTTGTCGTAACATACTCATGATTCATCCAGTCACTAGACATTGCAGGTCATCCCTACCAGAGAGGAAAGGCCACATGAGCTCAGTTCTCCGCTCCTTTAACAACTTCAATAAAATAAATTGCAAAGGAAGATAAGTTCTTACACAAAAACACAAACTGCCATAAGGAATATCAAAATCCTTGCTTAAATTAAAAGTACATTTTTAAATTCTCTCAGTGGAAAATAGCTTATGGAATACAGTTAAGAGGCTATTTCGAACACAATAGTTACAAAAATACCTTTGACAGTTCTATAACACGAGCCACAACTTTGTGAGAAGGATTCTAGCCTCAAAACATCGCTGTTAATCCAGTTGTTGCATGGGGATCAACTACTAGCCAATAAAACCTCTGGGGTAGCCCACGGCAGAAAAAAAACAATAAAATTAACATATTGTCTTGACCAGTTCAAAAATTCTAACGCAATGCAAATTATCAACCATGCACAAATAATACCTTCACGGATCTCACCCAGATTTCACTCCTTAATCACAGACAGTTTAGCTTTTCATTATATGATGAAATAACACACAACCATGTACGTCAAAAGCAGCAGCACATACTGACCAATAATGCAAATTTTTAGGACAAAAATAAGAAGAGGACACGATACAAACAAACATGTTTTTTTCTTCTTAGTGGTGGAGCTAAAATAACTTGATGTCTGGATTTTATCCAGAAGTCTGCATTCACCCTCCTAATTACACTGCATTGTACTGGCTGTTTGCCTGAGTTTAAAATGAGTTCTCGTCATGGTCCGTGGATTTTGAGTCACTCTTATAGTGACATTCAAATTTGAAACCAACTCATACAGTACGTACTGGATTTTTTTTTTTTTAAATCTTTTGTTTTCTGCTCTGAGTTTAATACTTTGGTACAAAGTTTGCCTTTGTTTTCCATATGATGAATTCTGGCCTACATCATTGAATGCTATATACAAAGTACATTAGTAGTTTACCAGTCGGTATTTGTTATATCATTATTCTTGCTTTGATGATTGACCTGTAGTATTATGGTGGGATAGCCAATTATGGCGTGTTGACTTCCAAGGGTTTGCACAGTTGTGATCATATGTATTGTCTATGTCCATGGGGGTGATTCAACAAACAAAAAGCAAACATTCTCTAACTGTGTATAGATAAAAGGGATTACTATTTTTACAATTAATTAAATAATAAGGATATGCAAATAAATCAAAGGAAACATTTTCTTGAGACCTCGTGGATGACAACTACTCATAGAGCAAGCCATCAAAGGACAAAAAGCTCAGTTCTAGGTGTGTGTCTTGTACACTTTGTTTTTTGAAGGTGGAAAAACAATAAAAATATACCTCAACTAGAATGTATGTTATTCCTTTGCAAAGAAGTCCGATTCAGTGTGAGGGTAGGAAGGAAAAAGTCTCCAAACTCCATGAGCATCCAGACAATAGACAGACGCCTTTTTAATCCCACATTTGTTTTCCTGGAATTAGTGATAGCATTCAGTAATGTTGGAGCAGCAGAATCCTCATTATATTTAATAAATGTGTTTATCATACTGAGCCATACCGAGAACATTACACGTACATATAGTTATAGAATTAACTACAGCTATCCATGTTCTTTGGATGTTACTGTGATTATTTCTCTGGTTCTAATTCAGAGTTTGATCTTGCTGCTGTTCTGATATAATACCTGTTGTATTTCCTGTAAGGTTTAAAGAGTAACTATCACTTCACAGAATTTGTTAATATTATTTTCACCGAACTCTATATTTAGCAAATATGTATTTGTGAGGTGTGAAAAATAAAAATAAAACGCAGAAATCCACACTTTTTCATCCATAAACTGAGCGCCTCCATCTTAGCTCCCCGTCAAACATTGTTATAAGCTAAGCTCTGTCCTGTGCACCTGGCAGTCCGCATCCAGAAAGAAAACAGAGAGAAGGATATCACACAATGTTTCTATTTCCCCTTTTCATTTACAATGTTTTCCCGAATTTCCTTGTCTGAACTGGATTTGCCACACAAAAGACAGGCATGTGGGTAGCCTGATAATGGGACATGTGAAAGAAAAGACACGTGGAAAAAAATATAATTCTGCTCCAGCAAATTATGCTTTAATTCACATCATAAAGGAACACTCAGCAACAAGGTATAAGGGTCTAATTACAGAAAACACATGAACATTAAACTGTAAAATGTATAAGATCAGACTGGAACAGATCAGGAAAAGCATGTTTATGGGAATGCTCAGATAGACACCATGGAAAGGGTACGTGTAATGGCAACAATTTTAATCAGCTTTCCGGTTTGCCTTTGTTTCCATATCTCCCAGAGTTAAGTCATTGGGTTCTACATTCAAAGCACATTAGGAGTGTATCATACATTGTTTACCGTATGGTTATGCTTGGGTTTATAGTTGAGTTGTGGAATTACAGTGTAAGGGACTTTATCTACAAAAACTGTGTGGGTGTTCAACATTAAGCAGAAAACTAATTAAAAAAAGTAAATAAAATAAGATTGCAATGTGGAAAAGGATTGGATAGAAATTGTGAAAAGGTTACGCGCTATGAGAGAAGGTATGAAGGGAAATATGTCAGTTCATTTCTGTTATTCAGCCTTCCAGAAAGCACTGATTGCAAAACATGAGTCAGAACATACACTAGAATAAGCAAAGGGAAAATTAAACAACGAACGCGACAGAAGTAGGAAAATAGGTATTTAAAGAGGCGTAGAGACCGGAGACTCTAGAAGCACATAAGAACCCAAAAGAAAGGAAAGAAACCAATGTGTGTTTTTGCTTCAAAACAGGTTGGATATCTGGAAAAAAAAAAAAGAATGGTTTAAACTGAAAAACAGAGCAATTGGGGAAAGTATTATTGAAGAAAAAAACGGTGTGAGATTGCAGTGACAGGAGCCAAATGTTGGTATTTGGTTGTTTATCACTGCTCTTTCTTGGGAACAGCACTCTAGGAGTGAGAGAGACAGCTAGTGATCAGTGTGCATCTGAAATGATGTATGCTTCACTATCAAATCTGGCAGAATCCTTCCAGAGTCCAATTTTTATGTAAGATAAAAAATAAAATGCAGCTACAAACTTTCTATTTGCCTCTGCTAGGGAGTGCCACTTGGGTATAAATGCCCTCAGTGGTGCTTATTATCATATGTAAACTAAAACAGGAAGATTGCATGTTTCCCATAAACCCCTATGCAGCTTTTTTTTCAGGTGAGGAGGAATACAGTTGTGTGATATTATTCTAGGAAGAATGAGAAAAGGAGTGGTACTTAGGTGTGGTCTTGTAAGGTAGGTACTTGGATTGTACCTTAAAGTTCTCTAGAATTATATTGAAATGAGATATTGTTGCTTTAAAGCGGTCATTCTTCATTTGCACTGACTGCATATCTTAGCAAATGTTAAAATGGGAAGACAATGTGAACTTTTCAAATATTGTCCTCTGGGATTCCACTCGAGTCTCTCCTTTTTCATGAGTGACAGCTCAGTGTGTGTAGCATTGCATTAACACATTGTGATGAACAACCTTGCAACACTAAATACCAAATAAGTACACTTCAGGGAATATTGACTGTCCTTGAAGTCCTGCAGTTAAATTTCTGGCCTGTTATAGAGGGCAGAAAAATACGTTGGTAGACATATTGTAGCAAAATTTGTGTTCAGGGAAACATTTCAATTGAATTGTCCAATCCACTTCCATTATGTAAAGCAAACTGCGTCTTGATCATACACATTTATTTTCTACAAATCTTTTGAACTTTTTGGAAAAGCTGTAACTCCCGGAAATGGCGCAGTCATGCAGTTGAATAATCCTAACAGAATGATATGGTATTGTACTTAACGTGCAAATGTTCTCGCTTTTACAGTGGGAATATATTTATATAAATAGGGATTACATGAAACAAAATAGGCCAAATGAGTTTGCAAGTGTACATCTTAATATATAAATATTGAATTATATCTGTGACAAGCACACTTGCATTCTATACCACTAAATGAGATGAATATGTCCATACGTTTACAGATAGAGACAGAAAATTTAGAGTGTTTAGAGAAGATGCCAACAAAGATCAACTAGAGATGCAAATGACCTCTGTCTAATTAGGGCTTAATTTGGCTTTGTGACCCATTGCCAATTATTATGGATTGTATTATGCACATTTTGTCAGGACTTGTCATTTTTTGTTTTTTACTACATAGTGTTTGAAGGAGATATGAAGAATTTGCATCCAAGATACAGTACGTTTGCACAGAAGGCATGCTTCCACAGACAGTAGATAACTTTATTCTTTATCAGGATATTTTCAGGATATCTCGTTCAGAGACAGACATCTACATCCCCTCCTACTGTATTGGCCCTGTAGATTGAACCTCCTATGTGATGCATGCAGGCTGGCTTTATTGTCAGAGCATTGGCATCTGAGTGGAGTAACATCTATAATTTCATCTCTACAATCTTCTAGCAAAAACAGGAATGGGGCAGTGGTTGCCCTCATGAAAAGCTTGAGTATTTGCCTCATTCAAAGATCCTTTTCCACCTCTATCTTTTTCTTCTTCTCCATATGCTATTTTTCTCGTATGTACTTTCATACAATTTTCCCACAGTACTGTTTTTCTGGTAACTTTTATCAGAAGGGATGGTTTCTATTCACCAAACCAATAGTCTGTAGGATTAGAGTACAGCTTTTAAGATATGGGTCATTTTGATGAAGCTGAAATAAGCACATCTTATGCTCAAGTGTCCAGAGTTGAGGCTCAGTTGACTACAATAGCGGCTGTTTCAGAATCTCTGCAGAAACTCCAAACACCAGTGGGATAACTGACTATTCCATTTACTGTACATTGACCAACCTCGTCAAAGACCCGGGTAATTTTTCCAATTATATTTTCAATACACATTTAAACTTCTTGGATTTTACCTAACATTTATTGCCTTTTAAGTTTATTTGACCAACTCTTCCCTTCAATGAAACAAATCCAAATTGCAATCTTTTTTATCTATCACGTACTACTCATAAAAATAAAACTGACCATGTATGGATCTCTTACTCTGACTATTGGATTGTTACATGGTTCTTTTAGACGTAGAAATGGATAAGAATTATACCAGACTCAAGTTCCAAAAGTATAGAACAGATGCTAAAAAGGAAGGACACAAAAGCAGAGACAGAAAGTTGTTTTCCTGGTCCCTAGGGTTGCTGAGCTTAATAGAAATGAAAAAAAATTAGAATATGTACTGTAGTAAAATAATCATGGAAATGTCAGGATGCTGGGGTATAAAATCTCTAAGGACAAGCCAGCTGTAGTCTTCCATAAAAGAAAGTAATCAGGAGAATTTCTAGGTCAATAACAGTTTACAGCTGAGAACAAGTTAAGAATATTTTACACCTCTCCAAGGGAACCCAATAGGGAATAGCAAACTTGTTGATGTTGTTACTTATAGTTTGTTTTCAATTTGCATCAATATTGGCTAACACAACTCGGGATTAGCATAAATAGGCAATAATTGGTAGCATCCAGGGTCTGAACAGACATTAAATAGTCTAAACAGCTGCAAGGCATTGTATGGAGGTACAGGATTGTGGTATAGTAGAAACAGAGTCAGAATAACAAAGCTAAATTTTTGTCCACCTTGAAAGTGCAAACGTATATGGTTATTCACTAAAGTAAAACATTTCAAAAATAAAAAGTGAATTCTAAGAAAATTTTGAATTTAAGAAAAACATAGCTGAACTGGAACCATTGTTGATTCTGAGAATTCTTCCAGTTTGGCTATATTGTCCTTAATTTGAAATTCACTTTAAATTCCTAACAGCTCACACTTTAGTACATAACTCTGTTGGTGTAAGAACAAATAGAACTATTAGCTGCAATAAGAAAAATGTTCCACGAGACAAAAAAGAAAAAAAAAAAGGACAGGAACTTGTGTTACTGGCCCATGTGGAAGGATGGCTTAACAAAAGGCAGTTAAAGGAACTGTAACATGCAGCTATAGTTAAATACACATGGTAATAATGGAGATACACAATTTATAAAGACAAATTAGCTCTAGGACTCCTGAAAACCGAAAAGGTCCAGTCAACACCAAATAGAACTGAGAAAAACCCAGGGCTTCAAGTAAGCTGAAAACTGCATTACATTTCTATCAATGGCATTAATTATTGTTTAAATTATTATCAATCCAACAATAATTCATTTAAGGATTAGCAGGATTGAGGATTGGAATAATGATAATACAAGGCACTGGATAGAGGAAGTTGGTGAAAGACTGTGGTCATATAGGAGTAGAGTAGAGTGTGAACATAACAACAAAACAGGTTTATTGCTTTCAATATAAAAATAACAATTCCCCTGGTTGTCCTATACTCAGTAGCTCCATACAATTGTCAATGCACACATTTAAAAGTAAAGCCACACAATGTTCAGTCCTACATAACAGGAACTTGCTCTTGTATGTGCCAGGGAATAATGTATGTGTTTATAATTTTCTACGGGAGCTGAATAGTGGAATACGGTCACATTTTTGCAAAGGATGCCACAAAAATTTTTTAAAACTGTGTGCTCTTCTCTAAAGCGAATTCTAGAATCATATATATACAGTATTAACGTTTCTAGCATTCAAAACCAGTTTCTCACATTGCTTATTGCTCACACCTCACTTCCATATCATAAGAAAGAGAAGTGGTGTTTGCGCACAAGTTGTGAAACTTTCTCATATTTTTTTATTTTTTTTTTATTGATTTTGTATAAAGAAATTAAATACAAATTAAATACCATTATGAGAACAGGAAATTAAATAAACAGTAAATTACACAAAGGAAAAATAAACCACATCAATCATAATAAATTACATAATGATCAAAAAGTTAAAAGTATGAAAGCAATAATATATTATTATAAATTATTCTAGTTAAAACTGAATTTTAAAGAAAAAGAAGAGGTAAAAAAAAAAAAATCATAGTTTACCCCAGGAAACATATTTTAAAATGTTCAACCTAGACTAATTAGAAATGTACGCATCATCATTTTATATTCTTCAATAACTCATCTGGTATTCATATGGAGTACAAACATTTCAGTAAAAAAAAACCTGAAAAGAGTATTCTAATGCAATGTGTCAAAATATATAACAGTTCTATCGGACGTCTCAGCAGCAATACTCTATAACGAAGCATCTTAGATGTAAGAATTCCAGACTATGGAAGGGTCCCAGATGTGATAAACAGGTCCTGCAGTGTGTTATTTTGAGTGAGTGAAAAGAGGAATATATAGAAAAGAAGGGGCACTGTTACTTCATTGAAATGTACTTTACTGAATAAAATGTGAAAATCTCATATAACTGGTGTTAACCTTTCTTTTTTCATGATATGCTCCATTTTATTTTACATTTATATTAAAGAATTAGCAAATTACATCATAATCCAGTTCGAACAAGGCACAGCCAGGGCAGATCTTGCAAATGAAGAAGAGAAATAGAAACATTGTTTAATTTCTTCTCTTCTCAGTCTGCTCTCTATGCTGACTGCCAGGTGCAAAACACTGAGTTTATATCTATAATTCCAGGGTGTTAAGGTGGAGGTGCCCAGTTATAGAATAAAGAGGTGTGGATTTTCTGCATGTCATTTTATTTTTTTTAACACCTCAAAATATAATGTGTTAAATATAGGGATGGGTAAACCTAATATAAAAAAAGAAGTTACAGATCCCCTTTAAATACAGCTTTTCCAGGAGTGCTGAGTACTGGATATAAGGAATCACTAATATCAATTGGCTCCATAAACCAGGACAAATGCTTTTTTTTTTTTTTTAAATAATAATTCCTTTTAGAGCATTTACTGGGATATTTAATGTTATGTATTCTCCCTACCGGCTTTATATTACAGAATGTAAAGACCACAATGGGCAGAATATGTGGTGCATTTCAACTGTTTTAGTAATCTTGTAAAATAGCTTGGGGTGCTCATGAATGTGGGACTTTCACACTGTTAATAAAATAGGCCTGTACTTCCCTGTTACGTCTTGCTTTGGGCCATTCATTGAACAGAATCTGTTTGCAGTAAATTTCCACAGAGAGCCATTAAATCTCGGGAAATGTATATGTTAATCACAGATGAGATAGCTCAGTGTTTAAATGTAGCAGCTTTGGAATATGTTAAAACTGCAGGTTTACTTCTCAGTGGGCCTGCCACAGCTTTTCCTGTTCCTGAGGTCAAGGAAACTAGTGCTATTCATTTGGATAATAACATCTAGAACCCGTGACATACTTGGATACCAAGGAAAGCGGAATGTACACTTTGGGTTAAATAACGTATCATGATAAATGCAAGTTAACCTAAAAAAGTGAATTACAGCAATGCCACATTATGGCCTACATCCTATCTATAAGAACTCTCACAAACGTGAACACTGTCATTATCTAAATGTGCACACATGAAAAGGGTTGGCATTGTCCTACCCAGTTCTGTTAAACGGCCTGATAATTAGCAGAATCAGTGAAACAGATATTGCTCGGGACATTTCATTTCCTTAAAACACTAACTGGAAAATCTGCTGCAATTCTATGACAAGTGATCAATCCAATGCATTTAATTTTAGTTTATTGAATCAACAAAACATTTGGGCTGTCACTTTGACAGATATAAAGGATGTTACATGAATGTTCCTGGCAATCGAGATCGCCCGCTTTTGAATCCCACAGGTTAACACGTCAAGCTGCACATTTCCATTATAAAACACATAACTATCAGCCTGTTCTCCCTGATTGGCATTGTCTTTGTTCAACTCTGAACAGTTTTATTCATCAGAAACATTTTTCAAGTGGAGCACTCAATCCCCTTCCCTTTTGTTTAAAATGGTGACAATGCTGGTGTTTGGTTCTGATATGGGGGACGAAAAGACAAACTTTTTATTTATGTGCAAAACATAACAAAATACTGTATGAAGTCCAGAGGCTTTTTGTCCTACAAATAATGGCCTGGAGGCATTGCCACGAGATTAAAAAGCAATATATTTTGTTTCTTTCACATGGGAAAAATTATTTCAATGTTTCTTAAAAGGGATAGTAAAAGCACAAGAACATAGATGTCCGTCTTAATTATATAGATTCAATGATGAAAAAAAAATACAGTAAGACATGCATGGTGTATAAACCCAGGTAAAGTGACACTTCACTGGAAATTACACCACTGAACAAGACTTTGAAAATTGCATTTAGATGTTAAACTTTCTAATTGATCGATTTCGCAAATATCACAAGTCAGAGCAGTCCAGGCACAGCCAAGGCACACAATGCAAATGAAGAGGGGACCACCCACCCACAAGAACACAGGGTACACACCAGGGACACATAACCCCTCAACAAGAGGGCCAAACTCACACAGGAACACCCGGCTCATAACGGGAGACACCCCCCCCTGGAGACACCAAGACAGGGGGGCACAGGAATTACACACACGAGAGCGAGAGCCGAGAACCACACAACACCCACTGCAGGAACCCATAGAAAGGGCCGGGCAACAGGCTAGCCATGCAATAGACAAAGATAGACAGGGCTCAGATCAAAAGCGTAGTGGAAAAAGCTACTAGCAGACCCATACTTCACCAAGCCTAACGAATGCACCACCAAGGCCCACGGAGCAGTGATCACCTGGACCGCCCTGACACACCCGACCAACTACGAGTCCAACAACAGCAATATCCAAGGCAGCCACACTACACCCAAAAGGGATACATTACCCCAAAAAAAAAAAAAAACACCTACCCCTAAGGACCCCGGGGAAACACACAGGACACCGCAGACCTACCACACACCAGCTCGCACATGACGATATAAGGAACCACTACAGCATCATACCAGAACAGGCCAACGTTTTTACTAATATTTGAGCTACTGTGAAGACAGCACACCGACTACCATGATATGGTAGAGCAAAACAAACAATCAGCATCTGTACGGACATATTGCCCGCCACCTCTATACGGGCAGAGCCATTGACCAGGCGATGTCGACGCACAAGCTTGAACTAAAAGTTTGAAATCAAAGTACATTAGCCTAATTAATATAAACGTGAAAATAAAAACAATTTAACACATAACACCTGCAGAAACCAACCAACACAAACACCAGCACACACCAGCTAACACAATACAAATCCACAAACCTGCTGATACAAACTACAGCACGACCAAGCCAACACAAGACAACAATATAAACACATTCACACACTTCTGCCAAAAAATAAAAAATAAAAAAAAATAATCAAATCTCACAGACACATAATGGTAGCCCACACACCACCTATCGACATCATCACCAAATTTAGATAATGTTTCATATTAGCAGATAATCCATAGAATCAATACCGTTAAATATACGTAACATATGCTTATATACCTAAACTTTTCCGCCCTACCAGGCACCGACTGTTTGAATTTGATTCATACTATGCTTGTTGGTAAATGCCTCTGACATCTGTTAGATAAGATTTGCTTACCTCCCCTGCGTGGGATGACCGCTTATCCAACATCGCAACTCTCACAACATGTGCCAAACTATTAGGCCAGAGGGCAAGAGTAACTCAAGCTCAACATACTGCTGTATACTTTATTTGAATATTTAGATAATGCCTCATGTTAGCAGATAATTCATAGAATCAATATCGTTAAATATACGTAACATATGCTTATATACTTAAACTTTTCCGCCCTACCAGGCACTGACTGTTTTGAAATTGATCCATACTATGCTTGATGGTTAATGCCTTAGACATATGTTAACTATGATTTGCTTACCTCCCCTGCGTGGGATGACCGCTTATTGAATGAACCAATAAAACAGATTTAAAACAAATGAAGAGGGGAAAAAAACCCAAAACATTATTTACTCTCCTCTTTTCTCTGTACTTTCTTGGTGCTGCCTGTCAGATGCAAAGGACAGAGCCACATAACAATGGTTGACAGGAGTTAAGATGGAGATGCCCCTATCCAGGGTAGATAGGGGTGGATTTGTAATTTATTTTTTTCACACCTCACAAATACATATTCTTTAAATTTAGTGGTAAACATGATGTTAACAATTCTAGGAATAACCGCTCCCTTTAACCCCATAAGGACACGACATGTGTGACATGTCACGATTCCCTTTTATTCCAGAAGTTTGGTCCTTAAGGGGTTAAAGGACCACTTTAGTGCCAGGAAAACAAACTCATTTTCCTGGCACTATAGGGTCATTTGATTCCCCCCATCCTCAGCTCTTCAGCCACTTACCTTTATCCAGCGCCGGGCTCCCTTGGCGCTTGGGGAACTCTCCTCCTCTTGCCGAGTCAGTGCTGAATGCACATGCGCTGCAAGAGCTGCGCGCGCATTCAAACCGCCCATAGGAAAGCATTACTCAATGCTTTCCTTTGGACGTCCAGTGTCTTCTAACTGTGATTTTCATAGTGAGAAGCGCGGAAGCGCCTCTAGCGGCTTTCAGTGAGACAGCCACTAGAGGCCGGATTAACCCTCAGTGAAGCATAGCAGTTTATCTTAAAACTAGAGGGACCTGGCACCCAGACCACTTCATTGAGTGTTAGAAGAGTACTTCTAACAAGCGCAGGAAGAAATAATTGACTGAGTCGTGCTATACCAGTTCAGGAAATAGAATACTGGAAGTCCAGTACTTTACCCTATTTAACACACTGATTCACCTTTCATGTACATTTTATTGAGAGGAAAAAAAAAAAAAGTAATTTCAAATGTTCCTTATTTTCAACTCAATAATAGAAAAGTCTATCTTGACTCCATTATGGCAATGGTAATTTTCCGAGATAATAAGTCATTATTAGTAATGTCTATATTAAAGAGTCACAGCAGTCCACAGCATTAGCTGAGGCAGCAATGAGAGAGAGTAATTAGCAGAGAGCTTCAGATGACCACAATCAGACTATCACAGGCAATACTGAACAGAGGACTAGCACCAGGGGACTGCATGCACCATAACCAGCCTAGAGTGCCTTTTAACTATTATAGCCATATTGATTCTATTGTACTAAAAAAATATGCATCTAACCAATATTTCAAGAAAGGAATAGTTCCTCAAAGATCTGCTACTGTTATCTGACCATCTAAGGACTTCAGGTTACTCTATTCAGGAGAGTCTGTGGCACTCTGGTAACTTACCAAATTTTAAAAGCATATGTGAACTGATCCCTATATTATTGATGAAATAAAATCATATAATGACATAATCATCTTAAATGTTAAGCATATTACCATACAGCCTTCATTTATTCCCTCTTTCCTCTGATCATGTATCAATTCTCCTTTGTTGTACTCAGAGTGACAAAAATATGTATTCCCCAAATCTTTAGATTTTTAACAATAGCTAAAGTCTGTTAACACAAAGATAGTAGAGATGCAAAGACATTGTCTCAGTAGAGTTTGTCTCATATGTATGTGATTTTCTTTTAACCCCTTAATGACACATGACGGAAATATTCCATCATGATTCCCTTTTATTCCAGAAGTTGTGTCCTTAAGGGGTTAAAGCTGAATTCAAGGACCACTATAGTGCCAAGAAAACAAACTAATTTTCCTGGCACTATAGTGTTAATAGGTCCCCGCCTCCCTCAGGGTGCCCCTTCCACCAGGCTCAATAGGGGTTAAGGGGTTAAACACTTACCCTTCTCCCGTGCCGGGCTACAGTGCTGGGGACTCTCCTCCCTATTCCGACGTCATCCGCCGAATGCACATGCGCAGCAAGAGCCGCGGGCATACAATCAGTCCATAGGAAAGCATTTCTCAATGCTTTCCTATGGACGGCAGCGTATTCTCACTGTGAAACTGCTATGTTTACAGCTGCAGGGTTAACCCTAGATGGACCTGGCACCCAGACCACTTCATTGAGCTGAAGTGGTTTGGGTGACTATAGTGGTCCTTTAAAAAAAGTTTGGTGCCCGATTTTCACAAATTCATCTCCATACTGAGCCATATCCTCATCAGTACATGTTTAATGTTGGTGGCAATACTACAATCTGCAAACCAAATATATCATGATCGAATAGAATATAAATCCTATATGAAAAATGTATTAGTAGGAAAACCAGCAATCACTTTGACATACGTTTATGATAAAAATCAATATTATCTAATGTGTTTTGCTTTATTAATATGTTTTTTCACATGTTTGCACAATAAAATCTATCATGCCTTATTTTCAAAGTTATCCCCTTATGTATTCTTTTAATCCATATCTTTCTTTTTATCATTATATAAAAGGGATTAACCTGGATTGGCATATCGACCCTTTCAAACAATGTCTTAAAAATTATATATATACAGTTGCAAGAAAAAGTATGTGAACCCTTTGGAATGATATGGATTTCTGCACAAATTGGTCATAAAATGTGATCTCATCATCACAACAATAGACAATCACAGTCTGCTTAAACTAATAACACACAAAGAATGAAATGTTGCCATGTTTTTATTGAACACCATGTAAACATTCACAGTGCAGGTGGAAAAAGTATGTGAACCCTTGGATTTAATAACTGGTTGAACCTCCTTTGGCAGCAATAACTTCAACCAAATGCTTCCTGTTGTTGCAGATCAGACGTGCACAACGATCAGGAGTAATTCTTGACCATTCCTCTTTACAGAACTGTTTCAGTTCAGCAATATTCTTGGGATGTCTCGTGTGAATCGCTTTCTTGAGGTCATGCCACAGCATCTCACTCGGGTTGAGGTCAGGACTCTGACTGGGCCACTTCAGAAGGCATATTTTCTTCTGTTTAAGCCATTCTGTTGTTGATTTACTTCTATGCTTTGGGTCATTGTCCTGTTGCAACACCCATCTTCTGTTGAGCTTCAGCTGGTAGAAAGATGGCCTTAAGTTCTCCTGCAAAATGTCTTGATAAACTTGGGAATTCATTTTTCCTTCGATGATAGCAATCCGTCCAGGCCCTGACGCAGCAAAGCAGCCCCAAACCATGATGCCCCACCACCATACTTCACAGTTGGGATGAGGTTTTGATGTTGGTGTGCTGTGCCTTTTTTTCGCCACACATGGTGTTGTGTGTTTCTTCCAAACAACTCAACTTTGGTTTCATCTGTCCACAGAATATTTTGCCAGTACTGCTGTGGAACATCCAGGTGCTCTTGTGCAAACTGTAAATGTGCAGCAATGTTTTGTTTGGACAACAGTGGCTTCCTCTGTGGTATCCTCCCATGAAATCTATTCTTGTTTAGTGTTTTACGTATTGTAGATTCGCTAACAGGGATGTTAGCATTTGCCAGTGACTTTTGTAAGTCTTTAGCTGACACTCTAGGATTCTTCTTCACCTCATTGAGCGGTCTGCGCTGTGCTCTTGCAGTCATCTTTACAGGACGGCCACTCCTAGGGAGAGTAGCAGCAGTGCTGAACCTTTTCCATTTGTAGACAGTTTGTCTTACCGTGGACTGATGAACAGCAAGGCTTTTGGAGATACTTTTATAACCCTTTCCAGCTTTATGCAAGTAAAAAATTCTTAATCGTTGGTCTTCTGAGAGCTCATTTGTGCGAGGCACCATTCACATCAGGCAATGCTTTTTGTGAAAAGCAAACCCAGAACTGGTGTGTGTTTTTTATAGGGCAGGGCAGCTGTAACCAACGCCTCCAATCTCATCTCATTGATTGAACTCCAGTTGGCTGACATCTCACTCCAATTAGCTCTTGGAGATGTCATTAGTCTAGGGGTTCACATACTTTTTCCACCTCCACTGTGAATGTTTACATGGTGTGTTCAATAAAAACATGGCAACATTTCATTCTTTGTGTGTTGTTAGTTTAAGCAGACTGTGATTGTCTATTGTTGTGACTTAGATGATGATCAGATCACATTTTATGACCAATTTGTGCAGAAATCCATATCATTCCAAAGGGTTCACATACTTTTTCTTGCAACTTTACAGTATCTTTTCTCTGCCTCCTCTTAGAACAGACTCTGCATCTTTTTGGGGGATTCTGCTTTGCCGCAGTAGGGGGAATTTTAAAAATAAAATGTGTAGCCCCAACTCTGCTCTCTCCCATCACCGCCCGTGGAGCAGGTGCATCACGGTACAAAATCCCCAAAATGATATGGAGCTGAAACTGTAAAAATCTCGTCCAAGGTTTGCTTTTTTGAACAACAAAAATGTGTTGTGGGTTGCAATCTGCATTAGGTAGATTGCAACCTTTTTTGTTCCAGGCCCTTGTCTTTCGTATAATTAGGTAGGGCTGCAGCAGCTGATCTTCCAGATCAACCCCACCCATATGCCGGTTATAGGCCTTGATGCACACTGGCTTCCTTGTTCTCTCAGCTCTGCCATGTACAGGGACCTCCACAGTCCCCTCAGTGTGGATGGTGGTAAGAAGGTACACATCCTTCTTGTCTCTGTACTTAACTGCCAACAGCTCCTCTTGGCGCAGAGCTGAGGTCTCCCCCCTTCGTAGCCGGGTGCGTGCAAGTTGTCCTGGGAAACCTGTGCTGTTCTTTTTGATTGTGCCACAAGCTACTGTATCAAAATAGTACAGTAGCTTGAACAAAGGGACACTTGTATAAAAAATGTCAGTATACAAGTGGTACCCTTTGTTCATCAGTGGGAATATCAGGTCCCAGACAATCTTGCCACTGGTTCCCATATGTTCTGGGCAACCTGGAGGGTCAAGGTGGCTATCCTTTCCCTCGTACACCCGGAAGGCCTGAGTATACCCAGTCTCGCTATCACAGAGCTTATACATCTTTACACCATACCTAGAGCACTTGGAAGGAACATACTGCTTAAATCCCAGCCTTCCCTTATACTTCATCAGGGATTCATCCATGCATATATTCCTTCCAGGTGTATAAGCCTCTGCAAACCTGGCAGTGAAGTGGGTAATCAGGGGGCAGATTTTATACAGCCTGTCAAACTGGGGATGCTCCCTAAGGAGACACAGGCTGTTGTCGCTGAAGTGCATGAAATGCAGAATCATTTCATACCTCTTCCTCGACATACACTGGGAGTAAGGCACAGACACTGTATCTAGTGATGATGTATCTGAGCACCTGGCAGGTTCAAAATCAGGGTCGGAGTCTGACATAGACGCGTCAGACTCTAGCGCAAGGGTGGCATATGACTGTTCAGCGCTGGTTGACTTCCGTGACCCATGTGACATGATCACAATCACTTTACTTGTCACCTGTCACACACAAAAAAAAAGAAAAATCACACGAAAAATTAACCCCTAAAAAAATGAACAGACAGCAAAATAAGTGCTGCTGTGCAAGAGCCAGTGATTATAGTGATCACTGGCAAGATAGGGGTTAATGGCTCTGAAAAGAGCCTTTGGGTCTCAAGATTTTACAAATCCCTACCTAAAAATACCTAAATCTTTCTAAATCTCTTTAGCTGAACCACAGATTTCTCTCCCTCTCTCACTAAAACACAAGTGAATAGAGGGAGGCAGATCCACACTAATCAAAGAAATGGGGAACCCATTTGGGATGAAATTGCTGATGGGGCAAGCTGTGATTGGATGACCCCAGCCTGCCCCTTATGATGAGGCAGGCTAGGGACACCCACAGAAGCCCCACGATTCACTGCCTTTAGAAAGGGGGGGGGGGTTAATATTGTTCATTTTATATTTATTTTTTATATATATATTATTATATATGCGCTGAGTGCCAGGACCCCGAGAGGCACTCCGCACATGCAGAGCATCACTGAAATACTATCAGAGCTTCCAGCGCTCAAAATAGCTGCGGATGTATCAGGTACGTCCAAGGTCATTATGGACCGTTTTTTGCCAGACGTACCCGATATGTTCGCGGTCGGGAAGAGGTTAATGACTTATATACGCAAAGATTATACTAAGACAATGGTCACAAGTTGTACCAAGTTTAAATGTAACCATTGTATTTGAACAAAAATTGCAAATTTGTTGACTGGATTCAATCAGCTAGATTCAGATCTGAGAGCAATTTCTATGTAATGTGTGTTTTTCCTGTTTTTCTAAGAAGAGGATCACACAATATCTAAATAAAGAAAAATCTAGGTGAACACAATCAGGTAGATAACATTAGACCATTATTAAGGGGGGTGGGGGGCTCTATTATTAAGACTGTTTGCGGTCTCCTGGCTGTCCGGGTCAAGCATGTTGCTGACAGAATGGATAGATTATATGGAGGGGCTGGAGATGGTCGATATTGATACCAATGACAAAGACAGAGGAAAATGAAGAGTCATAATGAATGAGTTTAGGGAACTGGGAAATAAACTGAAGAAAAGGACATCCAAGGTAGTATTTTAAGAGATATTATCTGTGCCATTCTCTAGAAGACTGTAGGAGATTAGGGAGGTTAATGGGTGGTTAAAGTCATGGTGCAGCAAGTAGGATTTTGAAATTTTTGGAGCATTGGGCTGGTTTTGCACTTGGGTACAATCTTTATAGCCTTGATGGCTTGCACCTAAACAGAAGATTTGCTGTGCTGGAGACAGAATGGCTAGAAGGTTGGAGGAGATTTTAAAGTAGTGGTGGGGAGGAGAGACATAGAAATCTACAAAATGGAGATAGGACAGAAAGGAGATGGACTTTATCTCATGACAAGGGGGTGGAGACGGGGGTGGGCAAGATCAGAACAAAGTGCAAGTGACTCATGATAATATTAAATGTATGCTTACTAATGAAAGAAGCCTAAATAACAAAATGAGGGGACTAGAGGTAATAGCATACACTAAGCAATATGACAGAATAGGCATAATGGAAACTTGGTCGGAGGAAACACATGAATAGGTCGTTAACGGAAATGATTACACATTATTTAGGAAAGATAGAAAAAAACAGGGTGGGGTGGTATGTTTGTATGTTAACCATGAGTTAGAGACAAATCTTAAGCAAGTGATATGTGACGAGGAAAATGTGGAAGCTTTATGGTTTGATACCTGCTTTGGACAAAAGAAGGTAAATAGATACTGGGTTGGAATACGTTATAAACCACCCAATGTTGACATTGATTAGAAAGTACAGCTGTTAGAGAAACTTTGGGAAGATGCACATCTGGGTAACACGTTACTTATTGGAGATTTTAATTACCTGGACATAAATATGGATACAACTAAAAGATAAAGATAGAGTGCAGGTAGAGATATGTATATAGTATACTTATAAATACTTTATTGTCCTTTAAATGTCACCTATATACAAAAAAAGTCAAAACATAGCATAATACTGTTTGACCAAATAATCATCAATAAATAAATATTGGTTCCACTCACACTTTGCAGAGCCACATATAGTAGGCTCTGACTTTTGTCGCTCTTTTAAAATCCCTGGTATGTTTGACTCCACCACGCCTCCAGATCTCTCCACTTATGCCAGGATACAGGAGATATAAATAATTCCAAAGGAAAATGGGGATACTTGTCAAAAATGTAATTAACATATATAGTTAAAAACAGGGACATCTATAAAGTGCATAAAAGTGAAAATAAATAAGATGGCAGCACTGACGCGTTTCGACCATCAAAAAGTCTTTTTCAAAGTGCATAAAATATTCGTCTCCATGTTCTGTATATATACTACACTTGCTATTCAAATTTGGCGCCGAAAATCTCAGTTTCAATGGCGTCCTCATACTTCCTGGTTCCGCCGGCCAGCTTCCTTGTCTCCGCCCACTTTTGCGTCCGATTACGTCTGATGTCAGACGTCTTTTTCCCGTACCGGAAGTGACTCGAATTGACTCCCTGAAGCTGCCGCAGCCATATTGGGAAAGTCTTTACAGTATACTCCACATGGGACTGTCCTGGCAATGTTTTTCTTAACTTATAACAAATAAATACATGTCTCATCCCTTATTAAACCTGTATTGCTAATAAGTATAAAAGATACAATTGTATAAACAAACTTTTGTATAGGTATATTTAAAAGGAGAGAAAAAGGAAGAAATATAATGTTTAAAGAAGGAAGAGATAATATCATTAATATAATACCTGTAAAAAACAGCAAAATAAGACATATAAATTATTAATGCATATATTCATAAAAAATATATATAAATATATAATACAGTCTTAAACAGTAGACAATTTTTTTTTAAATAAATTAAATGAGCACACTCATTTCAAAATCCATATTAAGTCCTTTTGGTGATAGTGTGTCCAAATTAAAAATCCAGCCCATTTCACATTTACTTAAATTTGCGTTGATATCACCTCCTCTCCAATGTTTTGTGACCATTTGAATTCCATAAAATTTAATGTTACTTGGGTCCTGATTATGATGTTCAAGGAAATGTAAAGAAACATCGGGGAATTAAATAGAGAAGAATTGTTGAAATACCAGCAAAAGAAGGATAAGAAACATGAAGCTATAATTCCACTAATATTTAATTTTAATAAAAATCATTCAAAATTGAAACAAATTTTTAATAAAAATAGGCATTTATTACAACAAGATGATGATATTGCACCTTATATAGGAGATAAACCCAAAATTATATATAGGGGGGCTCAGAATCTTAAGCAAATTTTAACATCGAGTTTTATTGAAAAAACTGATAATTTTTTAAATAGCCAGAAGACTATATTAAAAGGTTTTAATTTTTGGGGGAATTGTATGGGGTGTAGAACATCCAAAATAAAAGAAAAAAAGATTTTGTCCTTCCACTCCAATGTTAACCTAAAAGAATACAAGATAGACAAATTTATTTCTTGTAAGACTAAAAATGTTATATATGTGTTGGAGTGTCCTTGTGGTCTACAATATGTGGGCAAAACATCTAGATGTGTGGCCACAAGGGTGCGTGAACACATATATAACATTAGAAAAGGACTTAAAACATATAATGTTTCTTTACATTTTCTTGAACATCATAATCAGGACCCAAGTAACATTAAATTTTATGGAATCCAAACGGTCACAAAACATTGGAGAGGAGGTGATATTAACGCAAATTTAAGTAAATGTGAAATGGGCTGGATTTTAAATTTGTACACACTATCACCCAAAGGACTTAATATGGATTTTGAAATGAGTGTGCTCATTTAATTTTTATTTTTTTTTAATTGTCTACTGTTTAAGACTGTATTATATATTTATATATATATTTTATGAATATATGCATTAATAATTTATATGTCTTATTGTGCTTTTTTTACAGGTATTATATTAATGATATTATCTCTTCCTTCTTTAAACATTATATTTCTTATTTTTTCTCTCCTTTTAAATATACCTATACAAAAGTTTGTTTATACAATTGTATCTTTTATACTTATTAGCAATACAGGTTTTATAAGGGATGAGACATGTTTTTATTTGTTATAAGTTAAGAAAAACATTGCCAGGACAGTCCCATGTGGAGTATACTATAAAGACTTTCCCAATATGGCTGCGGCAGCTTCAGGGAGTCAATTCGAGTCACTTCCGGTTCGGGAAAAAGACTGACGTCAGACGTAATCGGACACAAAAGTGGGCGGAGACAAGGAAGCCGGCGGAACCAGGAAGTATGAGGACGCCATTGAAACTGAGATTTTCGGCACCAAATTTGAATAGCAAGTGTGGTATATATACAGAACATGGAGACGAATATTTTATGCACTTTGAAAAAGACTTTTTGATGGTCGAAATGCGTCAGTGCTGCTATCTTATTTATTTTCACTTTTATGCACTTTATAGATGTCCCTGTTTTTAACTATATATGCTAATTACATTTTTGACAAGTATCCCCATTTTCCTTTGGAATTATTTATATCTCCTGTATCCTGGCATAAGTGGAGAGATCTGGAGGCGTGGTGGAGTCAAACATACCAGGGATTTTAAAAGAGCGACAAAAGTCAGAGCCTACTATATGTGGCTCTGCAAAGTGTGAGTGGAACCAATATTTATTTATTGATGATTATTTGGTCAAACAGTATTATGCTATGTTTTGACTTTTTTTGTATATAGGTGACATTTAAAGGACAATCAAGTATTTATAGGTATACTATATACATATCTCTACCTGCACTCCTCTATCTTTATCTTTTAGTTGTATTCATATCTGTGTTTTTTTAAGTGGTTTTTTTAAACACTGTGGAGTTGCACTTATATTCCAGCTACCACCCCCCACACTTTGTGTGATTTGCACTTTACTGTGTAGAATTGTCTGTTTTAAATATGGATAAATGGACTAGTAGTTAAGCAAGGAGAATTAGGTTTTTGAATCTGTTAAATGACACTTTTAGGTCACGATTGTTACAAGCACCAACTACAAAGGATACTTGTCTGGTTTTGGTTATAACAAAACATTCAAGTAAGGGAGTACTTGGGAAATAGTGAACACAATATGGTTTCTTTTGAAATAAACTCAAAAAAGTAAATGCACATGGGATATACTAAACCATACAGTTTTAAAAGACAAATTTCAATAAGATTAGGCCAGCTTTGCAACTCATTGACTTGTATAAATCCATTAGTGAAAAAAACACGGAGGATAATGCAATATCTTCAAACAAATATTAGAAATGTACACTTCTCAGCATGTACCATTGGGTAATGAATATAAAAGAAACAAGTTGAAACCAATGTTGCTTAGTGGGAAGGTAATCCAAGAAATGTAAACTTATAAAAAGGGAATTTAAAGCATTTCAATCAAATAAATCACATGGCAAGAGATATGCAAATGATTTAAGCAAAAAACTTGGAGATTTGTGATTGTGATTGATTAACTCAAGACAAGGTGCTACATCAACCAAAGAAAATGTATGTTAACAATGCCCCAGGGCATGATAGAGGGCCAGCCTTAGGCCTTTAGGCATCCTGTGCTAAAAATCTTCACACCTCCTCATCCATCTATAGTGTGCGTGTGTGTGCATAGAGGTGTATTGTTTGTATAAAGGTTTTATTTTGTTTAAAAATATATATACATTCTCCCTTCCCTGTTGTTAACATGCAGGGAGGGGGGCATGCTGATCTCTATTGGTCCAGGGTGCTGTGAATCTGGTCTGAGCCTCTGCCTTTGTGTGTGAATATTTGTTATGAATGTATTGACTGTGTGTGATACATGAGTGTATTGACTGTGTTTGATATGTGTGTGTATTGACTGTGTATGATATTTGTGATGGGGATTTTTAAAACGTGCATGTTGGCACATATGTGAATGCAGGTATATATTTTTTGCAGTGTCAAGTGCACACAGTTTCACAGTCAGACACACAGTCCGATGCACACAGTTATACACATGTACCGGCAAATACAGACACATGCACACAGTCCCAGACATATAGTCACTCACACACAGTTTGAAACAAAGTTCACACAAACAGTCACACAAACAGTTACAGGCAGCCAGTCACACACAGTTACAGGCAGACAGTCAAACTCACAGTCACAAGCAGACAGTCACACACACACACAAATAGTTATAGGCAGACCAGGGTGACCAAATCCATCATTTTTTCAGGGACACATATTTTATCATATTTATGAAATGCATGAAAATGGTTGCCCTGCAATATGTATAGTAATTATTCTGCAAGATTCTTCATTGCCTAATTGCTTAATCGTATACACCTTCTGAATTCTACATACTACAGGGCTAACCTTTTCATGTGATGCCTATCAATATGTATAAGTGCAGATGGTACTTGATGTAGAAAAATGCAAAATTATGCTGTTCGTGGTAAAGAATGCACAAGCAACTTGCACCCTAAATGGTTATGAATTAGAGATAGCAACACACAGAAAGAATTTGGGAACTGTTATAAACAAAAAAAAACTAGGCAATGTCCAATGTCAATCAGCAGTTGCTAAGACCAGTAAGGTATTGTATAAAATTAAGCATTAATTCTCAGGATGAAAATATAATTTTGCCTCTTTACAAATCAATGATAAGACCACGCCTCGAATATGCTGTGCAATTTTGTGCACCTATGCTAAAGAAGAAGAATATGGCACTAGAAAAAGTGCAGAAGTGGGCTAAAAAAATAAATAAAATTAATAGAACCTTTTAGTTGTGAAAAAATATTAAGATATTTAAATCTGTTTACTTTACAAATATGGCGTCTCAGAGAGGATATAATAGCATTATACAAATATATTCGGGGCCAATACAAACCATTGTTCAGGTATTTATTCATAAACAGGACTATACATAGGACACAAGGTCACACATTTAGCCTGGAAGAAAGGAGATTTAGTCTAAGGCAAATTAAAGTTTTTATTACAGTAAGAACAATAAGGATAAAAAAAACTAAATATAAATTAAAATAAAAAAAAATAAAAAAAAAAAGGGAAGGCTAAGTGAATTTACATCTCAAAATTGAGAAATAAAGTGCAGGTCAGGAGTCCGGATACAAGTCAAGGGCTCATGAGCTGCACCACTGTAACCACCTAATAGGGAGCTCCAATGAGGGGGTAACCAAAAAATAAATAATTAAATAAATCTCTCAATTCACCCTAAAAGTTATCTCGACATTGGGGTCTAACCACTAGTGTCTACCTGAACCAACTCTCCCTACTAAAGTTATAAATAAACACCTAAAAATCAATAACCATAGTGGTAACAAAAATAAAAAAGTGCTACCAAGTGCAGAGATTAAAGAAAAAGAGTGTTCAAAACACCGTCGTCAGGAGCCTGTGAAGCCACGGTGTCGAGGTAACTTTTAGGGTGAATTGAGAGATTTATTTAATTATTTATTTTGTGTGTGAGGCTTTTCATCTGCGTTTAGACCGGATTACCCGGTCCCTTGTTCTGGGGACCCTGTGCCTCTTCTCTCTCCCCCTAACCTCGTTTACACTACCTTCCTGTCAGTCAGACACTAGGGGAACTGGAACTTAGATGCTAGCTAGTACTCCAGACAATTGATCCCCTGGGCACCGTTTAGTAGATCTCCCTTTTTTTCAAGTTATACTTTTTTGTTTGCATATCCCTTTTAATCCTCAGATTGATTAAAGGTAGGGCCTCCCTTCCTCATTTCTTATACAGTGGAGCTCTCCTGATGTTGGTTTCCCCTTGTGGGACTCTACACATCACCTACTCCTATTACCTGAATTTACATCTCTATTCGTAGCGTGATATTGCCCCTCCCTTTTATTTAGTATCAATACCAATATGCCTTACCAAAAAACCCTCCCCAACAGATAAGACAGATAAGAATTGTTGAACAAAATCAAGAAATTGAAAAAATTAGCTCAGAGATTGCATCACTGAAATCACAAAACCTAATTCTTAAAAATCAAATTAAAGATGTGGACAACAAATCATCTGAGTTTGAGGATAGATGCCGTAGAAATAATATAAGAATTAAAGGTATACCGGAACAAATTAAACAAGAAAGTTTTTTCAATTTGTTCTTTATTGTTTTCATATAACAAGGGGGGCGTAAAGAAAGGAAGAGGGTAGGGGAGGGGGGACACCGAAGATACAGTTTGCACATTTCATTACATATAATGCATTTGGTATCTGCACACAGTATTGAAATTTGCTTTTGAAATTTACATTTACGTTCCATGCACTCTTTGACTATGGCTCCTAGCTCTAGTGGCCACCCTAGTTCGGGTATGCTTTTTCCCCCCTTTAAGGTTGTTATGGGGGGGGTGCCATGTGCCGCCAGGTGGTCTATTGTTGCCTATTGGGCTTTTGCGTTGGGTCTTTTGTTCTGGAGTGCAAAGCGGAGTGTGAGTCAGCTTGATTTCTACTTTGGGGAGGATGGGGTCGACCCTGATTCGCTTGTATTGGTCGTTTTCCTTGGTGTCATGGGGACTCCGTTTTTTTTGAGAGTTGGGTTCACTTAGTTGTCGGTGTCTGGCTTCGGTGTGTAGAGGGGGTAGCAGCCTAGTCTTTTGACTGTGGGAGTTAACGGGAAGTGGGAGCGGGGTGGGTGGGTGTCAGTGCCGGGCCAGTTTACTCTATTGTGTCTTGTATCAATGTCTAGGGCGATAATAGGGTGTTTAACTGTGTCTTGCTGGGTGGGGGGGAATGGCGTATGGCTGGGCCCGGGGTGTTTGGGTTGTTTCCATCCGTCTGGGTTTCTGAGGTCTGAGTTTGTGTCATGTTAGCATGTTGTAGGTAGGTCTGCCACATTGTGGTAGTGTGGGGACTTAGTTTCCCTATTTTAGTCTGGTACCACATTAGGAGTTCATATTCTAGTGTTGAGGTCATTACATTTTCAATTTCTCAGAGGGAAGGCAAGTTTGGGGTCTTCCAGCGTCTGGCGATTAGTGTGGTTACTGTGCTCAGTATAAGGTAGATCATTTTCCGGATCAGTTTGTGAGTGTTTTCTGGAAGCAGTTGGTGTAATATTGTAGTTTGTTCGTGAGCCAGTTGGAAGTTTGTGACATTCTTTATCAGTTTTATGATCTCTTGCCAAAGGGAGTTCACTCCTGCACATGCCCACCATATATGAAGCATGGCACCTTTGTCCATGTGGTAGCGCCAGCATACATCTGGTGTGTTTGCGTACATAGAGTGTAGGCGGGTTGGGACCATGCACCACCTATAGAGAATTTTTCTGGATGTTTTGAAGTGTGCGGCACAGGTGGTTAACCCTTCGTGGGCGGTGAAGATCTTTTCCCATTCAGTTGAAGAGAAAGTGGTTTGCAGATCTTCTTGCCAATCTAACATAAATTTCCACTTGGTCTTCGCTTCTGGGTTAGCGAGGATATTGTAGCATATGGACACTGTTTTCTTTGGAGGTCTTAATGATAGGCATTGCGTTTCAAATTTCGTAAGGGAGATTTGTAGGGTATGTTTTAAGGTATGAATCTCGATGTCGTTTACTAGCGCCTTAAGTTGGAGGTATGCAAAAGTTAAGTTCGAAGGTAGAGTGAACTCTTCTTGTAGTTCTGGGAATGATTTAAGTCCTTCGTTGTTGCATAGCTGGAATATGTGTGTAATCCCTGCCTTTTCCCATTTTTGATATGGAAACGTGCCATTACAGTGGTATAGAGTTTTAATCGGGGTTGCCAGGGCCCATGGGTGTGCCGAGCATAGTTTGTCTCTACTTGTATCCCATATTTTTATAAGGTGCCTGGAGGTGGACAGTATATTTGGGGATATTCGTCGTATGTGTTTGGGTGTCCAAAGCAGTCTCGGTAAGTCCTGGTTTCTGCAGTAATTACTTTCGATGGCCACCCTTTGGGTGGTGTAGCTGGTTGAATGTGCACCAACGACATTAGTGAGGGAGGCAGAGTGGTAGTATGCTTTTATGTTTGGGAGACCCATTTCTCCATTTTTTACATTTCTCAATAACAGCGTTTTGGGGACTCTGGGGTGTTTACCGCCCCAGCTGAAGCGAAGGAGGGTCGCTTGAATTTTTGCTATATAGCTCTGTGGGAGTTTAATTTGTAGGGATCGGAATAGGTTTTGGTAGGATTGTCATCTTCAGCGCTGCTATCCTTCCCACCCAGGAGAGAAACAGGTGTTTCCAAGATTGTATGAGAGCATCGATTTCTTTCAGTAGTTTTGTGTAGTTAGCGCTGAAGAGTTTGTTGTCTTTGTGTGTGATTTTAATGCCCAGATATACTAGGTGGTCTTCTCTTCAATCAAAGCGGTGGCTTGCTTTAATTCTTTCCTCAGTGAGTTTGGGGATGTTGAGGAACATTGCTTGAGTTTTGGTAATGTTGAGATTGTAATATGAGTGTTGGCTATATGCGTGTAATTCTTTGTGTACAGAGGGGAGTGTTGTGAGTGGTTGTGTGAGTGTAAGGAGGATGTCATCGGCGAATAAACTTAGTTTGTATTCTTTGTGGCCAACTTGTACTCCGTGTATGTTGTCATTGTTACAGATGGCTATGGCCAGAGGTTCTAGGGCTAGTACGAAAAAGGAGGGGTGATAAGGTGCACCCTTGTCGGGTTCCGTTTGTGATTGGAAACGCCTGCGAGCAGAACCCTGAGTTTAGCACTGTTGCCGTAGGCGTACTGTACAGAGCCTTAATTGCTGATAGAAAGTAGGTGGGAATCCGTAGGCCAGTAGGGTCTCCCATAGGAAGTGCCAGTTTAGGCGGTCAAACGCCTTTTCGGCATCAAGGGATAGCATGATGCTTTCTTGTTTGGAGTTCTTTATGATTTGGTATAGATCTAGTGCCTTTCTGGGGTTGTCTGGCCCTTGTCTGCCTGTCACAAATCCCACTTGATCAGTGTGGATCAACGTTGGTAAGATGGTGCTGAGCCGTTCAGCGAATATTTTGGCGAGGAGGTTTGCATCTGCATTTCGGAGGGAGATTGGTCTGAAAATTTGGCACGTAGTTGGGGGATTTCCCCGGTTTAGGGAGGGTAATGACATGGGCTGGCTGAAATTCAGTTGGGAAGGTCCCTTGTTGGGTGGCAGTGTTGAAGAACCTTGTGAGAATTGGGGTCAGTTCGTGTTTAAAGGTAGCATAGTATATATTGGTATAGCCGTCTGGGCCCGGTGCTTTCCCTTTTGGCATTTTGTCTATTTGGGTTAGGATTTTGGTTGTGGTGATAGGTGTGCATAGTCGATCTGAGTGGTGCTCTTGGATTTTAGGGAAAGTAATATTTGCTAACTATGCACGTATGTTTGCTGGGGAAGGTTGGGGCTGGGTGTGTTGTTCTTTCAGGTTGTACAAGGCAGTGTAATAATGTGCGAATTCATTACAGATTTGTGTTGTTTGCATGACCTTATGACCCGAGTGTGTGTTTAGGAATGGTATTCTCGCCTGTGCCTGCTTTGTTCGTAATCTCTGTGCCATCACTTTCGTTGCCTTGTTTCCCATGGAGTTGGATGATGCCTTGAGTTTCCTCAGCGCTATACTGGTTTTTTGGGTGTGGATAGTTTTGATATTGTTTTGTACTGCTTGGATCCTCCGTTGGAGTGCCAGGGAAGGGGTCTCCTGGTTTTCTATGTGGAGATCTTGGATTTGTTTTAGGAGTTTGTGTGGGATATTTTCTTGAGGTACGAAGCACGGTTGAGCAGGAGCTCTTTAATAACGGCTTTGTGTGCAAGCCACAGTGTTGCGGGGTTTTTGTCCTCACTGTCATTTGATTTGAAGTACATATGAGGATAATGTACCTGTCTTGTGGGTCCAGTTGGACTGTTATTTGGTCGAAGGCCAAGGCTTGGCTCACTAGAATCGAGACTCCCCTACTTTTGGAGGGAGATGTGGCATGGTATTTGTGGGGGAATGTCTGAGCCCTAGGATGGATTTGGTGTCGTGTTTAAAATGGGTCTCCTGCAGGCATATAATGTCCCCTTGTGAGTTACGCAATTCTTTCAGGAGCGTGTACCTCTTATGTGGCGTATTCAGCCCTCTGATGTTGTGAGTGTATATTTTCATTGTGGTTGTTTAGTGTGAGGTATTAAGTATGTGTAAGCCTTGTGTGTAGGTTTGGGAAGTTTACCTTTTCTTGGTTCCAGTCCAGGTGCTGTAGGTCTGTCAGTACTTTGTATGTCTGGTTGTCAGTTGTTGCTGCTTGTAGGAGCACTGTGTCTGAGTCTGAAGTAGTGGGGTGTGGTCTCTTGTATCCGAAGTTCCCCTTGTGCTTTTACACGTACGTTAGGGGGGGCCCAGGTGTGAGTTGTATCCCAGTACTTGGGGGGAGGGGGAGGAGGGGTAAAACAGTGTACAGTATGCAGGTATAAAAAAAAAAGCAAAACAAGGGTTCAACAAATGAGATTAAATCAATCTAGCGAAATAACTTATAATACAGTGGTCACTTTCAATGGTATGTGCCGAATAGTGGCACTTCTTTAGGGGGGGTTTTGTGGTCAGGTCGAATCCAGCAAGTGGCAAACATTGTCTTACTGGATTTAGGCCTTCCCCTTTGGAACTGTTTGTCCAGGTAACTGGTTAAAGTAGCAGTTGCTGTGGTGGGGCTCTGGGTGCCTGAAGGGTAGGGAATATTACATCGCATAAATGTGCAGTGCCTGTGTGGCGAGTGGGCAGCCCCATCTCCCAGCCTGTCAATTGACAATCTGAGGGGTATCGTATTGGGGTCTATTTGATGGGCTTTGCATCTTTTCATTTGGTCCTTCTTAAATTCTGCCCTTTGTGACTTGGTGCCGTTTTTTAGTTTTTTTTGCGCTATGGTTGCTATTTGCCCTTGCAAATGAGAGATTTCCGGCCTTTATCAAAATTTTACAAACTTTTCAATCACACAATTCAGTCCGGTGAAGTATTTTTATGATAGTTAGGCTGGGTACATAAAGTATACCCCTACTGGTCAGAGAGAGGTGCAGCTTACAATGGTTAGTCCCCTGTGGTATATGGCATGCACTTTTTACTTCGCATGTAGTGTGTATTTTCCGTGGTATAATGCCTTTAGGGCATGTCCGCAACACATTAAGTTACGGTGGGCAACAATATCGTATGTCCCTGTGGCATTTAAACCCAGGCTGTTGTGTCTATGTATGTGCCAGTTTAAGAGGGGCTGTTGAGAGTGCTGTGGGGTTTGGGAGGATGCAGCGCTGAGTGTTTTTTAGTGGTTACGCGGGCTGCACCCATGTTTCCTATGGGCTTACGCCTCTTGGTGTGAGTGGACCCCTGGGTGTCTCAATGTCACTGTGGACCTTTTCAGGGCCCTTATAGGGCAGCGTAGATGCCAAGGGTTTGGGGTGATAGATTTTATCTCTAGGTGGTAGTGCTATGGCGGTTGGGTATTCAGAGTGGGTTTTCCCCAGATTGGGTGATTTGTGGGATTTATGGTGTGGCTAGTCCATCGGTCCTTGTTACATGCCACATTGCGGTTGCTTACTTGCGCATTTAGCGTAATAAAATTGTGCTTGGGTTATAGCTTGGTAAAGCCCTTGAGGGTCATCCTACCATCAGGCATTTAAACATAACTTAAGTTATCTTTTTATAACATTACACTTGCTGGAGCATGTGAAGTCAGCAGTTGTCTTCTTTCGGCGATGCACGCTTTGGTCTCCGTGGTCGCCATTCAGCACCTGATGCTGTGCTGGAACTTGCGGGCTGAAGATTCTGGGCTATGCCCCATTTATGTAGCAATTCCGTCCCCTCTGTTGGTGAGGCGGCTACTGTAAGTTTTCCTCCTTTGGTGATGAGGAGTTTCGCTGGATATCCCCATCTGTACGGGATATTGTGATGTCTCAACGCTTCTGCCACGTTTTTGAAGGATCTTCTGCATCTTAAGGTATCCGCTGAGAGGTCTGTGAACAGGAGGATGTCATTATATTTAGCAGTTAAATCTTTTTTCGTTCTGTGAGCGCGGAGTATTTGGTCTTTCACATGATAGTAGTGGAGCCTCATGAGCACGTCTCGTGGTGTAGAGGCAGAGAGGTGTTGCGGTCTGGGGATTCTATGTATACGGTCCAGCAGGAGCATGTCGACCGGTATGTCCGGTAAAATGTTCTGAAACAGTTCTACTGTGTAGGCCGTCAAGTCCTGCACTCCCACTTATTCTGGTACTCCCCACAGTCTGATGTTGTTGCGGTGGGATCTGTCCTCCACATCCGCTAGTTTGGACTCGTGGAGTGTCAATCTGTTTTCAATTTCACCCAGGCGGTTTGCTAATGCTGTGTGGGCCGCGTTTTCATCTGCCATCTTTTCCTCTGGATGTGTGGTCCTAGAATCGAGGTCCTATAGGTCCTTTTGTATTGCAGCTATCTCCGTTGTGATCGTCGACTGCATTCTGGAGACAGCCGCATCCAGCATCACTTGCAGTATTTAGAAGTCAATGGAGCATCTATTAGTTTTCCTGTTACGCCTGTGTGATCAGCGTCCGGTTCTGAGTCGGCGCCATCTTGGGCCTGGTTGTCGGTATGTTTGTGTTGCAGCGTTCTGGCCACAAAGAAGGTAATTTTGTCTTTTGCTTCTGCAAATTTTTTCGCACGGTTCTGGGACATCGTAGTCTCTCTTTTGTTGTCGGGGAAGCCAGAAAATTGTGAGATTGCCGTGGTTTAAGAGCCCTAGACTGCGGAGCTCTCTCAATGTGCTGCCATACTCGTCCGATGTCCGGCCACGCCCCAAAACAAGAAACTTTAATTGTCTATGTTAACTAATTTATTTCTCAATTTATCAATTCTTCACTCCTAACGTCTTCTCCAATAGAGAGATGCCACAGGATTTTTAAACCTAGAAATTTAGAGCATTCTAATCCGAGAGACGTGATTGTAAGATATTTGAACTCTTCAGTGAAAGACGAATTATTAAAACAGCTTAGATTTCATCCAGACTTAAACAATGAGAAGTTTGGAAATGTATTGTTTTTTCCTGATCTTTCTGTGACAACAAGACTAAATAGAAGAAGACTTAAAGATCTAACATTACAACTGAGATCCAAAAATATTAGTTAAAAGTGGGGTTTCCCTACTAAATTGATCATTTTCTATAATAGTATTTCTATTAAAGATCCGATTGACGAACTCTCTAAATTAAAAGATCTAGGAATAATAGAATGAATTACATCCACATAAGGAAAGGAATAAAGTTTAGGAGAGGAACAAAGTCGAAACAACGGGGAATTTTGAGAATGAGAGAAATAAGATCTTAAGAATTAATATTACTATATACTGAAATATGGCAGTTCTCTTATATAGATCTACAGAATGGATATGCATATACATAATTTTCCAAACTAAATTATTTAGAGAATGTAAGTCATAAAAAGTAAGGATATATATCACATGCACATGTAATAAATTGAACAGAAAGAGATATGATATGGACTGTTGCGATACGAGTTATAATATTTGTGTTTTAATGGGTAATTTTCAAACAAACTCACTTTATTAATTTAGATAATGGCGGTTCCTTTTAATAATAAATATGATAGCAAATTTATATTTACACAAAAGGAAAGTACAATAAAAAAGGGTAATTTTCATGGAAGTGCAGTTGAAGAGGAAATTAAAGTAGACTGTCTACACGTTATTTTATATAATCTTATATTACATTGTATGATTTTACATATATTAAGTTTCACTTAGTACATATGCATTTATTCTTGATAACTATCTCGGTATATCTCAGAGAACATATGGTCAAGTTTATTTGATTTTTTTATATAGAATTGTTATCCAATTTCTGAATTCTGTTCCCCTCCTTATATATCGTTCTATATATTATTTTTCTTATACTTTGGAAAAGGTGGAACTAATGAAAATGAGTGGCCTAGAGGCTTGGAATATGGCAGTTCTCTTATATAGACCTACGGAATGGATATGCATACACATATTTTTCTAAATTATATTATTACTTAGAGAATCTATGTCACAAAAAGTAAAGATATATATCACCTGCACATGTAATAAACTGCATAGAAAGATATACAGGGAGTGCAGAATTATTAGGCAAGTTGTATTTTTGAGGATTAATTTTATTATTGAACAACAACCATGTTCTCAATGAACCCAAAAAACTCATTAATATCAAAGCTGAATATTTTTGGAAGTAGTTTTTAGTTTGTTTTTAGTTTTAGCTATGTTAGGGGGATATCTGTGTGCAGGTGACTATTACTGTGCATAATTATTAGGCAACTTAACAAAAAACAAATATATACCCATTTCAATTATTTATTATTACCAGTGAAACCAATATAACATCTCAACATTCACAAATATACATTTCTGACATTCAAAAACAAAACAAAAACAAATCAGTGACCAATATAGCCACCTTTCTTTGCAAGGACACTCAAAAGCCTGCCATCCATGGATTCTGTCAGTGTTTTGATCTGTTCACCATCAACATTGCGTGCAGCAGCAACCACAGCCTCCCAGACACTGTTCAGAGAGGTGTACTGTTTTTCCCTCCTTGTAAATCTCACATTTGATGATGGACCACAGGTTCTCAATGGGGTTCAGATCAGGTGAACAAGGAGGCCATGTCATTAGATTTTCTTCTTTTATACCCTTTCTTGCCAGCCACGCTGTGGAGTACTTGGACGCATGTGATGGAGCATTGTCCTGCATGAAAATCATGTTTTTCTTGAAGGATGCAGACTTCTTCCTGTACCACTGCTTGAAGAAGGTGTCTTCCAGGAACTGGCAGTAGGACTGGGAGTTGAGCTTGACTCCATCCTCAACCCGAAAAGGCCCCACAAGCTCATCTTTGATGATACCAGCCCAAACCAGTACTCCACCTCCACCTTGCTGGCGTCTGAGTCGGACTGGAGCTCTCTGCCCTTTACCAATCCAGCCACGGGCCCATCCATCTGGCCCATCAAGACTCACTCTCATCAGTCCATAAAACCTTAGAAAAATCAGTCTTGAGATATTTCTTGGCCCAGTCTTGACGTTTCAGCTTGTGTGTCTTGTTCAGTGGTGGTCGTCTTTCAGCCTTTCTTACCTTGGCCATGTCTCTGAGTATTGCACACCTTGTGCTTTTGGGCACTCCAGTGATGTTGCAGCTCTGAAATATAGCCAAACTGGTGGCAAGTGGCATCGTGGCAGCTGCACGCTTGACTTTTCTCAGTTCATGGGCAGTTATTTTGCGCCTTGGTTTTTCCACACGCTTCTTGCGACCCTGTTGACTATTTTGAATGAAACGCTTGATTGTTCGATGATCACGCTTCAGAAGCTTTGCAATTTTAAGAGTGCTGCATCCCTCTGCAAGATATCTCTCTATTTTTGACTTTTCTGAGCCTGTCAAGTCCTTCTTTTGACCCATTTTGCCAAAGGAAAGGAATTTGCCTAATAATTATGCACACCTGATATAGGGTGTTGATGTCATTAGACCACACCCCTTCTCATTACAGAGATGCACATCACCTAATATGCTTAATTGGTAGTAGGCTTTCGAGCCTATACAGCTTGGAGTAAGACAACATGCATTAAGAGGATGATGTGGTCAAAATACTCATTTGCCTAATAATTCTGCACTCCCTGTATGATGTGAACTGTTACGATACGAGTTATAATATTTGGGTTATAATGGGGAATCTCCACACAAACTCACTCTAATAATTTAATAGATAATGGCTGTTCCTTTTAATAACAAATATGATAGCACGAATTTATATTTGCACAGAAAGGGGTAGGGGAAAAAAAGAGAAAAAAAAAATAGTAATTTCTATGGAGGTGCAATTGAAGAGGAAATTAAAGTAGGCTGTCCACACGTTATTTAACACTGGAACTTATATAATCTTATATCACATAGTACGATTTTACATAGATTAAACTTCACCTAGTGTATATATGTATTTATTCTTGATAACTATCTCAGAGAACATATGGTCATGTTTATTTGATTTTTAATATGTAATTGCTATCCGATCTCTGAATTTTGTTCCCCTCCCTACATATTGTTCTATATATCCTTTTTTCTTATACTTAGGGAAAAGTGGAACTAATGCAAGTGAGAGGCCTAGAAGCTCTATGATCCTCAGATTGAGTATGCTTTATAACTAATTACCTGGCCACAAAATGCCACCGGCGATTGATTTTCCCTGAGATTTTTATTTTTTGTTTTTGGGATGTTAGTATGTTAAGTGTTCTCTCAGGGTAACCACCTGCACAACATATATTATCTAATTATGGTGGTACATTGTTTGTTTGTTATATTATTTGTTATATTATATTGTAATTATATAATTGTTTGTGTAATTTGTGAGGGATTGGCTAACGGGAATGGGGAAGGACAAGTCTCATTGAAAATTTTAGAGCCAATTTTTGGAAGGGAACTCGTGGATATGAGTAACAATGTCAATTAAAATTGCATCTATAAATGCACAGGGTTTGAACTCTCTGGTAAAAAGAGGCCTTCTTTATAGAATGTTGCTAGAAGATAAGATCCATTTGTGATTTGTCCAAGAAACACACTGGAAGGAAAGGGAAAAAAATTTGTGGAACTATGCAAAATTTTCATATATTATGTATGCTAATATATTAGACAAAAAATAAAGAGGAGTCGCTATTATTTGCTCCTCTAAACTTAAATTTGAACAGATTTATTTGGAAAAAGATCCACTTGGAAGTTTTTTAATACTTGTATGTAAACTGATATTATCTATACTTTGGTTAATTTATATGCTCCTAACATATTCTCACAAACAAACATTCTATAGGAAACTCTTTGGAAAGATCTGGAAAGTTAAAAAAAGGATATTATTAATTGGAGGAGATTGGAACACTATCCAAAACCCAAAACTGGATAGAAGATCCAAAGACTTAAAACAATTGAACTATCCTCATAAAAAGCAAAATATTTGTCTCCAAGACTTCCTAGCTAAATTTGGGTTATTCGATATTTGGAGGGTACAACATCCGACTGAAAAGGACTTTACGTTTTTACGTTTTTCTAGAATAGATTTTTTTGTAACAGATATGGCTAATTTGAGAAAATTTGTAACTTCAGAAATTGGACCTATTGTTTGGTCTGACCATGCCCCTATTAGCGTAATATTAGAAAATAACCCAGAATATAACATTAGACCCCAGTGGCGCTTAAACTAATCAATTATAACATCTGAAAATTTTTAAGTATCTTGAAAATATGGCAAAAGAATTTATAAAAATTAATGATAATGGACAAGTTTCTAACAAAACTCTATGGCTAACTTTTAAATGTGTTATGAGGGGTAACTTAATTAAGCTAGGTGCTAGAACTAGAGAAACTAGATGTGCGAATTTAGCAGACCTTTATATGCAACTGTCTAAACTTGAGCATAGCAATAAATTAAACCCAAATTCCATTTTAGCTTCACAAATTAACACTCTCCAAGATTACCTAGATTTCAGTAAGGCTTTTGACACTGTTGCACATAGAAGGCTTATCAATAAACTGCCATCTTTAAGTTTGGATTCAAATATTGTTGAATGGGTAAGGCAGTGGCTGAGTGACAGGCAACAGAGGGTTGTAGTTAATGGAATATATTCGAAGCTTGGACTTGTCACCAGTGGGGTACCTCAGGGATCTGTACTTGGACCCATTCTCTTTAATATTTTTATTAGTGATATTGCAGAAGGTCTTGATGGTAAGGTATGTCTTTTGCTGATGATACTAAGATATGTAACAGGGTTGATGTTCCAGGAGGGATAAGCCAAATGACAAATGATTTAGGTAAACTAGAAAAATGGTCAGAATTGTGGCAACTGACATTTAATGTGGATAAGTGCAAGATAATGCATCTTGGACGTAAAAACCCAAGGGCAGAGTACAGAATATTTGATAGAGTCCTAACCTCAACATATGAGGAAAGGGATTTAGGGGTGATTATTTCTGATGACTTAAAGGTAGGCAGACAATGTAATAGAGCAGCAGGAAATGCTAGCAGAATGCTTGGTTGTATAGGGAGAGGTATTAGCAGTAGAAAGAGGGAAGTGCTCATGCCATTGTACAGAACACTGGTGAGACCTCACTTGGAGTATTGTACACAGTACTGGAGACCGTATCTTCAGAAGGATATTGATACCTTAGAGAGGGTTCAGAGAAGGGCTACTAAACTGGTTCATGGATTGCGGGATAAAACTTACCAGGAAAGGTTAAAGGATCTTAACATGTATAGCTTGGAGGAAAGACGAGACAGGGGGGATATGATAGAAACATTTAAATATATAAAGGGAATCAACACAGTAAAGGAGGAGACTATATTTAAAAGAAGAAAAACTACCACAACAAGAGGACATAGTCTTAAATTAGAGGGACAAAGGTTTAAAAATAATATCAGGAAGTATTACTTTACTGAGAGGGTAGTGGATGCATGGAATAGCCTTCCAGCTGAAGTGGTAGAGGTTAACACAGTAAAGGAGTTTAAGCATGCATGGGATAGGCATAAGGCTATCCTATCTATAAGATAAGGCTAGGGACTAATGAAAGTTTTTAGAAAATTGGGCAGACTAGATGGGCCGAATGGTTCTTATCTGCCGTCACATTCTATGTTTCTATGTTTCTATGTTTAAATAAAAGTAATATTGGAAAATAAAATTAAAAATTCAATAATATCCCTGAACCAAAGATGGTACAGTAGTAATAATAAAGTAGGGAAATATGTGTCATAAATTTAAATCAGATCAGAGAAAATTCACAATAAAAAAAATTATGGGATAAAATATGCTTATCTCCGCATAATATAAGTAAGGCCTTTGCTAGATACTATGCCTCATTATATAACTTAAAAGAAAATACCTTCTCTGAGAACAATTTAAAAGACTTTCTCACAAAGCTTAATCTTCCAAAATTAAACTCTGATAAATTACTACATTTGAATAAACCTATTGAAGCAGAGGAAATAAAGAAAACAATTGCCAAGCTTAGTAATGGGAAAGCACTTGGTCCCGATGGATTTTCTGCTTACTTTTACAAATCCTTTGAGTCAATAATAACCCCTTTATTATTAAAAACCTTTTCCGATATAACAACCTCCACTAGTTTTTCCTCTATAATGCTGGAAGCCACAATTTCCCCAATCCCAAAACCCAGGAAAGATCCACACTACATATCCAATTACAGTTCAATTTCCCTCATCAATTCTTGATATAAAAATATTTTAAAAAATCCTAGCAGATAGATTGTACCAGATAATTTAGACCAATCTGGTTTTATAAAAGGAAGATCAGCTAGTGATAATATTCGCAAAATTCTGAATATGATGATAGAAGTCGGCAAAAAATCTATCTCTACAGTTTTTATAGCAGTCGATGCCTAACAGGCATTCGACAGAGTAAATTGGAAATTTCTTTCAGCTACAATTTCTGCATTTGGGATTGAGGGATCTTTTAAGGATCTAACAATGTATTCTTCTCCTATAGCAAAAATCTATTGTAATGGTTTAGATTCTGCTTGGTTTTCTATTAAAAATGGAACCTGTCAGGGATGCCCATTGACCCCCCTTCTTTTCTTTCTATTGATCCCTTGCTTGCCTTGCGTCCTGGGGGGCTCAAGAGCTGGCCGGCTGGCCACTTTTGAGCCTCTCCGAGGCTGGCAGCAGGCAGCGAAGGAGCATACTCACCTGAGCTCTTCCTGCTCAGCTCCCTCCGCGCAGGTTAATGAAGCCGGAATATTGCGCCCAGCATCACTAAGCGCTGCCTACTCAGCCTGTGCGGCCCTTGCCTGCCCGCCCAGCTTCCACACTGGACTGCAGGTAAGAAATCCACTCTCCCAGGGAGGCTGGGTGGATTTAAAATAAAATTAAAAAAATATAAGTTTGTGAGTGTTAGTGGAAATGTCTGTGTGTGTGTGTGTCTGTGAGTGTGTATGTCTAAGTGAATGTGTGTGCCTGTGAGTGAATGTGTGTGTGTGTCTGTACGTGTCTGTAAGTGTGTAAGTGTGTGTGTCTGTAGGTGAATGTGTGTGTGTCTGTAAGTGAATGTGTGTGTGTCTGTAAGTGAATGTGTGTGTCGGTCAGTGAGTGTGTATGGGTCGGTCAGTGAGTGTGTATGTGTCGGTCAGTGAGTGTGTATGTGTCGGTCAGTGGGGGCGTGCATCTTTCAGTGAGTGCTTGCGTCTGTCAGTGAGAATGTACATCTGTCAGTGTGTGTCCAAGTAATAGTGTGTGTGTGTATGTCATTGTTTGTCAGTGTATATGAGAGTGTGTGTCAGTGAGTGTGCGTCTGTCAGTCAAAGTGCGGCCACACATACAGGCACAGGCACACACAATGGCACAGCTACAGCGACACACACAATTAGAGTCACACACAGACAGACAGTTATACACCCACACAGACAGTCACACACACAGGCAGGCAGACACTAACACACAGTCAGTCACACACAGTCAGTCACACACAGTCAGTCACACACAGTCAGTCACACACACACTTACAGCTTTCCAGTGGATGCAGTTGGTTGTTGGGGAAGCAGGGACTCCTTCCCTCTTCCTGTGCAGCAGGGGCTTCGGGAGTTATTATCCCTGCCTTGTGATAAGCCCTGCCCCGTCGCTCGGTAAGCCCCGCCCTCTCTGACGCTTTTTTTTTTTTCTAATAGACCTGGGTGGAGAATAATTAATCCTGCACCAAGGTACCTGTTTTAGCTCCCCTGCACTCCGGCCATGTGTGAGCTGTGTCGGCTGTCAGGGCCCCCCTGGTCCATGGCGCCCTGCGCGGCCGCACAGCTCGCACACCCCTAAGGCCGGCCCTGCATGTCAGATATATCAAGATATGAAAAAAATAAAGAACATTCCAACAGTAAACAACATAAACAGTTCACCTTTCTTCTCCAGATGACAAATAGTTCAGGTTTAGAAAGATTGATATATATGATACACAAATGTATGTACAAGCATAAATGCAATGTTTTAGAAGATTTGTATTCTAGAAACAGTAGGAAGTGCATTTTAACTATGACTGGCATGAGGTCTGACTCAATAAACAGAACACTCCACTGGTAAATACCAAACATGTACTAGACCAAAACCTTATCCAAAATATGTAGCTCAGAAATGTGCGGCAGACCCTTTGCCAGCATACTGAGAGCACATTATTCCCTATGTGCTGAGAGAGAAATGATCCTTTATAATTAGGTGAGATTTTCTCAGTTCCCCAGCAGGGCTGCAAAAATAAATGAGAACAGACATAGTAATTATTTCTCAGGAATAAGACCAGTCTCAATCTGAAGACTGAAAGAACACCTGTGGCTCAGATATTTGTACTTAGCTCTTATCAGACTTGCTGTTGGGCAGTGATTAAGACTTTTGAAAATGTGTCCAGATATATCTCCTGCTTCTATTTACAGGTCTTCGTTCTACTCAAGTCAATTCTGCCAAATCCCGGAGAAAAATTAGCTCTCTAAATGAACTTTGAGCAAAATCCTAGCAGGTGCCGACTATTTATGTGCTAAATGCACTTGCCCTCAGCTCCTTAACTGATTTTGTAAAAGTTATGTATGTTAGTATTTTGGCACTTGTACTTACCATACTTTTTATTGCAGATATTTTACTGCAGTTATTGTTGCAGCTCACCCAGTATTCATAGAGTGTACGAGTTAAATTGAGTGATGGAATTTAATAATTTGAGCACCGCATACATTTGTGCATTGTTTTAATGGAAAACTGTCATCAAATTTTCACTTCTCGGCATTTAAAAGTTTAAATAAATGTAAATTTAATAAATTTGATGTTAGCTGTCCTGTAATTAACAATGACACTTTACCAGACTTTATATTTGTCACACTTAATTTGATGTGGCCACCAGTGGTAAGAGTTATTAGGTCAGTGTACTCTCACTGTTAGTAAAACCAGCGCTATTTTATTTATGTAAGAAATAGATTTTTTATTTTTTTTTGTCAATCTCAGATCACTGCTTTAATGCGCTGCTGCACAGTGGCAGAATGTAGAGTGGGCCCTGGTCCAAAAACTGTTTTAGGCCCTTTGAAGACATATGCCCATCGGGTGGCCCTAATTGCATGGGCCACTCGATGGGCCCTGGTGTAACCACAACACCAGCACTCCCTGTAATTCCACTGCTGTGCCTTCCTCATTACAGGCAAGACACCTTTTCAGGAGATGCATGATAATTGTTCACGGTGTGTAGAAGGGGCTGTGGTGAACTGCATGTATAGAGGAGTCTGTTTATGGTGTACTCTGTGTAACTACGGGCTGTGTATTGGGGTTGCATTGTGTGCTTATCAAGGATTTGTAGTTATTATATTATTATATATATGAGATTTGGTGTGTAATATACTACTTATTGTTTCCTTTTATTTCTTAATTTAAATGTGTGTCTGTCCACCTATAATGGTGGTGTTTTTTTCTTCTAACCCCAGACCTTATATTTCAGACTGAGCCCCAAATAACAGCATTGATTAGCAACACACAGTACTCACAAGCAACCAAGCCCTGCAGAATCTTCTAAGCAAATGTATCAACTCTGGAAGGCTGCCTGTCCTCCCCTCCCTGCACCATCCCACCTCATAGTCATTACCATACTTATAGATATTGCAGATCAGCTGGTTTTCAAAACACACCAATCAAGTCACTAAACCTCTCCTCACCTAAAATCCCTCTGTTAACAAACTGCATCCTTAACCATGGTTTAAACACTCAAAGGTATATGTGTGTGTATAATTATATATGTTCAGATCTATATAACAAAACACCTTTTCTCTAAATAATGTTCTCCCCTCCAATTTTCATTTTCACACTAAGTTCTCTCATTACTAAAATATCCCTATCCTTCTGCTCACCTGTCCCTGGCAACACCATCTTCATTACTTCCACCTTATTCCCCTCCCCTCGCTATTCATCCCATGCACTCTACATTTACCTCTCCAGCCTATCTCCTCCAACTCCTCCCAACTCCTCCATATACATACTGTCACGGGTGGTGGTACGGAAACCGGGACCCCTGTTAGCCTGATGAGAAGTGGGAGTCTTCAGCGTGGAAGTGGATTATCAGGACCTGGTGTAGGGTAACCACACGCCCCCTGGTGTTGAGCACCAGCATTTGCGCGGCCACATACCAGAACCCTGATGCAGCTACAGCAGATCCCAGGAACTAGGAGCTTGGAATTAAGCAGACCTCCCAGGAGCTGAATAGGGAGGCTCTGCGGCAGGGATGTATCCAGTACTGAAGCAAGGCAAGACTAGAAATAGGCACCATACATGAAAACAAGACAAAACTAGGAGAACAGGGCAAGACTAGAGATAGGCACCATACATGAAAACAAGACAAGACTAGGAGAACCCAGAACCAGAGCAGGACAGAAAGCAGAACCCAGAACATGTACACAAGATATGAGGAAAACAAGAACATAACATGGGCATGACTGGACAGGACTGTACATGGACTGGGATTACAAGACAAAATAAAACAAGACAAGAGATACAAGGTAAAACAAGAGGAGACATAACTAAGCACTATATATGAAAAGTATGGGGATTTAGTCACATTATATGATCATACATTGCACAAGCCTGCCAACAACGCCAATGTACCCCATATCTGGCAGGTCCTACACTGCCTAATGTATGCTAAAACAGCCACACTAAACCACAATATAGCACTTACCTGCAAGAAAGGGCAGAGACATGAAACACTGCTGCAGGTCCAGGCTGAAGAAAAGGAAAATGGAAAACAAACGGGTGTGGCAACATAAAACAAACATTTAAAGGAATCCTGGAGACTGGGAATCCCAGGGATGGATTACAGGAATGAACCCAAAAATCTCAGCAATAAAGAAAACCAGACATAGACCAGAAAACCAGAAAAACCAAGCAAGGACAGCAAAAAGAGTACTGGATACCAGAAGCCAAAGCCAGACATTTCCGCAGAACATGGCATGATGTGACACATACCCTCCTACAAAACTTTCAAAACTTTCAAAACTTTCAAATCCTACTCCCACCTTCACTTCCTTTCTATCCTTCTGTTCCTAGCAGCTGGTGATGTCTCTCCAAACCTCGGTCCCATCTCAGCAAACCCATCATGTACTAACTGAAGGAACCACACCAATCTCATGTTACTCTACCTCTAAATCCTCCTTCAATACTGCCCTCTGGAATGCACTCTCTGTGTGCAATATTACAAACTCCACTACTGCACACGACCTCTTCATCTCTCATTCCCTAGATTTACTAGCCTTAACAGAAACATGGCTCTCCTCCTCTGACACTGCCACCCCTGCATCTTTATCCTTTGATGGTCTTCAGCTTACCTACAACCCAAGGCACCCAAGGCACTCTTTCGCATCATTTGAAATTAATTTAGTTCGCCGTTTCAAACCCTTCTCTGCTGTTATTTATCGCCCGCCTGGTTCCTCCCATTGTGCTAAACGCTTCTAGAGGAAGTCTTGCACCCAGACAGATTATCTCCATTATAGATTAATATTGTGTTCATACAGCGCAGCCCTTGCCCTTGGCAAACAGTCATACCTTTCCTCTCTCATTAGTGCATGCTCCTGAAATCTCTTCCTTGACCACTTTGCTGCCTGGCTACCCTACTTCCTCTCTTCTAATATTTCATCCCTAATTTTCGGGGACTTCAATATTCCCATTAACCCACCTTTGACCTCAGCAGCCTCTAAACTACTTTCAAATTACTTCCTCCCTCGGGCTATCGCAGTGGGCTAATTCTCCCACCCATGTAGCTGGCAATACCCTCAACCTAATTTTCTCCTATGCATGTACAGTATCTAATATTTGCAACACTCCATTTCCTCTCTGATCACCACCTCTTATCGTATGCTGTAGAGTACCCCTCACCCAACAACCTCAGCCTATTCCCCATCAACTCAGGAGGAACCTTAATTCTATTGACCTCCAGCAGCTGTCAGCTGATATTGATTCACAACTGCTATCCAGTCCTTCCCTCTCCTGTCCCTCACTGGTCATCTCCACATATAACACCTCCGTCACCTCTGCCTTGAACACTCCAAACATGCACCTCATGGAGGACATTCCCCCAACCGTGGCATACTAAATCAACACGCTACCTGCAAAGATGCTCCCATTGTGCTAAACGCTTCTGTAGGAAGTCTTGCACCCAGACAGATTATCTCCATTATAGATTCATATTGTGTTCATACAGCGCAGCCCTTGCCCTCGCCAAACAGTCATACCTTTCCTCTGTCATTAGTTCATGCTCCTGCAATCTCAGACGTCTCTTTGACACTTTTAACTCTTTTTCTCCCCCTGCTGTGGCCACCCCCCAAACTAACCTTACAGCCGATAGCTTTGCATGCTACTTTACCAACATGATTGAATATCTAAGGAAAGAATTCTCCCCACCTTGCTGTTCTCTTTTCTCTCACCCCACCACTTGTCTGCTCGATCCCATCTCACCTTATCAGATCTCTCTCCCCTTGTCCTGTGCCTTCCTTAACACACATCTTCTGAAAAAAACATCTGTTGACCCGTCCTCCCCCTCTATCATCCCATATCCCTGCTCCCTTTTTCCTCAAAGATGCCTTTGACAGCGTTGATCATGCTCTCCTTCTTCAATCTCTTCAATCACTTGGTCTCTGCTCTCGTGGTTTTCCTCTTATCTCTCAATATTGATTCAGTGTCTCCTTTTCTAAATGATACCTCCTCCCCTTGTTCTGTCTCGGTTGGAGTCTCCCAAGGCTCTGTCCTTGGTCCCCTTCTATTTTCTCTTTATACTGCTTCTCTTGGCAAATTTATTACCTCATTTGGATTCAACTACCAACTGTACGCTGATGACATCCAGATATATCTCTCCTCTCCCCTGCCATCCTGCAACGTGTCACTGCTTGCCTTTCTTCCATCTCTGACTGGATGTCCTCCGCTTTCTGAAACACAATCTCTCTAAAACTGAGCTCCTTGTCTTTCCTCCTCCTCTTTCACTCTCCCTTCAAGTTAGTGGTATCCACATGCGTCCATCCTTGCAAGAGCGCTGTCTTGGTGTCATAGTTGATTCTTGCCTCACCTTTGAGCCTCAAATACAGTATGTTGCCAAATCCTGTAGATTCCATCTAAGAAACATAGCCCGCAGGGGTGTGTCGTGGACCTGTCGGTGAGCAGTCGCATGTTGTGAGTGCTCTGTGCACTTAAGTCCTTAACCTGAACAACTTGGACTTTCAAAGTCTGATACCAACAGCGAAACTAAAAATGTCTCAGTCCAAACCTAAATGGATGTCGGAGAGACAAGAAAAGTTACACTTTTTTGCCCCAAGAACCGGGCAGACTAAGAATTCCAAGATGGCCCCAATGTGTTGGAGCTGGAGTCCTCACAAAAATCGCAAGCAACAGACTCTCTGGTTACCAAGGAGTATTACAGGCTATGCTGAACGATATGTCTGACAAAATATTGCACACCTTACAATCCTCACTCGGAGACCTATGCAAAGCACTACAAGAATTAGGGGCTAGATCATCTACTATGGAAAACACCATGTCAGAGAACACTGAGGACCATAATTACATGACTGCAAAAATTGATGGCCTAAGGTCTTGGATGAAAGAATTTGAGATTAAGTAGACGGATATGGAAGACAGGGCCCTGCGGAATAATCTCCGCATTAGAGGAGTTAAAGAAACGGTCAGTACCAATGAACTGTCTGCCTATATTATGGAGCTATTACATGCGATTGCCCCGGAGCTCCCAAGAGAGGTCCTTCTCACCGGGGAGGCAAAAATAAAAATAAAAAATAATAAAAAATGGAAAAAACACAACAAACCATGAAAAAATAATAATAAATACATAAAAAAAATTCTAATCTGTTAATGTATGTAGCTTGTACATGCCTATACTAGACAGAATTGTGATTTCTTATATTGTTAATGGTAATGGACACACGACGCAGACATCATATGTCTACAGGAAACCCCCTTTCGCACACAAGACCACCCTCCCTTATTGTCCAGGGATTACCCTATACAATTTCACTCATCTTCCTCTACTAAGTAAAAGGGTACATCTATACTTCTCAGCAAAAACCTATCTTTTCAGGCACACTCCTAAGACATTGACACGAATGGACGGTACCTTATTTTAGTAGGCTCTTTTAATGGCATTATATACAAGATAGTATCAATCTATGTACCAAATGCAAATCAAATAAATTTCCTCCATATGGCATTGAAGAGGGTGACAGCTAGGGAAATACAATATTATGTGGGGATTTCAACCATATCCTTAATCCAGCATTAGACACTACCCTTTCCCCACAAAAAGCTAGATTTGAACCCCTCAAAAGAAAGTTTTACGCACTAAATGTGCAAAACCAACTACCACCATCTCTATCCCTTAGAAACCAGATCCTCTCCCTGATGGGACTTATTCACCAGTAAGCCCTTCGAGCCACCAGTTATCAGCTTAAACGCCTCAAAGGTAATTTTTATGCTCAGGGGAACAAGGCGAGTAAACTCCACTGCTAGATTGATTGCGAGACAAGCCTCTCAAAAGATAGCATATCTCACAACGCGAACGGGAACCAATATACATGCTCCAAAAGATACCAGTGACGAATTTGCATGATACTACGCGGATCTGTACAATTTTAAAACAGGACCCCCAGCTATGTCAACCGAAGAGTGAGGATATAGCTCTCTACCTGACGGACCTTAATTTACCCCACTTGACCACAGAACAGCAGGCAGATTGACCAGTCCACTGTCGGGACAGGAGGTGGTTGACGCTATTAAGGTACTGCCATTGGGTAAAGCACCAGGACCTGATGGCCTAGACAACCTCTACTACAAAAAATTCTGCATCATGCTAGCTCCTCACCTGGTTACACTGTTTGCCAACGCTGATATCACTGAACACTTACACACTGATATACTTGCGGCACATGTCACACTACCGAAGCCAGGTAAACCACATATCATACCTCAAAACTTTAGGCCCATATTGCTTTTAAATACAGACGGTGAAAATGTTCGCAAAGATATATACCCGACTCAGTAAGATTTTACCCCATGTAATCCATTCTGATCAAGTGGGTTTTGTGACAGGATGCCAAGGGTCTGAGAACACCCATAAGGTGGTGAGCGGGATGCACAGTTTCAGAATATCAGGTTTGGGAGGCTTGTTGGGCCATCTGCATTGGGGGTTCCTAGAGGCGGTGCTACTTAAATTTGGCATCCCTGGGGGATTTTGGTCAGTGGTGAGGGCCTTATATAACAATCCGATGGCGCATGTCCTCAATGCCGGTTTTCTGTCTAACCCCTTCACAATATCAAATGGGATGAGGCAAGGCTGCCCCCTGTCTCCTCAACTAAACATTCTGGCCTTAGAACCTTTAGCACAGAAGATTAAAATCCACACTTGGCATCTAGATAGGGGGATGGGAATATAATTTAAATGTATTCGCAGACGATGTGCTACTGACTCTGACGCAGCCCAGGGTTTCCCTCCCTAAATAATTACAGACAATAACGTAATACGGCAAACTATCTTATTATAAATTAAATGTAACCAAGATGCAAGCATTAGGGTTGGGCATACCAGAGATGGAGGTACAAGCGCTCCACGCTTCCTTCTCTTTGGATTGGAGATCGGACTTCATCACATTTCTGGGACTTAAACTCACAAAGATTCTGATGGACCTTCTGAAACAAAACTATGAACCGCTATTGAAAGAGATAATGAATACACTAAAAGAATGGGATACAAAATTATTGACATAGTTGAGGAGACTGGCAGCAGTAAAAATGTCCATACTTCCCAAATTCCAGTACCTACTTACAACATTACAAATTTATATACCCAGGACCTATGTAGACAAGTTACAAACCCTTTTGATGCATTTTATATGGGTCAACTGTAAAGTCCGGGTCGCCACAAGGATACTGCAAAAACCCATCACACATGGTGGATTGGGCTTGCCTGACATTAAAGGATATAAGGCTGCGCTGCTTTCCACAGTAATAATCTCCTATGCAGGGGTCAACCCCCCCACCCCCACCAAGTGGATCGAGATAGAGTCTTTTTGGACTTGCCCCAATGGCTTGAAATACCTGTTTTGGATACCACATTACAAACGACCCCAGATGCCAAATGTACTCCGTAATACGGCACTCCTCTTACTCACATTGGATAACCTGAAAAAACAATTAAGACAGGAACACTCATGGACCCTTGTCACCCCCATAAAATGCTTACGCATAATTAACCCCTCCTTTGACTTTAGACCCTGGCTGATTAGAGGATGCTCCACTATAGGACATCTTTTTGATGAAACAGTTCTCCTTCAGTTTCCAGACCTCCAGGGGAAGTTTAGTCTGCCGTACAGAGCATTGTTCTCCTATCTACAGATTAAAGCGGTGCTCACACAACATCCAATACAACCACCCACACTTATCATGCCCTATTTTGAGAAAGCGTTCTCACTTCCCACCATCCCGAAAAAAGTATTCTCCTCCACGTACCAGGTAATGACTGACCCGCAGAAAGAGCCACAGGACAAATTTAGACTCGAATGGCAGAATAACAAACCAGATATTAGATACACGAGTATGGAATACAGCATTTGTGGCACACAGGGGTAGATCGAGTTGTGCTTCCCAACTAGAACTTATGAGGAGGATACAATATAGATGGTATGATTTCTAGTCTTCATGGGTAAACAACCATATCAACAACCACATCACACAACTGAGCTTGGAATGGTATAGGCAAACATAAGATGCACCAACTGTTTTGAATAGGTTTTATAGCATCTATTACAAATACAGAGTGCATCCGTACAAGCCACCAGTGCGAACTCACTTTGTAAATAGTTAAACCCTTTTTTCTTTTTTTTCTTCTAGTGTATCTTTATCTTTCTTTAATTTCTTTAAAAAAAAAAAAAAAGAGTCAAGTATCACAGAGAGGGTAATTTACAATGGGGAATAGCCCCTGTGCCAAAGACTGAGCCCCCCACACAAAAAGACTGTACCTCCCCATACACACACAGACTAAGCCCCCTACACACACAGACTGACCATCCTGATGCAGACTGACCCATACACACAAGCTGACCACCACACGCACAGACTGAACCCCCACACACAGACTGACCCATACACACAAACAGACAGACCCCCCCACACAGACTGACCCCCACCCCACCTCCACACACATACTGAACCCCTCACCTCCACACACATACTGAACCCCTCACTTCCACACACAGACTGACCCCCACACACAGACTGAAGCCCCACCCCACACCCATACACACACAAACTGACCCATACACACACAGACTGACCTACACATGTAGACTGACCCATGCACACACAGACTGACCCATACACACACACAGACTGAGCCCCACAAACACACAGACTGACTGTAACGGACCGTTTCTCTCACAAGAGGATAAAAACCGTTTAGGCGATAATCCCCTTTCCCATAGACCAGCAACTAGTGCAAGCACCAAACTCCCGAACTGCAAGGGCCACGGCCGCATCTGTCCACCCCCAGAGTGATGCCACTGCCCTTTGATTTCAAAAGACGTGCCTATACTCAGTATTGGAACTTGCTGTACCCCGGCTGCCAAGGACCGCTTCCTAGCTGGAACAGGGGAAAACCCAGTGCTGCTGTCCCAGTCGCCATGGCTTGACTGGGGTCCTCCTGAAGCCTCTCCGTCCTGGAACAGGGTAGGGGACTAGCTCTATTCCCTCCCAGGGACTGGATGACACACATTCCTGGGGGCTCTAGTCCTTACAAGGACTTTCCCCGCCAAATTCTCCACTCCCAGTAACTAGATGACACATAGCTCTGGGAGTACAACTGGTTTAATGCATTCAAAACACAGACTTTTTATACACAGACCTCAGCAGGGGATCTCCATTGTATTCACCACAAACCCCTCCAGGGAATCTCTGGGCCTGGAGATAATTGTGTTAAAGACTGGTAAGATAATTATCTCCCAGGAAAAGAGAGGCAAACATAAAATAAATAAACATAAAAATACCCAAATACATAATAAAAACATGAAATACCCCACAAATAATACATTCTTAAATAGCCCTGATCTGAGCGCCCAAGTTCTCCAAATAGCGCTCAGATCTATGCAGTGTAAGGGAAACACTACCGTGTTAAGGTTCTGACTGGCTGCATACGTGGTCCTATGCCCAAAATAGTTCCAGGGCATTTGGTGCTTTTGCTAGTCAATTTTCGGGAGCTCCTGCAGCCGCAATACAGGGTGCTCTGTCTGGCTCTTAGGTAGTGTTTGTTCCCCTTCTCAGTCTCAGGCACCTTCCCTCCAATAAGCACTCTCCTAGTGGATTTCAAAGTGGTTCAAAACCACGATCCAAGTTGTCCAGGAACCGCACGGTCAACAGTTCCATAACATTCACGGCTAAGTCCCGCTGAGGTGACCAGGAATCCACGAAGTCCTCATGCCAAATTTAGTTCCATAGTGGTGGTGGCTAAGTACTGTTGGGACTATTCGTGGGTTTGGTTCAACCAAAAGGCTGCCAGACAGCCAGCGTTCAGTTCTATTCGCATGAAGGGAAAGTGCTGAACCAGCGGAATCCAGGGAAAGCTACTAGTGGTGGCTGGGCAGGGTAACTCCCAAACGCTGTCCCAGACCTGGACCATAGTTGGTGAGCAGGAGGCCGGCTGTTACACTCCTCCAGTAGTCCATGGCAAACATACACGTGGGAAGGAGTAAAGCTGTCTTCATTAATTAATTTACCATTAGTTCGCTGTCCGGTAAGATAGCCACATAGACAAATAATAGACGTAAAATTTGTTTTGGTCCGAATTTATATTCAGACGAATTTCGGTAATTCGGACATTTGGATGCTTCCGAATGTCCGAATTCCCGAAGTACCGAATTGCCAAAGTGCCATACCGAACCGAATTGCCGAAATGCAGAATTTCAGAAGTGCCGAATTACTTCGGATTTCTGAAAAGTGGCAAAACAGGAGAGGGAGGGAAAATTAAGGGAATGATGACAGGAATCTAACCCATAACCATAACCCTACCCCTAACCCTATCCCTAACACTAGTAGCGGTAGGAGTTTGGGTTAGGGTTAGTGGTAGGGTTAGGCTTAGGCTTAGGCTTAGGGAATTGCCGAAGTGCCGAATTCCCGAATTGCCGAAGTCCAGAATTAAGGAAGAAGCAAACCAAATTTTTTCCCCATGCACTGTCACGTATTCATCCGCTTAGAAAAATGTGGTTAATGGCATTTACTGTCCACACAGGAAAAGTTGTGCCGAGCAGCAACCAAATCCACAGAAGGGTTAATGCTGAGCAGCAATTATGCAAAGGGGAACCTGGTAACTGCCTTTGGGGTCAAAGGCCGGTTACAGCCTATCAGATCTAGAGGAGGGGTATTTAGGCCCAGTTCTCATCCTGCTCAGTGTCCTGTCGTGGTTTCCCTTGTGGTTGTTCGAGAGCGCGTTATTGATTCTGGTTATTCTGGTTATTTGACTTTGGCATTGTTTTTGACTTCCCTGTTTTCTGGCATCCCTGACTCCTGGCTTTTCCTTATCGTTGTGTCTCTTTCTGTATCCCTTGACCTCGGCTATTCCTAACTATTCTTTGGTATGTTAGTCCGGCCATTCTAAGGTCCGGTATACGTTACCTATCAGTCCTCTGTGTTACACAATTCTACGTGCTGGATTATTCTGCAATCCTGACATGCACATCCCTAATAAATAAGATGTATAAGTATAGCTCAAATTAAATAATGAATACTGTGAACTATGTCTGGATAGGTGGGTAGGAATGTTGTTGTTTTTTTTAAGCTATTCTTGAAGATGACTCTGGATTGAAAAATTTAAATAGTTAATTCTCTTTTTTGACCAGTAACATTTAATGTTCCTTTATCCATTGTGGATGCTTGAAACTAGTTTTATATTGAAAAGTTATTTCCTACTTTATTAGAATGCGTGCAAATGAATATTTTTTAGAAGGACATTGTAAAGCTTTTGTAAGAATCTTTCTGATCAATTTAATTTGTTGATGGAGAAAATTACTTTCTATTTACAGGAAAACACTTTACATTTGCCAGAGCTTGCTTTCAAAAATTTATGTGGGAGTTGAAAAGCGGATATTGTTGCACTCCAAATAACCTTTGTAATGTTGATTTTTTTTATATATATATATATATATATATATATATATATAAAAATATATATTTTTCAATACATAAATGCCATATGTTTTGTAGGGATGTACAGTTACAACTATACCTTGAAGTGATTTTGGTGTATAGATCATGCCCCTGCAGAATCACTGTTCAATCCTCTACAATTTAAAAGATAAATCAATGCGCCTATGCCGCGCTAGCCACACCTCCCCTACCTGTGATTTACAAAGCCTTCCTATGCATTTCCTGGAAAGAGAGCGCTAATGTTTAAACCTATATTACACAGTCTGTTTAATTTAGAATTCCTTTTCTCCTGCACTATTAAGTGCCTGCTAAATCCTGCAGGAGCCTCATGTACGTGATTAAAATTCAATTAACAGCACATGGGATAAAAACATCCACAGTAAACACACGGTGATGTCAGATCAGAACTTGTACAACTGATTTAACCCCTTAAGGATAGAGGCAAGTGTACTGAGTTCTTATCAAAACCTATTCTTATCGTTTACCTCTTTCTTTTTAAGTGCATACCATACCTATTATATATAATTTTGTTCAGGAGTAACAGAGCTTTTGTTTCACATCACATATTTATATATGAAACAATTAAATATGAAGAAAATCTAAAGAACGTGTGAGAAATTAAGAAATGTTATTTTCTTAGCTCTGCATGACGTTTTAACTGTGAATGTTATAATACTGTTAGCTTTTACTGAAATAAAATATGCATGTTAGTGTTTAAGCTATGTCTCACTAGTACAACAGTTCCCCCATGTACAAGTTTTATGATGTTTTGTTACAGGGTCAAATATAGAACTTTCCACTTTTCACTTCATACACATTGAAATTAGCTTGATTGGTTTACTGGGCCTAAATTGCCATTAAGACCATATGGCAACTCAGAAATAAAAAAAAATTATTTCCATTTGCAAAAGTAGACAGCCCAGGTTATTCCCAATGGAGATTGTCCAGTCTTCTTTGGTAGTCACTTAATCACAAACTCTGGCCAAAGTTAGCGTTCATATTTGTATTTTGCATTTTTCACAGATAGATAGAAGATAGAAAATCTCTGGTGGGATTTGAAGGCAATGGCAGCATGCAAACCCAAGAATATTAGTGTACTGGAGACCATTGCTCATTAGCAACGGGCAAAGATTCCTGAGGAACGCTGCCAGAAGCTGGTGTCTGGCTTTGCATCTCATTTGCAACAGGTCATAAGAGCGAAAGGTTCCTCTACTAAGTACTAAAGATACTTGCCTTGAAGGGGTTGAACTATTTTGAGACTGGAGAAGTCATTATGAGTTACATTTTCAGTTGAATTTGGGTAAGCCACTTGAAGCATTGGTTGTGTTTAGCTATTTTAATTGCTTTTGTTTGATGTGGTCATTGCAAACAGCTAAAGTTTTGTGAATTTTGATAATGAACCGGATTGTCAATAGGGTTTATTGAATATAATATATATTTTGCAAGATGCTGGACGTCCTCATGCAAAGCGTCAGGACTTCCAGCGTTAAACTCCATGAAACAGCAGGAAGCAGTTCTAGTGGCTGTCTGATAGACATCCACTAAAGGCAATCTTAACTCTCTAAAAATGCAACGTTTTACATTGCAGGGCTACGGGGACAGGGACACTACACCCAGACCACTTTAATGAGATGAAGTGATCTGGGTGCCTTTAGTGTCCCTTAAGTTCCATGTTTCTGCATGCTGCATTTCAAACATCATGCAATTAAAAAAACAACAACAAAAAAAACATGTTTTCTTAATAGCGCAAACGCAGTCAAATGCAATTATCTGTGAGTGCAATATTTTTGTTTCCAGGGTCATACCTCGGCAATTTTCAGATGCATTATTTCTTTATGTATTCAGTGAAAATGTATTTAGAATTAACTGATACATTGGTTTCTAGCTCAAACAGTGTACCATCTGTTGCCTTTTCTTTAATTCAAATAATTGTGACTAATTGCAGTAACAGCGTGTAGATTAAAATATAGATGTCACTAAGAATGCATGAATAGCAGTGGGTTTAAGGCTTTTCTCAAATTCTTAACATATGCATTAACAAACGCTCAGACTGTTATTTTCTGTAGTTTATGTCTGTGTGTATGTTTTTATTCCTCTTCTTTTTTTTTTTTTTAATTGCCGATATACTTCAATTCATATCTCTGCACTATTGGAACAATGAAACTTGTGACACAATATGCATGCGTACCCATAGATAGTTTAGGGTGTGGAGATAAATTAAGCTTCAAACCAGTCAGATTGGGCCTATATGATTGGTAGTTTTAAACTGTGTCATGGTACACACAATAGATAGATTTTTTTTATTTATGGAGGAGAAACGTCTATCTCTAAACTGTGCTTACAGAATTCCATCTGTACATTGTTCTACCAGAATTCTTTCTATGCTTTGTTCTGCCAGAGTAAATATGGTTTATTCTTCTACTTTTCAATTAATCTTCAACATAGAGTGGTTTCTTCTTCTTTTTTTTTTTTATTCTTTATTTGTAGTATACACCGACAGAATCCAGTCACAAAAATACTGTAGATAATAGCAACATACATAAGCATTTCCAAAAAGATAACAAAATAAAACTGTGTGAGATCTGTGTTTTCACCTGCACCATTTGTAATCGATTGCCAATATTCCTGCCGACCTCCCCTCAGCCCCTTTGACTGACCCCCTCAAATCTCTAATTTAATCCATGGATTGTGTGGAGTTGTGCAGTATGAATGTTAGTTTTTCCATAAGGTAATTTTTCTTAACCCTCTGTATCACCTGTATCAGTCTCAGGGCTACATCTCACAACCACTTTGCTGCCAGTGCCCTCTTAGCTGCCAGTGTGATTCTATTCATAAGCTTTTAGGCTTTGGATATCAGGCCATCTACCGATCTGGCCAAAAGAAACACCCATGGGTTAAGGTCAAACAACCTCCCAAATACTGTAGTTAGGAGATTCCCAACCTCCCTACATAAGGGTTGTAATTTCGCTCAATCTCATCACAAGTGGACATGAGTGTGCTTCAACACAAATCCGTTGCTCCCCTGCCCATTCGGTATCTCTTGGCTGGAGTCCTGTACCATTGCATCATTGTCTTTATTGTCTGTTCTTGAAATGCTTTCCTATTGGCTTTTAGCTGGCTGTGAATGTCCTCATGCATAGCGTGAGGACATCCAGTGTCAGTTAGGTGACCAAAAGTCTCTTAACTACCAGGAAGCGCCTGTAAGCAAAATTGTCAAAAAGGTCATCAGTAAAAACAGATTTTTAGGTTTTGATGTCATTATCTTCATAGCGTTATTTTCCATGAAAGCTATCCGAGTGTGTATTAATGCTTCTTGCTCCCACACATTACTACAGTCAATGGACTGATCAAATGCACCCACATACATAGACACATAGACAAATTCACACATATAATTATACTTACGAGTAGCAAATGTTGTAGTGGTATTTTAGGTTACCTGTCCACAATGAAATTTGCAAGTTTAACAAAATGAGTAATTGCCCGGTTTTATTGACCTGCCTTCTCCTAATCCTATATCTTCTTGACCAGCATGTCTCTCAATAAAATTCTATCACAGTCAAGTACAGAAGCAGGATTTATGTAACGTTCTGTTTCACTGGGCATCATCTTTGGGAATATTAATTGTTAGATAGTTGATGTTGCTATGGAAAGTTCAAATGCATTTTAGTAAGCCTATAATTGATTAGCTCTTTTGGATTTTCCGATGCCAATTTATTTTTGATATTGATTGATATCATCATGCACCACTATGTTTCTCACATTTGACCAATCCCACTGTCTCTGCTGTAGAATCCGTATATCATTTCAAATAGATATTGTGTCAGGCTCCTTAATGAAACACTGTTTCATTTATTATGGCTGCTTGTAGTAGGTTGTAATGTATTTTAGTGGGACAATGTATTCATATTGCAAGACATTGGATTCATTATCTTTCAAGTCCTTAGAGATCTCTCTTTTTCAGAGCTTGTATCAAAGCTACAGTACATCTGAATAAAAAATATCTAAAGACTTGAATTCTTGTGAAAACCATATTGTGCTCTGTATACAGTGGTCCACTAAAAGGTTTTACAGCCTAAAGTCTTAAGGATGTGATCTGGTTTTAGACAGGTAAGAAAAAGTATATTTTTTTAAAATCTTGTTTTATTGAGATGTTATCAGTAAGATAGTAAAGATAAGGAGGAGCACACAGGCTCCCAAGTACATAACCGCAGTATGACAAAATGCACAGAGTGCTTACAACGTGTAGTATTGAGAGTATACAGTTAGGGCGTAAAAAGACTGATCAACCCAGTATGCTGTAGTGAAAATGCACTCTGAGGTAGAACTATCTTCCTTAAGCCTTTGGATTTGAGATGGATTGTACCTTTGTTCAGGCTGTGTTCACTGTAAACTTATGGCATGACCGAGATTCTCCCCATTTAGAGTGTGAGCAACAATAACTATACTCGAAAAACATAGGATATTTTGGCATAGTATAGTGACCCGTGAAGGGTGTGTATTCCAAATTAAGTTTCTCAGACTTATGAGCTAGTAGGAACCTATATTGTGGCCACGTCTCCCACCACACATGTGTATGTGTCCCGGGGGTGCCTGTGTCTAAGTCTGGTATATCTACATGAGGTCGTGTCTGCGGTGGAGGTATAAGTTGATGAAAAGAGAGGAGATGGAGGTAGTGGTTATGAGAAGAAGTAGGAGGGTAGGTGTACAGAGAGAGTAGAGGGGTAAGATAAGGAGCGTTATATTAGGTGGGTTAAGGTTCTGGAGGTGAAAAGGAGAGGCGTGAGATCTCAGTCCGTGAGCCCCACTGCCGACCCCCTGCCACCTGTCTGCAGCCTCGCCGGTGCCATCATTCGTCTCATCTGCTATATACATAAACCAGGGTCGCCAGTGTTCCGTGTGTTTGTCACTCCTGCCCAGCAATGCGGCCTAGGTTGCCTCCGCAGCCTGAATGTCCTGCACTTGACACAACCACTGTTCTCTGGTGGGAGCGATCGTTTGTTTCCATAGGACCGGTATGAGCGATTTTGCCACGTTGAGTAGGTGCGGAATGATAGATATTTTTTTTTAGTTTTTTTTAGGTTTTGAGATCTGTGCGGTGGTGAGATGCAGAGCCAATTCAGCAGAAAGTTGTTGTGCTTCTCCAAAAATTCCAGACATGATGTCTCGTATCATTTCCCAGAAAGGTACGATTTTGGGGCAGCTCCACCATATATGCTCGATCGTCCCTTCGCTCAAACCACATCTCCAGCACAGAGAAGAGACATCCAGAAATATCCTATGAAGGAAGACAGGAGTGCGGTATCATCCAGATAATAGTCTGTAGTTAGTTTCTTGATATCTGGAGCTGATGGAGCTCTTGTGATTCAGGTTGAGAACTTTTTCCCATTGTGTGTCCGTAAATGTTTTACCCAGTAATCCCTCCCAGTGCCTCTTAAAGGTCGTTGTTTTGGGTCTATCACCTGTCAGAAGATGTTAGAAGAGGAGAGAGATAGCCTTTACTATGGCAGTTCCCTTTTCACATATGCTTTCAAACCATGTCAAGTTTCGGTGTAGCAGTATTCTATTAGGTATCTGCTTGTAATAATGTCATAATTAAGTATAGCGGAATTTAATAAGGGGTGTCGAGTTCGCTCCGCCCAATATGTCTTGGAGACTCATCACATCATCATTACCGAATATCTTAAGGATTGGGGTGAACGGTCTCCCATCAACGAAGGTCCATGCGCCAGGTGGTAAACCTCATCCCAGACTTTTATTATGTTGTAGAGGTATTAAGGGGCTTGGTGTAGGAGAGATGTGGTTCGCCCTACGCAGGGCTCTCCATATCCTGAATGTATGATTGATGGGGGAATTGCTGCCATGTGATCTAATGTCTCGGATCTCCCTAACCATACCACAGCATGTAGTGACATATCCAGCCCTCCCCTATCTAGAAGAGGCCACTGCTGATGCAGGCGGACCAAGTGCCAGTCTAGTATACGTTGCATAGTTGCGGCTTGCGGATACTTCTTAAAGTCTGGGAGGGCTAGTCCTCCACACCTCCTAGGGAGGCATGGTAGTTAGTGCCGAAGTCGGGATCTTTCCAGACATAATGGATTACCGCCATCTTTAAGGCAGAGAAGAACAACCTGGGCAGGGAGATATGCACCACCTGGAAGAGGTAGAGCAGCCTAGGCAGGATGTTCATCTTTATAACCACCACTTGATAACCCAACCAGGAGTGATACAGGTCTGACGGGTTTTCCACCCACGTACCAAGATATTTCATTTTCCGTGTACACTAGCAGAAAGGGAAGTGTGGTCATAAATTTGTGAAGTCTGCTGATGGAACAGAGACATTTAATACTTTGCATTTCATGAGGTTCAGTTTGAGACCAGATATGCTCCCGTAGTCCTCAAAATTCCCTTATCAGGCATGGCAAGGCGACCTGTGGGTTGGTTACGAAAAAGAGAAGGTCATCTGCGTAGGCAGCCAACTTATAGCCCAATAGCCCAAGATGTCTTGGTTTTGCCGAACTGCGATGAGGAATGGCTTCAGGTATATTGCGAATAGAAGGAGCGAGAGGGGACAACCTTGCCTTGTGCCATTGTGTATTGGAAAACTAGATATTAAAGCTCCATTGACCCTTACCCTGGCATTGGGCTTGCTATATAAGGCCATAATCTAGCTCATCAGCTTGACACCAAAGCCCATCGCAGATAGAGTAACGAACATGAAGGCCCAGTTAACACTGTCAAAAACCTTCTCTGCGTCGGTGGATAGCAGGAGCATGTGTTTCTTTTTGTGACGTGCAAGATGTTGCAGTGCGAAGAAGCGAAGGGTGTGGTATCTGACTTCCCTGCCATTAATAAAGCCAGTGTGATCTGGGTTGAATTAGGTCATGTAAGCGTGCTTGCATCCTGGTCGCTAATACTTTCATGAGTAATTTAATATGCACGTTTAGAAGCGAAATTGGTCGGTAGCTGCCACAGGTTTCGGTGTCCTTATCAGGCTTTAAGAGCACTTTGATCCTGGCCACCAGATATTCAGAGTGGAGTTCTTCTCCATTCATTAATTTTTTCAAGGCTGTCATTAATCTAGGTGTTAGGAGGTGGGAGAACGTAGTTTCCAATAGAAAAGTCATCTGGTCCAGGGGCTTTTCCCATCTTGGTAGCCTTGATTGCAGTGATCTCCCAAGGGGGCGTCCAGCACATTTGCCATTTCTCTAGATATCCTGCCTGGTTTGTGGTCATTCAGATATCCCTGAATTCTAGAGGCATGGTCAGGTTCTGAGATTTGGGCAGGGTCTCCCGTAGTCTTATAAAGCGTGGAGTAAAAGTCCTGAAATCTTTGTGTGAGCTTAAGTTTGTGGATCTGGGTGTATTGCTGTGGTCCTCGAAGCATTCTGGCTAAGCATTTCCCCCCTTTGTTGGCATGTTTGTAGAAGAATCCTTTAGACCGTTGCACACCTCTAAAACGTTTGCATGTCAGAAGTTCTGTAAGTGTGCGCCGTGAATCCAGTAGGTCTGCATAGATTGATTCCAAATGTGATCATTAATGCTGTGATTCTAGGTTGGCAATTCGAGTCATCAAGTCGGTTAACTGTTGTGTTGTTTCTTTTTTTTTTTTCTGGTGGCCAGGTCGATCAAGCAGCCCCTTATGACACTTTTGTGCGCCTCCCAGAGTGTAATTGATGACATGTTGTTGGTTTTGTTCTCCTCAAAGTATAAGGATAGAGCCCTTGTCACCTGTTCTTTGGTGGAAGGATCTAGTATCAAGGACTCATTAAGGGGATTCCATACAGATTAGGACCGGTCCATGAACAGACCAGGTAGAGGTAGCTATCTCTGCCTTGAGCAGATGTGGGAAATCTTCCTGCTGCATAAAAAGGTAATCTATTCGAGCATAGTGGTCATGGACCGATGAATAATGCGTATAATCTCTGACCGTGGGGTGACAGGCCCTCCAGCAGTCGATTAATCTCATATCTCGTATTACGGATAGCCCAGATATGTTTTTGAGAGATACTGCTATGCCCGGAGGACGAGTCCAATATGGGGTCAAGGGGAACATTAAAGTCTTCCCCCACCATCAGGAAGCCTTCCGAGAATCGTTACAGCTTGGATAGCGTCCTAGAGAAGAAGTTTGATGGGCCCTCTTTTGGGGCGAATGTGAACAATTTATCTACTATCTTCCCCTTAACAAACAGATATCTGTCCTCTGACTCATTAGAGCTGTCTAGTTCTTTAAAGAGCAGGTTGGCCGCCAATAGGATCGCTACTCCTGTTTTCCGTGTGGTTAAATTATAGCTAAAATAAGTGGTAGGGAAGTACCTATTCCGTAGTGTTGTGGCCTTGCCTTCCAGAAGTCTCCTGTAGAAATGCTATGGATACTCCACGAGTTCGGAGTTCCCGCAATACATGCGATCTGCGCTCTGGGGTATTTAGCCCTCTGCAATTAAGGGTAAGCGCCGAAAATGAGGCTGCACAGTACGCCATCTTGTGAGTCGTGTAACACCAGCAAAGCAGGCTGGGGGATGTAGGCCTGCAGAAGTCTACAAACAAGCTCTGACAGGAGAGGAAGAAGGAGTGTAAGAATAAGGTAATGTGGGTCTCACTCATTCCAACCCCTTAGCAGTAGGTGTGAGGCAGCTGGGAGAGCTCAGAATAGAAGGAAAGGTATGAAAAGAGAACAATAAAGAGAGAAGGAAAGGAGGGAGATAGTAGCTCCCTCTTTGGGTAATCCACACCCACTGTGGCCTCCTCTATATCGAGGGGATACTCGTGTGACAGTGAAGGCCATTGGCACCCACCCTAGACAAGCTATCCAGGAAAGTAGGTCGTCAACACCACACCACCCGTAAAACACACACAAGTGTATGTGAGTATGTGACTCAGCACCCAACCGAATATTTAAAGTGTCTTAATTAAGTGAGAAACAGTGATGTCATACAGGTACCCACCCATCAACCCTGCTTAAACCTATCTACATAATAAGCAGAGCAATAAATTGAACAGTACTACTTTCATACACCTGGGTGGTATAATCCCCGCCTATGGTTCTTTTTGATCCAGTAGTATGTACTCTGAGGAATGTGTTAAATAAGCAGAGATAAAACCAACTGTAGTTCATTTTTTTTTTTAGTGCTGGAATTGAATTAAAATAAAGAAAAACACTCACAGTATATAGAGCCTTCTACTGGCTCTTAGAACACAGTGTAGAGTTGAATTATACCCACCTAAAGATCTCAGGGTGTTTTATACTGGTAAAAACAAAACATAAAAATATAGTCCACACTGTTATCAATAAGATGATAAAGGTATAAAAGATATACTCACATATGTGGATCTAAAGTATGTTCACTGTTCATGGCTCAGATGGCATATCCCCCACCAAACAGGTCCGTATTCAGTCTCCAAAGAAACAGTCAGGGTAGGTCCAGAGATAAAAATAAATAAATAAATGTTTATTAGAAAATTATCTTGAAAAAAATAAAAAATCTAATAGTAAGAGCAATATAATAGCTATAAACCCCTAACACATTTAACATAGAGGCTTTTTCAAAGTGCTACACCCTATTGCCATCTCACACACTTTTAAATGGACCGAAACAGAGAGCCTCTGGCTTGGGTTGCTTGAGCTGCCTTCCATATTGAACTGTATGAGCTAGAAACCTACTACCTGTATATTTAAAATATACACTTAATATTCAGAAAATGTGTTCATTAAAAGACACATATATCTGAAGCTTATGTGAGTCTCTTCCAAGATAGCCATAGTGTCACGCGTATATATAGATTACAATTACTCTAGAAACATAATATCCTGTAGAAAAGGTAACAGTGTCAGTATCCCATATAAAACAAATAGAGCACTGTTTCGGGTAGCCTATACTTACATTAGGCTGGGTTGTTCTCTCTTGTGTTTTACATGGTGTAGTGCCAATAAACAGCTATCCTTTCTCAGACAGACAGACAGATAGATAGATAGATAGATAGATAGATAGATAGATAGATAGATAGATAGATAGATTATGTCTCTTCTGTAGATGTAGTGGAGTTGCAGAGTGGTGCCTGGCAGACCCCATGTAAGATGTCAAATGATTCTTAAGCAGTTTCACCACTTACCAAGGAAGGCTTCCAGGGCAATCCTGGCACCATAATCACTACAGCACACATTTAATTGAATTATGATAACATTGAGGTTATAGCTGAGGATTCCCTGCCCCAAACACTGGTGATATATAACTTGTTCTGTAAGTACTGTCCGTTGCTTAGAAATATTAATTTTATCTTTCTTGGGACAGATGAAAGCATGAACAACTGCTCACATCCATTTATTTTGGCTTATGTTGTAGTATGTCCTGTGCCAATGGGTAAAATAATTTTTAACTCTGCTACTTTACCACTCTGTCACTTGGTTATAATCCCCTATGCTGCACTTCCTAATGTGTTTTCATGTGCAACTTCCTTTAGATTGTAAGTTCTTTTGAACAGATTCTTCATTATTATTTTATTATTTATATAGTGCCAGCAAGTTCCGTAGCGATGTACAATGGGTGGAATAACAGTCCGTAATTGTAAACAGACACATAGGACACACAAGAACAGAGAAATTGAGGGCCCTGCTCAATTAGCTTACATGCTAGAGGGCGTCGTGTATCGTGACACAAAGGGTAAGGGTATCAAAGTAGATTGCTAGAAAAGTATTCACTGGGGGCAATAGGAGGTTATGTTTGACAGTTGCATGAGAGGAGTTAAGATGTGGGGGATAAAAAGCTGTTAATTTAATTGATATGCTTTTCTGAAGAAGTTAGTTTTTTCATTATTTTTTGAAGGAATGGAGACTGGGTGAAAATCTCACAGAGGAGGGGAGGGAGTTCCACAGGAACGGTGCAGCCCTGGAGAAGTCTTGAAGGCGAGCATCAGATGTTGAAGTACGGATAGAGAATAGACGTAGGTGAGAGAGATCAGGAGAGGACAGGTAGATTTGTGAGTCATCCGCATATAAATAATAATGGACTACTTCCTGTCAAAGTTTATTATAATTTGATATAACCACTCTCCCCTTTATAACATTGTAAAGTGCTGCAGAACATGTTAGTGCTATAACAATACCAATAATAATAATTAGAATAATAGCACAATGTATAGATGACATTTACAGCACTTCATAATGAAGCTTTATCATCAATGTCATGACAGCACCACTTTAATTAGTGTTATTACTGATATTAACATCAAAAGAGTAGGATAATATTTTATAGTAACATCATATTATAACTAGAGTTGAGCGGACACCTGGATGTTCGGGTTCGCCCGAACTTCGTCAAAAAGCTCAAGTTCGGGCCCGAACTTGACCCCGAACCCCAACCCCATTGAAGTCATGGGGGACACGAATTTTTAGGCACTAAAATGCCTCTAACAAAGTCCTGGAAAGGGCTAGAGGGCTGCAAAAGGAAGTAAAATGGGGGTAAGAGTAGGACAAGTGTGTGGATAGGGAAATCACTTAAAATAACATAAAATACCTAAAAATTAAAAATACAGCTGAGCCATAAAATAGCACTAGATGGAATCTTTGATTTTAGCTTTGAAAGAACATAAATCAAAATCTAAAGCATGGCTGTCAGGAGGATCACCAGAATTATCCATTTGAGAGAGGGTTGGAGTGCAGGGTATTCTCTTTCATTGTTCAAACTGAACTCAACTCCTGATGCATGGAGAAAAGGCCTTCACAAGCCGCTGCTATTGTGTACATAGTTTATACTAAGTGACCCATAGGTTGAGGAGGCAGTGACTGTGGCGGTGTACGTGGAAGCGGCGGTGGAGGAGGAGGAGGTAGCCAACACTGTTTTTTTATGTTTAGTTTTTTTTGTTTTTTTTAATTGGGGTAGCCCCCAAAATATTAGGACATATAAAAAAATAAACATTTGCGGCCTGCGGTGCATTTCTTGCAGTCCAATAATGCCATCAGGTTTTTAAAACTGTCCGTCTCCACCATTTCATAGGCCAGGAATTTTGAAATGCTGGCATTCAGGGCCAGGGATCGCGGGTGGGTAGAGGGGTACTTCCTCTTTCTCTCCAGTGTTTGGGAGATGGACAGCTGAACGCTTCCATGGGACAGTGTGGAGATGCTTGGGGACGGTGGTGGACATGGTGGCGTTGTTGCCACATCCTCTGTTTGTGGGTGGCAGGTGCCACTGTCACTCCAAAGGTGGAGGAAGAGGCCGAGACAGCAGCAGAAGAGGGAGCAGGAGGAGCCTTTCTTGGTTTTTGAGTTGCTTACTCCATTGCAGCTCGTGCTTTGCATGTAGATGCCTGGTCATGCAGGTTGTGCTCAGGTTTAGAACGTTTATGCCTCACTTCAGGCTCTGATTGCACAGCGTGCAAACTACTAGTGTCTTGTCAGCACATTGTCTGAAGAACTGCCACGCCAGGGAATTCCTTGGAGCTGGCTTTGGTGTGCTCGGTCCCTGGGTGCGGTGGGCAGTAGCAGGCGTACTGTCTAGGGGACGGCCGCTCCGCTTTTGCACCCTGCTCTAGGAGGAGGAGGTGGATGTGGAGTAGGAGGTTAAGGAGGCGGTGACCATCGCGGTGTAGGTGGAAGCGGCGGTGGAGGCAGAGGAGGTAGCCAACACTTTTTTATTTGGGTTTTTTTTTTTTTTATTGGGGTAGCCACCAAAATATTGGGACATATAAAAAAAAGAAACATTTGCGGCCTGCGGTGCATTTCTTGCAGTCCAATAACACCATCAGGTTTTCAAAACTGTCTGTATCCACCAGATGGAATGACAGCATTTCAAAGGCCAGGAATTTTGAAATGCTGGCATTCAGGGCCAGGGATCGCGGGTGGGTAGGGGGGTACTTCCTCTTTGTCTCCAGTGTTTAGGAGATGGATAGCTGAACGCTTCCATGGGACAGTGTGGAGATGCTGGACAATTGTGTACCTGGCCTATGCTGGTGCAGGAACCCACCCTCCGAGCCACTTGTGAATGACTGGCCTGATAACCGTGAAAATAACCCCTCTTCATCCTCCTTTTCCTCCTGTGCCACATCCTCTTCCATCATCACCCAAAGTGTTTTTTCAAGGAGACATAGAAGCGGGATAGTAAGGCTGAGAACATTGTCATCGGCAGTGGCCATGTTGGTGGAGTACTCGAAACAGCGCAACAAGGCACACAGGTCTCGCACGGAGGCTCCCTCATTGGTGGTGAAATGGTGCTGTTCCGCAGAGCGACTGACCCATGCATGCTGCAGCTGACACTCCACTATCGCCTGCTACCACCTTGTGGGCACGTCGCATATGAGGAGGTAAGCATGAAGGCCGAAGTTACGCTGCAGCGCTGACAGGTGAGCAGCAGCAGGGTGAGAACGCCGAAAGTGCGCACAGATGCCCCGCACTTTCTGCTGCAGCTCTGATATATCTGGGTAGTTTTTCAGGAATTTCTGCACCACCAAATTCAGCACATGCGCCAGGTAAGGAATGTGTGTCAAACTGGCTAGGCCCAGATCTGCTACGAGAGTTTGCCCAATATCGCACAGCACCAGGCCGGGCTTGAGGCTCAGGGGCAACAACCACTCATCGGTCTGTTGTTCCATGCCTGTCCACAACTCCTGTGCTGTGTGGGGTTTTTCCCCCAAACATATGAGTTTTTAAAACAGCCTGCTGTCGTTTCCCCCTGGCTGTGCTGAAGTTGGTGGTGAAGGTGTTACGCTGACCGGATGAGGAGGTGGTAGAGGAGGAGGAAGTGGAGTAGGAGGCAACAGGAGGCAAAGCTGTGTACCCAAATAAAGATTGTCAAACGTTGTATCCTGGAACTGTGTTCCATCCGGTTACTGGGGAAATGGGTCTGACCTATTCTAATCAAAGGGGATAACCATCGGTTACCTAGGTCCCGCTTCAATTGGTGGCAAGCGGCGGGATCCCATGTCCCTGCCAACAGACCCATGGACTACAGTGCTCTAAAGCGACCTACACTGCAGGACTTGTGTGGATCCAGAGGAATAACGCCTGGTGGGCGTAACAAGGCCAAATTGACTGCTGCGCTCATGAAGGATGACCAGGCATGCAGTGAGGCAACGGACCCCAGCTAGGTGAGGAGGAGGTGGACCGGCGCCTGGCATATTACCGAGAGCCACCCTCAGATGAGATCGTCAGCAGGACCTTTTTGGAGGTGCAAGCCTATGTCCTTGCCAATAGACAGAGTGTACCGCAGGCCGCAAATGTACTATTTAGCGCAAAAAAGTGTGATTTTTTTTTTTAAACCAACAATGTAACAGTTGTAATTAAGGGTTATATTGGACTGCAAGAAATGCTGTACGCAAATGTACTATTTAGCACCAAAAAAATTGCAGTATTTAAAAATGCCTAGATGTTGCCCACTGAGCTACCAGAACAGGATTAAAGTAATGTGCCTGGCACACATGCAGTTTCAAGTGCACTGCACTCTCTGTGGCACTGGGCTCAGGGCAGGGTACAAAAATGTAGTATTGCATCCACACAAAAATAATCGCTGTAGTTTGCAGATTCAACACCAGAATTCTTTCCTAATCTGTCCCTCACAGCTGCAGCATCCTGTCCCTACACTAATAAGAGCTCATGTGACGTGCGGCGCTACGTGACTCCAGCTTATATATAGAGGCTGGGTCACATGCTGCACTGGCCAATGAAAGCCATGACATTAGTAGGCATGGCTGTGATGGCTTCTAAGGGCAAATGAGTCAAACGCTTGTTGATTGGCTGCCCTGCAGCCTTTCAAAACGCGCCATTAAATCGCCGAACACCGCACTCCAACCCGAACATACACCGATATGTCCGTGTTCAGGTCCGGGGTCCAAAAATCGTAATGTTCGGTACGAACCCAAACTTTACAGTCCGGGTTCGCTCAACTCTAATTATAACATTTATAACATATTTCTTGCCATTTAGTTAAACCCCTTAAGGACCAAACTTCTGGAATAAAAGGGAATCATGACATGTCACACATGTCATGTGTCCTTAAGGGGTTAAATTCAGATAATACAATTATTATGTGCAACATTAACAGTAAGGTAAATCAAGGTTAATGGCCCTTGAAATAGTATACTCACTTTGACTATGACATCATACATCAAATATATTTTATGTGTGAAAAAAAGAACACTTTGAGGCTCATTGGTCTTAACGTGATCAGATAAATGTTGAGTTTTACGGATTTCAATAAAAGTATGTGTATGCATGCACACGCGCGCACACACACACACACACACACACAGGCACACACAAAAGTCTATATCACTTGTTTTAAACTTAGTTTAAAAATTGATATATGCATATAATTAACATTCTATATCCAGTCTACATTCTTGTATTGGTATTATTTTAACTATAATAAACTCTCGGTGTGAACTCACAGCTAATTGTCTGCTTATACACACGAGATTATATAGATGTGTATATTCAATAAATGAAACACATTTAAAAATACATAAACTTGCATGAATCAAAAAGATACAGTATTGCATCTATGTATCTTTCAATCAGGGCAGGATAAATATTGGATAAAAAATGTTTTATGGATTTAGAAACAACGAGGATACTACACAATGAACACTTTGCGTTATGATAATAGATTTGGAAGAACATGCAGTTCAGAAATCAGATAAGATCGCAGAACAATGCAATGAGCCTGGCAGTTTTACTTTTATTTGAAGAATTCTTGCAAAGATTGTGAAAAATAATATGTATTAAACAGCTTTGGAAATTTGTTTAATAGTTTAAAGCAAAATCATAAAAGACAATTTTAAGAATGGTCTTGGATGTAAAAAAAAAAAAGATGATGGAGAAATGAGTGCTGGATTAAAGACAGAAAAGACAAAAAAGAAAAAATAATAAAGGGAATTAAAAATATATTGAACGCTACTGAGGAGAATATAGAAAGATTGAGAGATCTCGTATTACTCATATTTTATCACAGGCATGTACGATAATAATGGCAGAGACCAAATGAATGTATTATTGAATAATATGTGAGTATTTTGTTTCTTCACCTCCCCTGCCTATTTACTGGACTGAAGGTGTTGAGACATTTTTTCTTTCTTTTTTTTCCTCCAAGGCGTAAGGTTAAATATTTTATTGATGAAACTATGGATTTAAGGGAATTAGAAACCACAGTGATTCTAAAAATACTGGCCAATGCTGGGAACTAAGGTTCCTGGCTGAAGATGTTTTATTCCTTTATTCCTGGAAGAGGAAATTTTACTAGAGTGACCAATCTTTGCCCTCAAGTTATACGCTAGCCCTAGGCTGAATGGTGCCATGCACGGACACTGGCAAATCACCCACCCCAAGAAAAAAAGAAATTACATTTTAAAGAATGCTATGGTCGTTAGTAGAGGGTAAATCACTGGGCAGTTAGCAGTAGCCATTATTATATTGTAGGTGTGAACAACTGTGTATATTGCTGATACTTAAAAAGGGAAGGCAGGGTACTGCACCAATGGGCACAGTGCAAATTTTAGAAAGTGGGAGGACATCCTGTCAGAAATGGAGGAAAGGCAAGCAGTTAGACGTTGCGGGATGGCAGGGGAGAGGTCCAGGGAGGCGAGATATATCTGGGTGTCATCAGCATACAGGTGTTAGTGGAATCCAAATGAGGCAATAAGTTTGCCGAGAGAGACAGTATAAAGAGAAAATAGAAGGGGACCAAGGACGGATGTACACACATTCAGATACACACAGACACACAGGTACACATACAGGGATGTATGTGTGTGCAGTGTTGGTGTTGGAATGCTAGAATGTATGCATTGCTACATACACACAGATGCACACTTACACAAACTGAGATACACACAGGAACACAGACACACATGCAGTGGTGTATTTGTGTGCAATGTTGTGGATACGCAGGAGTGTAGATGTGTGCAGTGTTATTGTTGGAATGCAGGGTTGTATTTGTGTACAGTATTAGTGCATGTGTGTGCAGCGTTGGCATTGGAAAGCTGGGATGAATGCATTGCCACACGAATAGATACACACTTACACATACTGAAACACACACGCAGGTACACATACACATTAACAGAAGTAAACAGGTATATATTCATACCGATACACATACACACAGATGTACATACACAGACACAAAGCCAGATACACACTGACACAAACACAGCCGGGTACACGCACACAGCCAGGTACACACACACACATACAACCAGATGCGCACACTGATATACACACACAGTCAGATACACACATAGCCAGATACACACACCATAGCCAGGTACACACACACAGCCAGGTACACACACACATACAGCCAGATGCGCACACTGATATGCACATACACACAGTCAGATACACACATAGCCAGATACACACACACAACCAGACACACACACAAACATACACACAGCCAGATACACACACACATATAGCCAGATGCACTGACTCAGACCCAGGTACACACACATATATCAATTTACATCATATTCTAGCCACCCTCCTGTCTCCTTACCTTTTCGGTACAGAAGAGTGGCTTCCCTGCAGTCCAGTGGGAGCTGAATGGCCAAGGCTGATGGGAGTCTGACTTCCTCAGTCCCTCTCCTCCTCCTTTGTATGCCTCCTCCACCTCCCCAGCGGCACTCTGTTACTTGGGAGGAAGTGATCTCACCTCACTTCCTCCCAGCAGGCAACATGAATGGGGCCTGATCCGGAGTAATCTTAAATGGCCGGGGGCCCCTGATTACATCAAGTGTCACAGCCCACAGGGTACTTTGGGCCACCCAAGGAGTAACTGGGCCCAGGGCAGCTGCCTCTTTTGCCCCCTTTTAAAGACAGCCCTGCTTTCAGATATAATTTGTGGAATATTTATTGTTTTCAAATAGGTTATTCACCCTTACTAACGATTAAACTATGCATTTTTCATTGCTTTATTTGGAAGAACAACTATTTCCCTTCTAAAATGAGCCTCTGATACTCACCTATATTTACTGTTGTAGGGGTTTTCAACAAGACCCCCAATATATTGTTGAACCACGACTCCCATGAAATTGTATTTTGTAGTCTGACAGATAATCATTGGAGTTTTTATTACACTAACACCAGTAAAATACCCGAGGGCAATTCGTGATTTTTTGCAGGAACCTGAATGCCTTATAGGCAGCAACCAATAAAGCCTTGAGCTTTTTCTATAAGTGTGGGCCATGTGCAGATCATGCAGAGTGAATTGGGGAAATGACTAAAAGCAACTATCATTCTTACTATATCACAAAGTTTTGTAAAGTAAGTCGATGAACAGCAGGGTTATCTTATCGAGCACAGCGATAAAGTGAACGGAATTGTGTGAAGGGACGTTGTCTTGCCCAACATAGCGTGAAATAAGCTGGTGATGATGCGTGGCAGTTGCATTTGATAGAGGATAAAATAAGTCGGAGATTATGTCTCGAATGACAGAATGTAAAAAAAGAACGGAATGTTATGAATAACTTATGTGAAGCTAAAGGAAAATGTTGATTTAGGGGACTACACACTTAATTGGGTATAATTGCTCTAATTTAGAGAAAATGCAATGCTTTAAATCGGTGGTGCGGGTATTTATTGCGACACATAAAATATCCCATGTTTACACTTCAATTATGTTACAGTTGCCGTAACTTTGTTTTATTTATTTTTAGGGAGAGTTTTAAAGTCAGAGGTTTATGGGATAAAATAAAAGATCCCTAAAAACATATATTTGATCCAGACGTATTAGCAAAAGACCAGTAGAAGAAGTGGATAGAATTATATATGAGTAAACATAAGTCAAAGTATCTCCGTTTTAGACAGTGTTTTATTGATGGACACCTGGAACGTTAAATAAAGCACACTCGCTGTCTACTAATTATGTGCTACAAGGATAAAACCGACTGCCAAGGTGATTCTTGACTTTGCAATAAAGATAGTGAATTAGCAACAGAAAAAAATGATACAAATCATCCATTATAGAAAGGTACAAAACTGAATTTAAAGCGGAAGTATATTTTTTGTTGTTGTCACTATTGCATATACAGTTTGTGAGTTTCTTTAAAATGTAATTTGAAGGTAAGAAATTTGTACGGATTTGTGCTTGAAATACTTGAGAAATACAGGACACAATTCAATGCAACCAAAATCCTAAATAAATGAATAATATATAGAGAGAGCTTTAATACAATAAACCTGCTTTTGTTGCTAAATATTTACAGTGTCCAAATATAAAAAAAAAAAAAAATTTTAAAATCACTATTTTGCATAAATAACCCCAATAAAAACATGCATGCATTTAATTATGCAATATTAATTGCGGATATATCTAAACACAGTTTGTAAAAGCTGCAGATCTCTTGTCCGCAGCCTTTGCAAGCCCCTCCCCATCTTCCGAAGTCCATACTTTTGGTGGTTTGTGGTTGTCCAATCACAGACTTTCCAATGCAGCTAAATGTTGTTTTTATTCACAGATCAAGTGAGACATGAGAAATACCGGGAAAAAGGAGTATCAGTAAAATAAATCTATATTTTTATATTATATTATGTATCAAATATATAATAAATAAGGATAGATTTATTTAACTGCTCCTCCTCGTTTTACCTCTATTGGTTACTTCATGATTACATAGATTGATTCAGGTTTAGTTTTTTCTCTTGAAATTTTCTAAGTTTACATGTATGGCTAAGTCCAACGATGCTTAAAGGACCACTCTAGGCACCCAGACCACTTCAGCTTAATGAAGTGGTCTGGGTGCCTGGTTCAGCTAGGATTAACCCTTTTTTTTTATATAAACATAGCAGTTTCAGAGAAACTGCTATGTTTATAAATGGGTTAATCCAGCCTCTAGTGGCTGTCTCTTGACAGCCGCTAGAGGTGCTTGCGTGCTTCTCACTGTGAAAATCACAGTGAGAAGGTGCAAGCGTCCATAGGAAAGCATTATGAATGCTTTCCTATGAGACTGGCTGAATGCGTGCGCAGCTCCTGCCGCGCATGCGCATTCAGCCTAAGAGGAGGAGAGGAGGCGGAGAGGGAGAGCTCCCCGCCCGGCGCTGGAGAAAGAGGTAAGTTTAACCCCTTCCTCTCCCCAGAGCCCGACGGGAGGGGGCACCCTCAGGGCACTATAGTGCCAGGAAAATGAGTGAGAAAATGAGTGTTTTCCTGGCACTATAGTGGTCCTTTAAGCCGTAATGATGAATGTAGCAGAATCTCACCTTTTCACGAAACAATTGAATTTATATCATGTTTGAAATGGTTTGCTTTATTCAAACTGAGGAATGACATTCCACAGATCATTTTCTGCAGGTTTGTCACCTCTTCCTAGCAAAAGTGAATAACTATATGTCTATAGGGAAATGCCTTTGGCAAATACAAGAGGATGCAAGGAAGATACTTTGTACCCCGGTGACGCGTTTCTCGCAGGTCAGTCTACTTTATGGAGTAGATCTGCTTTTATGCTTTTGTGATAAGTTCTGGAACAACTAAAAGTAATCTGTCATGTGTTTTTCAATTGACAGGATATGTCTGTGAGTATAATCATGATCTGTAAAAATCCTTCTGTTGATAAGAACTGATAGTGAAGTTATACACTAGAAAATTTTCAATTGTTTTTTCTATAAGAGCTCATTTTCAGGCAACGAGGCAGCTAGGTTGAGCAAAATATTAGTTTAGAATGCTATACAATGTAACACTGTAGTAAATTTGTTAGACTTTTAAAATGAAGGTGCTAGATAACATTAAGTATAAAATATTCAAATAATTGCATTCAATTTTATTTAAAAATATGAGCATAATAAATGGAAAAAAGAGTAAAAGTGAGCAAATTGTCACGGGATTGGGAATAATATCATTTTTTATTTACACATTGTCAGGTCTTGTCTGTAAATTGTTGTCTAAATATTACAATTATTTTTTTAAAAATCCAGATTAAAGGACCACTCTAGGCACCCAGACCACTTCAGCTTAATGAAGTGGTCTGGGTGCCAGGTCCAGCTAGGGTTAAACCATTTTTTAATAAACATAGCAGTTTAAGAGAAACTGCTATGTTTATTAATGGGTTAAGCCTTCCCCCTAATCCTCTAGTGGCTGTCTCATTGACAGCCACTAGAGGCGCTTGCGTGCTTCTCACTGTGATTTTCACAGTGAGAGCACGCCAGCGTCCATAGGAAAGCATTGTAAATGCTTTCCTATGCGACCGGCTGAATGCGCGCGCATCTCTTGCCGTGCATGAGCATTCAGCCGACGGGGCGGAACGGAGGAGGAGAGAAGGAGGAGAGCTCTCCGCCCAGCGCTGGAAAAAGGTAAGTTTTAACCCCTTTCCCCTTTCCAGAGTTGGGCGGGAGGGGGACCCTGAGGGTGGGGGCACCCTCAGGGCACTGTAGTGCCAGGAAAATGAGTATGTTTTCCTGGCACTATAGTGGTCCTTTACTATATAAGTAGTGATTCAAATCTAAACATTAAACTTATAAAGAAAATCCAAATATGTAAATAGTTATTCAAATCATTGTTTAATTTATAAGGCTATGTTACTAAAAGAAACATATGTAATCATGTTATCCTATATAGAGAAAATTCAGAGTTATCTTAAAATTCATGGAAATTGGGGCACCTATAAAGTGCAAGTTGCATTGAGCATTCAATCAGAAAAAACAGTAAAGGTGTAAAAATTAAAACAATCAACTATATGAACTAGAAAGAGGAGAAAAAAATGTATCAACAATGTATGTGCAGTGGAATGTTCAGAGTCAGTTTGATATATTTTTTGGCAGTACGGGCAGGGGGCAAGGGAAACACATTTCACTATAGTCACCTGAACAACTTTAGCTTAATGAAGCAGTTTTGGTGTATAGAACATGCCCCTGCAGCCTCACTGCTCAATCCTCTGCCATTTAGGAGTTAAATCCCTTTGTTTATGAACCCTAGTCACACCTCCCTGCATGTGACTTGCACAGCCTTCCATAAACACTTCCTGTAAAGAGCCCTATTTAGGCTTTCTTTATTGCAAGTTCTGTTTAATTAAGATTTTCTTATCCCCTGCTATGTTAATAGCTTGCTAGACCATGCAAGAGCCTCCTGTATGTGATTAAAGTTCAATTTAGGGATTGAGATACAATTATTTAAGGTAAATTGCATCTGTTTGAAAGTGAAACCAGTTTTTTTTTTCATGCAGGCTCTGTCAATCATAGCCAGGGGAGGTGTGGCTAGGGCTGCATAAACAGAAACAAAGTGATTTAACTCCTAAATGACAGTGAATTGAGCAGTGAAATTGCAGGGGATTGATCTATACACTAAAACTGCTTTATTTGGCTAAAGTAATTTAGGTGACTATAGTGTTCCTTTAAGCTTTTTGATTTGGAGAGATTTTAAGAAATGCTAATAATTTAAAAATAAAAACAAGATATATAGTCAAAACGCTCAAAAATTTGAGGAAACTTAGACGAACACTCCAAACTATTAGAATCGTCTTAGTGGATCTTTCTCCGGCACACACTGAAGTCTGTGTCGGGGAAAAAGGGAAAGGCTTCTAATGGCCGCAGATAACAGGTCATGCAATTTTTACAAGCTGTTTTTTCATGCAACCCCAAAGAAAACATGCAGAAAAAATATATGAATACATAATAACAGGAAACACATAGTGCCAAATAATCTAGTATGTAATAATCAAACTCTTAAGAGTGTCATAAAAATAGTATAACAATAAATTAGTATATAAATACTAGCAATGACAATATAGTTAAAATATATATATATATTTTTTTTTTAAACTATTTTTTTATACCAATATAGTAAAAACACTTTCTTTCTTATTTAGGAGATCAGAAAAAAAAAACATATTTTATAGTTTGAATCTGTGTGCACATGTAGAAAAGAACAAAAAAAAGGATCCAATAATGTAATATGTCAAGGCAAACAAAACATGTACAACATAAAATGCTATGATTTTCAACTCACATATATTAGAGCAAAATCCAGCTCCAGTATATACAGTGTACAGTGGTTTTGATTCCCACTTGTAGGATATATTTTACGTGACCTTTCGCTCCAGAATGTTGATCATAAACCCATAAAAGAGAAAGGAGAAAACATATACTCTGTATATGTAAGTGCAAAGATGATAATTAAAACCCTTCTTACAATTTATAGAGCAGACAAACTACTTTACGAATGAGGCACAGTGGCACAATCCCCACCTTGGATTCTTTGTCTAGGTATCAGCAGAGATAAACAGAATGCCAGGTAATAAAAAACGTAAAATAATTAAATAGCAAAAAGTATATGGCATCACTAAATATAGTAATGCAGCCAAAAAACGTTATTGCTGAAATCACAGAATGTAATATCCACAAGGTGTTTTGCCAAAAGGCTTTAATAGTTGGAAAAACATATATGAATTATTTTTTTCTTGGAGGTATATCGACCAAGTTGTTGAAACAAATAATAAATTGTCAATTGAGTGTCCCTTTTATAACTTGTCCTCTAAAACATCCTAACTCAATCGGCTTCACAGAAGAGAATTTAAACAAGGCAGGCAGCCCTACTCATTGCAATGGTTTCAGAATGTTTTCATTTTTTAAAATGTATTTTTGTAATATACTTTTACTTTATAGCTCCATATTTTAGTGTGTGGCTGGAATATCCTCCCTGATTTGGCAAAGCAACATGGAAAATAAACCCATAACACATAAAGTGCCAAAAGTTGCTTTGATACTGTATAAAGAAATCTCTACTTGACAGAGGACAGGTACATCTTAGCTCCATGCCTATTACCTTCTATGACCCATAATCATATATATGATGGATTGCAGAAGCCCCATGATCCATAGGGAGTGATCCCATTGCTCTACCCACTGATTTCTCTGTGCCTCAGCCAGCCTCTCGGTTTATCACTATTGTCTGATTACTGGGTATTGTTCTACTATTCTCAGACATCGGATTAGTGAGTAATGAGATAATGAAAATTGAACAGTATCCTAAGCGGTGATTTCACAAGTGCACTGATGCAATCTATCTATGAAGGTGAACTGTGTTTTTTTATTGCAAAATCTAGTTGCAGACGGTCAGGCTCCCAGCACAAGACTCCAGAATGGTGAATTCAAATTTCATAAATAGGCTAGTGGTCATTTTCATTTCCAGGCACATGAAGCCCCTAAATGAGCAATGATTGACCCGAAGTGCTCATATTAAGACAAGACCCCATATCTGTAATTGATCATTCAGAAGTTAACACATTTGTAAGTAATTTGACCCAACAATGAAATAGCGTACAGCGTCACTGTAACAAGGGCTTTTCAAATGCTCATCTGTTTTATTTTATTTTTTTTATCAATACCATTTTATCATCAAGTTGTGTCCCAAAACTAATTAACATGTGCTTTATTCCGCAGAAAAAAATATATCTAAAATAAATTTTGTTTAAAACTAAAAACAAAAAAATATAATTGATAGCATTCTTTTAACATTCCTAAATAGGGTAAAGTTTTACTCCAGTGAGTCACTCAATAATAATTAGCCACTTTGTCACTTTCCGCCATACAACTGTGAATCATAATATTAATCTGACACCGTTTTGTTACAAAGTATATATAGTGACAAGCACTGTGTACTGCTGAGAAGTTAATTACATTGTGAACCTAGGAAGGAGTAGTAATGCTGAACTAACTCAAGAAGAATGTGTGTCCTTGACTAACACTTTTGTAATGTCCATCACAAAATCAAGGTAGTATAAATGGGAATTAAAGAGATGAAATTGGAGATATGCTCAAAAACAGCAAATTAAATCTTTTGGAGCCCATGGATTTTGATAAGATAAACACAAATGTAAGATAGCACTAAATGTGATGAGTTAGCAACATATTATTTTGTTGCCGTACCTTCGACATCGTTGCGTTACTTTGTCGTTATGGCTTTTAGTGGATCACAGCTTGCCACCTTTTCATAACCATTCTGGCATCATTTTGTTTGCTGGCTGCTCAGATCTCATGTCCTTTGATGACATCCGGATGTCCTACATCAGGGCTCGACAAATTTGCTTTTAATCTAGGAGCCAGCAAAAAAAGTTAGAAGCCAGGTTTTTCAATGTTAAAAATACAATTATTAAAGGGACACTATAGTCACCAGAACCACTACAGCTTAATGTAATTGTTCTCGTGTCTATAACCTGTCCCTCCACACTTTTCAATGTAAACCCTGCCTTTTCAGGGAAAAGGCAGTATTTACATTGGTGCCTATTAACACTTCTAGTGAAAGCTACTCAGACAGCCTCTAGAGTGCTTCCTGGGTCAGTGCTGCACATGTTCCCCATAGAGATGCATTCATTCAATTTATCTCTAGGAGGAGATGCTGATTGGTGCAGCATGGCATTTTGTCACACATGCGTAATAACCTCCCAATGCTTTCCTATGGGAGATTGAGAGTCATGGAGACAGGGCCAGTTGCAGTGAGACCAGCACAGCGTGGGAGGAAGAAGGTGAGTAAAAAGCCCTTACATGTGTGATTGAAGGGGGACCAGTCACCTAAACACACACACACATTCACTCATTGACACACTCACACACACACACACACTAACTAAAACACACACTGACACACACTCACTCACTGAAACACACACACACATTCACTGTCACTGCAATAACAACACACATTAAGATGACCACCTGGCCTCCCTACCTGGAGCTGGAGTGGTTCAGCTTTCCCTGGGGTCCAGTGGGGCTTCAGTTATACCCTTGCTCTGCTCCATAGAGCGCTGTTTAGTGATGCCTGGGCTGGAATGACGTCATATTCTGGCTCCCGGCATCACTGGAGGACGCGCAAAGGAGCAGGGAGGGAGGTTACAGCTCCCTCGCCCACCTGCCCGTCTGTCTCAATGCTCCAGGAACCTCCCTCCCATGCGAACACCCCACGCTCTCTATTAGATGGCTGACCAACCGCAAATGCTCTCCCTTTAGCCATGCCCATGCTCTTTATGAGCCGGCTGGACTTTAACGCATTATACCGATGTCTATCAGTCTGTCTGTCTGTCTGTCACACTGTATGTCTATCTCATGTATTCTATCCATCTTTTGATACATCCATCCACACATCCACATTTCACCGCATGGAATAGAATAGAAAACGAGAATTATTTCAGGATAAGTAATATTTACACGCTAATAAATACAGTTTCAGAACATTCCTCCCTGTAATACAATTATGATGATTGTTATATGTCTAGCATTAACAGTGACACCATGATAGTACATTTCTTCCATTCTAGGTTCTTCTGCTAAAACAAGTAGTTCTACATTTCACAGCAGCAGAATATCATTACACGCTGACATTTAGACCGGTCATCGTAGCTTTTTGCTTAAAGGCACCAGAAAAAGGCAAGTGGGAAAGTAGACATAGTTCTAGCGACTATGGTTGATAAAAAAATTAATTGGCCCTGGAGGCAAACTGTACTGATCTACTGGTAATGTCATTGGTTTTTCATCAAATACTGTGTAATTAGTCCAAACTGGAAGAAAACAGAGGCTTACTCTGCAATTTAGCAAGAGCAAGTGTAATGCTTAAATTGAACATCGTAAAAGATACATTGTAATGCGGATGCTATATAGTGTGCTTTACAAAACCTTCTACCAATGAGATTCTGCAGCAGCTGGTCCTTCCTCTGTGATGGGTTCATGACATTCAATGCTTTACTTAAAGGGACACTGTAGGCACCCAGACCACTTCACCTCATTGAAGTAGGCTGGGTGCTGTGTCCCTTTTGCACTTAGTGCTGCAATGTAAAGCATTGCAGTTACAGAGAATTGCAATGTTTACATTGCAGCTCTAAGTCTGTCCTCTGTGGCTGTCTGCCAGACAATCACTAGAGGGCTTCCGGAATCCAAACTGACTTTTGGTCCGTTATCTGAGGCTGGACGTCCCTTATGGACCTCCAGCGTCAGATTTTCCCCATAGGCAAGCATTGAATAATGGTTTCCTATGGGGAGGTCTAATGCGCGCACGTAATGTAGGCGGAGCCTGACCCAGCGCAGAGGGACATCGGCGCTGGATTCAGGTTAGTAGGACCTACTTAAAAGGGACACTATAGTCACCAGAACCACTACATATTAATGTATTGGTTCTGGTTTTTACAGCCTGTCCCTGTATCCTTAGCACTGTAAACACTGCCTTTTGAGGGAAAAGGTAGTGTTTAAGTTTCTAGCTAGCAATACCTCTAGTGGCAGTTGCTCAAGTCGGCCACTTGAGGTGCTTCCTGCGTCAGTGATGCACAGCAGTGTGTGGCACTAGGGTTCAGCTTCTCGATGCTCTGCATGGAGGCACTAAGTGTTCCCCATAGATTTGGATTGATTGAATCAAAATTGATGACTGGTTCAGCATGGGAGAAAAGGTGAGTAAAATCACCTTTAACCTCTACGCAGAGTGGGGCTGGTAACCTAAACAGCGATTCCTGCACTATAGTGTAGGGTTATATGTTTGTATTCCTGGCACTACAGTGTTTCTTTAAGTAACAGAAAATGCAATTTCAGAATTTCATCAGCTCAGCTATATTTCCAATTAGGCTAATTTGGCTGAAAACCTGCCATTTAAATCACCAGTTAATTAAGGCAGTGCGTATGGGATGCCTCCATATAGTTGTGCTGCAGGTCAGTTTAAGGCCTCTTGTAGGTCCTACTCACAGCACCCTCTCAGACACAAGTTATTCAATATGAGAGGATATGACATCACTTCTTCCAATCTCTCTGTCGCAATACAGGCATGAGAATATGAGGTAGACAGAAGACATGCCTTTGAGATACATCTCTCTTCTAGCAGTATGGTGGTCTTACTGGTTGTTGGGGGGGGATTTGTACCAATGCCTCCAGGAAACAAGAAGGGGTAGCCATATTAAATAAATAGAAAGGAGTGGACTACAGGGTTGTATTTTCGGATTGGAATGAAAGAAGGGATGTATGGTGAACTGTACTAGAATAGGCATGAAAGACTGACATAAAGCAAAGTAAGTTATATAAGAGGACTGGCATAATTAGGTATACGGGAGTTATAAGTTTGGCACGGACAATGAGACTGGAGGCTAGGGTGAAATTTGCAAAGGGTAATGTGATGAATTGTAATGAAATGGAATCTCAGTTCATCGGATGAAAAATTACATACAGTGAAGGAATACTGGCATGTAAGATACAAAATGGAACATATATAATAGAGTGAAATATAACAAATACTGAATTAAAATTATAAACAGTTAAAATCAAAATTATTCAAACCCAATGAAATCAGGTTTATTGTCTAAATTTACAGACGTTCAGCTATTTGCAATGAACAAATCAAACAAAAGCAATTGAAATAGCTCAACACAACGAATGCTGCAAGTGGTTTTCCCAAATTCAACTGAAAATGTAACTTGTGATGACTTATCCAGTCTCCAAATTATTTATCCCCCTGAATAGAACCTCTCACAACTGCACAAATATGCAAAACATATGTTGTCTCAAGCACACCTGATGCAACTAATCAATGGCTTCATTAGTTGAATCAGGTATGCTTGAGCTGGAACACTTGAAATACCTGCAATGGCTAAGGGTTTGCTGAGTGTCACGTTTGACCGCATGTTAGAAATATGGCCACATTCTTCTATTGGGTTGAAATCCCAGCCAGTTATGCAATTTCAATGAATAGTCCAGCAATCCTTTGATCAACAAAAAATACATGTGGCAATATTTCAGCCACCCTGTGATCTGTGTTAAGCTTAACAAAGACCATGAAAGAGTTGGAGCCTTAACACATTTGACAAAAAACACAATGTGCTTGGAATGCTGTTTTGGCTCTTAGTTTTGTTTAATATTGAGGAGTGATGGACCTCTCATTGACGTTACCTATCACTGCTGACTGGCACTGCCAATGATCACTAGCACATACTACATGAAAAGAGTTATGTGTTCCTTCTTGTATTTTTGTGACTTAGAAATGTTTTTGCCTCCATGCTTGATTGATTACTTGACCTCCTTTATATACCATGGAATTGTACATAATATAGTGAAGCAATCCTTTCCAGGCATTTGTAAAACAAGGTCAAGAAAAACATGATCCATCAAGTAACCCTACAAAATAAAAACATGCGCTGCGTAATGTGTTGGCACTTTATAAATGCTATAAATAATAATAACAATAATATACTATATGTTTCTGTAAAAACATAAATAACTGTGTTTAGGTTCTCCCTATTTGGTTTAACAAAACCTGGATCACTGCTGATGAACACCACCCCCCAAGGGTGAGATAACACCTTCTGGATAAGCAAGCTGAGAAGTCTTGCCACTACCTTACTTTTAGCTTGAAATTGTCTGTGTTTCTATTTTTGTTTGTACCGTAGGATTGCCCATAATGCCCCAGACACAATACAATTGATCACTTGTGGTAAAAATTACATATTATAACAAATCATAACCTGAATTGCTATTGCAATCTCGGCTGATACACTTGTAAAAGGAATGCATGTTTTAGTAAGTGATAATGAGTGTACTAATTAATATTAACTTCAAAGACAAATAAATGCATAGCCTGGTGGTACTTAGAAATTCCCCGTGGACAAATTAGAGCACCGAGAAAATTGCAACGCCACTGTAAATCAGTGGAAATGTATTGTTCTCAGGTCAGGCAAAGTTCAGCATGCACTATTGTTGGAGAATGTGGGTCGAGGCTGCTGTTTAACACGGCACATTCTCTCGTTTGCAGTCAGAAGGGATTATATGGGTTATTATCTGTCCTGCTGCCTACAATACCATTTACCAATATGAAGGATTACATTAATTAGCATCAGCCCTCAAGCATTTTCTTCGTATTAAATCCAAAAGAAGTTCATTATTATCAATGTTAATTACAGGTAATAGATTAACAGATTCCAAGACAAAGACCAATGGGAGAGATACTGATACAAATAATAAAAATGGAATGGCTTAATTAATTCTTTTCCCCATTTACTTGAAGGGACATTCACCTTATCAACGTGTTTCACACGTAGATTATCATTCTCGGTCTCTGGTAGCAAACCAGCCTCCCTGCTTGATATCATCATAAGATATCCTATGCTCCTTGCTGTCATTGCAAGGCAAGCTTAATGCCCCAGGTGATAAACCACTCATAAGAGCCACATTTGCAATCGTCAAACATTTTAATTTGACATTTATTGGTGTGGAGCTCTGCAACAGAGTAATGTGTACTGTGCATAAATATCACAGAGCTCCACAGCAATAACATTTACATAATTATGCAGTTTATGAGTGTATCGCAGAGATCCACATACCTCACTGTACATCGTGTGTACATTTTTGGGGGATGCTCAGGGATGCACTCATATGTATACCACAATATGGGTTAATGGATCTAAGATATACTTGTAGAGAGCATGCGTTATCTGTTCATTATTCACTTTTGTCCCCCTTTCTTGCCCCACGATCCTCATTCTACTTCTTCTTGATTGCCATTCTCATTCCCATTCCATCCCTTTAACTCTTTCTGTCACTCCCTTCCTAACTTATATCTTTCATCCTATGTCCTCCACTCCATCTCAAATATACCCCCCACCCCAATTTATTCCATATCTCATTTGTATTGTCACCTGCATGTCACACCCCCTGTCACTGCTCCAGAGAATATACCACCAGTGGTAAGGGATAATATACTATGGGAAGCATCCTGACTTAGGGCCATGCCACATCTATCAAAAAATCAATTAGCAATATGAAATAAAACAATGGCGGCTAGAAGACCGAGGAGCCTATATCTTCTTGGTTTCAAGGAAGAAGCTCTTTCCCAGTTGCTCACTCCTTGGATCCACCATTGTTTTTATCTTTGTTAAATATTTTTAGATAATACCAATGATAATTGACAGTGATTAATTTCAGCAACAAAAATGGGGGCTAGCTCCAACCAGGAGTATGTCTACAAGAACACTATATAACTGAACTCTCAATGTGTGTGTGAATATGTGTGCATGTATGTGCATAAGAGCTTTTCTGGGACATTCCCACCGTACTGGAGTAGAAAGCTCTCCCCAGCTATTGTATCCTTTCAGGTAAAATATTTTATAAATAAATGCATAAAATGTGTGCTCAATATGTCAATTACTTGATCTTGAGCATCTTTGTAACGAGAATATATCCCAACACGCAGGATTCAGCTAAACAGAAGACAACACAGAGGAGAGATACGTCTACCGGACCTTAGAATGGCCGGACTCGACGTATATGAGAGGAGGCAGAGTCAGGAACGATCCGAAGTCAAGGACACAGAGAGACAGCGTAAACTAGGACAAGCCAGGGTCTGGTACACAGTAAACAGCAAGCCGACAACCAGAACAGATAAGGATAAAGAGAAAACGTAGTCAGAAACAAAGCCAAAGTCAAAACGGAGAAACACAACTGAACACAACAAGCGCTAAAGGGAACTGATACAGAAACCACGATAGGGCAGGGAGTAAAGGGAGAGGTAAGTATATATAGCTTTAAAACTAATGTGATTGGCTCCTGTCATATCCACACCCCCAAAAGGTAAGTGTATGGGGAGTGTGGCATGACAGGGGCCAATGGGAGCCTTTTAACAATTTAGGCTCCCACTGCCTCTTTAAGAGCGCGCCCGAGACTCGCGGCGCGCTCTTAGATTCAGGCGGGACACGTGACCGCTTCTCGTGGTCACTGCCCGCCTTCCTGTTGAGGCCGTCGGATGAGCCGTGCGCTGCTCATGCAGCAGCAGGACCGCGCGCGGCTCGAAGAGAGGACCGCGGCCGGCCCCTGGATAATGTGAGTAACGCTACAATCTTTCAGCAAAATTTAATTATTTTGCTTTAAAATATATTTGTTGTTGTTTATTAATACACAAGTACAGGGAGTGCAGAATTATTAGGCAAATAAGTATTTTGACCACATCATCCTCTTTATGCATGTTGTCTTACTCCAAGCTGTATAGGCTCGAAAGCCTACTACCAATTAAGCATATTAGGTGATGTGCATCTCTGTAATGAGAAGGGGTGTGGTCTAATGACATCAACACCCTATATCAGGTGTGCATAATTATTAGGCAACTTCCTTTCCTTTGGCAAAATGGGTCAAAAGAAGGACTTGACAGGCTCAGAAAAGTCAAAAATAGTGAGATATCTTGCAGAGGGATGCAGCACTCTTAAAATTGCAAAGCTTCTGAAGCGTGATCATCGAACAATCAAGCGTTTCATTCAAAATAGTCAACAGGGTCGCAAGAAGCGTGTGGAAAAACCAAGGCGCAAAATAACTGCCCATGAACTGAGAAAAGTCAAGCGTGCAGCTGCCACGATGCCACTTGCCACCAGTTTGGCCATATTTCAGAGCTGCAACATCACTGGAGTGCCCAAAAGCATAAGGTGTGCAATACTCAGAGACATGGCCAAGGTAAGAAAGGCTGAAAGACGACCACCACTGAACAAGACACACATGCTGAAACGTCAAGACTGGGCCAAGAAATATCTCAAGACTGATTTTTCTAAGGTTTTATGGACTGATGAAATGAGAGTGAGTCTTGATGGGCCAGATGGATGGGCCCGTGGCTGGATTGGTAAAGGGCAGAGAGCTCCAGTCAGAAAGGTGGAGGTGGAGTACTGGTTTGGGCTGGTATCATCAAAGATGAGCTTGTGGGGCCTTTTCGGTTGAGGATGGAGTCAAGCTCAACTCCCAGTCCTACTGCCAGTTCCTGGAAGACACCTTCTTCAAGCAGTGGTACAGGAAGAAGTCTGCATCCTTCAAGAAAAACATGATTTTCATGCAGGACAATGCTCCATCACACGCGTCCAAGTACTCCACAGCGTGGCTGGCAAGAAAGGGTATAAAAGAAGAAAATCTAATGACATGGCCTCCTTGTTCACCTGATCTGAACCCCATTGAGAACCTGTGGTCCATCATCAAATGTGAGATTTACAAGGAGGGAAAACAGTACACCTCTCTGAACAGTGTCTGGGAGGCTGTGGTTGCTGCTGCACGCAATGTTGATGGTGAACAGATCAAAACACTGACAGAATCCATGGATGGCAGGCTTTTGAGTGTCCTTGCAAAGAAAGGTGGCTATATTGGTCACTGATTTGTTTTTGTTTTGTTTTTGAATGTCAGAAATGTATATTTGTGAATGTTGAGATGTTATATTGGTTTCACTGGTAATAATAAATAATTGAAATGGGTATATATTTGTTTTTTGTTAAGTTGCCTAATAATTATGCACAGTAATAGTCACCTGCACACACAGATATCCCCCTAACATAGCTATAACTAAAAACAAACTAAAAACTACTTCCAAAAATATTCAGCTTTGATATTAATGAGTTTTTTGGGTTCATTGAGAACATGGTTGTTGTTCAATAATAAAATTAATCCTCAAAAATACAACTTGCCTAATAATTCTGCACTCCCTGTAGTACATATTTTTGCTTTGTACTAGTATGTGTATATATCCCCAATTACTATTGGCCAATCATCTTCAGTCTTTTTCAGGGCTATCAATACCATAGTTCCAAACACTACACAAATTATGTTTTTGGTTTATGTTACGCCATGTTTACAGCCATATGGCCAAGAAAAGCTAATTTTAGGGATCTAGTAACGGAGTGGACCTTGTTGGGTGAAATACCAGCAAAGTAAACATTTTCTGTAGTTCCTTTATTTCCTTATGGTATGGGGTTTTATACAAAGCAAATTCATGAACTCTGACATATACACGATAACAGAAATTATAACAACAATCTCACTGCTATCCATTATCAATAGATGAGAAGAGAAAATAAAATGTCTAAATATAAACCCCAGCTCCAGAGAGCTGCCGCTATCCTGCATGAGATTCACTAAATGTACCTCCTGTGTCTGTGAAGTTGTGCCTCTATTAACCCCAGTAACAGCTACAGCAGGTACTAATTATGTACATTGCAGCACTGGGCTGACAGACTCCTGCAAACTAACCCCTTCCTCGGGGAACCGCTTGCACACCATTACAGGTCTTCATCATGTTTCGCAAATAAGGCCAGAAAACTATTACATTGGAGAACTGCAGAAACGAGAATTACAACACAAATAAACACAGAAAAGCCAAGTCCATGAATATAAAAAATCCTTCTTTAATTATAACAATTAAGTAATACATATGTTAAGCATAAAGATACACCACTAGATGCTGAATTTAGCATAAAAAGGATTATGTATCATTTTACCGACATTCTCTTATTAATATTCATGCTGTAATTAGTATCCTAAAGCAATACACAGTAATAATACCTTAAGCTTGCATTAAGATAAGTTGCCAATCAGAGACATAGTATCCAGCAGTACCTTTAAGAAGGAATATTCAGTTTCTTCTGTGCATTTTTTTTTTGCTAATTAAAGTGACACTGTCATGCCAAACTTACCTTTCTCTTATTGTTTCCTCTTCTCTTTCTCTCTCAATATATGTTCTTCTTTTCTTCCTAGCTGATATAGTTTTATTTAAAACACAAGATAAAGACTAAATTTTCCTACACTTGACCTTCTTTGACCAAAGGAGGAGCTCCAGTCTTCTCCATTTTCCATGTCCAGGAGACGGGTGAGTCCCTTCTCTGACACAGGAAATTGAGCTGACCTAAGCTCCTCCTTGGGTCAAAGAAGGTCAAGCACAGCAAAAATACATAAGACAAAGTAGCCCCTACTTTATCTTATGTTTTAAAGAAAACTAGAGCAGATAGGAACAAAATAAGTACAGATTCTGAGAGAGGGAGGGGAGGAAGTTAAGTTTGGCATGACAGTGCCACTTTAATTTTGTAAATAGGAAGAAATTTTATGTGATGCTTCATGAAATGTGATTGTATACAAAATTGGAAGCCTTAAGGTCTTGTACTTGCATAGAAAACTATTTGTAATTGCAACCTTCAGTTAACAATCCTTATGCAGTCCCTGCACTAAATGGTCAGAGAGAATTGTTGCAGTAGGAGATATTAAGCTAGATAGATATTTTTATTTTCATTGCCTGACAGGTATCAAGAATAGTTTCTATTTATCGCAGTCTGTGACAGACAATGCATGACAAATGCTTGAATGCAAAATATTGTGTACAAAGAAAGTAGATCTCAAGAAGAGCTCCAAGTCAGACTGAGCCTTTTCAAAAAAACACAGCTAGGTCAGAAGACAGAGTAATGCTGACAAGAGGCAAGAAAACTAGTCCATCATTGGGGCTGGCTCAGTGACTATGCATCAGTTCAAGACAAACAGGGCACGCAAAGACTTGCAAGAACCAGGACAGGAAGTGAAGGTCAAGGAAGCATGAGCCTCCAAAGAAAAGAACACTTCAAACCAGAGCCGGGATCTTGAGTGAAGAAACCTCTGAAGCTGACGTTTGGTATTCTAGAAGAAGACATGTTCAAGTACGAAATGAAGAACTTAAAAATAAAGATAGTTTGTAGATCGTACGTTTGTTGGAGCAGAGTCTTCTTTACCAGCAAGAGAACATAAACAAAGACTGAATCTGACTTTACACATAGGAAAAATAAACTATTATAAGATTCAGTATAACAATACAAGTGGTATATCCAGTAGTGGTGAAAGCTCAAAACACCTGTGAGGTATCACCTATACCTACACCTTAAATAATATATAACACAAACAAATTAGGTGGAGCAAATAGTATACTTCCCTCTCTTCTTAATGTATCTAGAAGTGCTGTAAAGATAGAGAGGTATACAATAGTGCAGATATCTTTAAAACATATGTTTATATTCAGTTTTTTTCAAAACGCACTCACAAGAGTAGAGCCATATACTAAACCTGGCTCTGGTGTGGATATCCTTAGGATCTTTTATGTGTGATCCAAATCCCCCTGCCGATAGTCTGGAGATGTTACAATATACTCCCCAAATTAATTCCAGGAATCAGGGAGGGTTCCAAAAAAAATTGATTAATGAAAACAATGGATAATATAACTGAAGATAAAAACTCTAATAGTCCAATATGTTCTCAAAATGAGTTTTGCCGGGTGTGGCTTCATCAGTTTGTATGGGTTCTCTTACTATGTCCTTGAAATCCTTATATAGCAACATTTTCTTAATTTCGCTGTCTTTTCTCCGATAGAAAGGAAGTGAAGGTGGGAGTAGGATTTGAAAGTTTTGTAGGAGGGTATGTATATATACAGGATTTGGGAGGAGTTGGAGCAGATAGGCTGGAAAGTTATATGTAGAGTGCATGGGATGAATAGAGAGGGGAACGGAGTAAAGTGGAAGTAATGAAGATGGTGTTGCCAGGGACAAGTGAGCAGAAGGATAGGGATATTTTAGTGATGAGAGAAATTAGTGTGAAAGTGAAAAATAGAAGGGAGAACATTAGAGTAAATATGTTTTGTAATATAGATATGAAGATTATACATATGCATGTATATAATCATACACACACACACACATATATATAGATATATATATATATATATATAAAAACATATGCCTATTAGTGTTTAGATGCAATAATACATAAGTTCACATATATTTATTATTTATCAGGGGTGACGTGAGGCATTTAAACATAATAAAACAAGACAGGTTTGAAGCAACCAGTATCTAAAATAATGCGGGTCACTGGAATGTGTAGCAGAATGACTCAGTTTTAGCAGGTACCGTGACATTTAGAAAGGGATAAAGTCAGACTGTGCCAGAGTTTGCTCCTTAATTAGAATATTGTATTGGTACATAATTGTCTAATGCACAGATGCAAATGTAATGTAGTAAGTTCAGATTCCAGTGCAACATTCCTGGGACTTTGTCATGGCTAATCCTGTTTCATTCCAGTACTTCGACCACTGTTAACAAATAAAGGCTTCACTTTAATTCTTTTCAAATTTTCGCAATCTGTTAGAAAAAACAAAAACCTTCTGAAATGAAATGTATCTACAAGAACTCTCATAGACTTTAATGGGGACTTCTGCTGATTAATCAGCTTTTTTCTAACACATTTTAAAATATTTTCCAGAACAATCAAACCACGGCCAAAGTTGGGGAAAACAGGTCTAGATCAGTACAATTCTCTAAAAGCATCCACTTGGCTCTTGTAATTGTTTTGACATTGATCAAATTATGTGATTATACATTTAAAGAAATGAGCACAGAAACATATATTTTTTCATGACATACTTTGTATTTTCCTTTGCTGTAAAAGTCCCATAAATAAAGCGTATAACATTAATGTTATGGGTGCATCAGGAAATGCATTGTTGGTATACAGCTTGGGATAATATAGAGTGTAATTTATCATTTCTGTCTTTGCACCTTCAGGGAAGAATTAAATATCCTCTTTGTGTCACAAGTATGCAAGAAAATGGCAACAATGAACAGTGCATTATCATTACAAAGAACATTTTTGACATTGTGGTTTGATGGGCAGCTTTGTAGTAAAAGCCTTTTTTTTTTATTTGCGGTGCTCAAATTAAACAATATAGCATCTATATTCATCTCACTGATAGGCGCAAGAGCAGTTGATAAACCTTTCTAAAAATTGTCAGTGAAAATTCACTCGTCTACATCAGGACTTTTTCCAGACACGACATAAATATACCCAGTAAATAATGCATCTGATAATATGTTGCTATGTTTTTGTGTTCTAAAGGAAACGTATTGTAATGAGCATCGTTCTCGCTATGATAATCTGTGTACTATAGCATTATAAATAGGTTTTACTTTTACTTTTCCAAAAGATTAACTCTTTAATTTACACAGTGAGGTCACTCAGTTGGTTAATGCCCCAACCAAGGCCTTAATTTAATGTTTTTGGATAAACTTTTCACATGATTTATCTACAGATGTCAACATTAAGGTTCTTGGGAATATCTGTAGATAAATCACTGAAAAGTGTATCTAGAAATATCGAATCATTTCTAAAGTTTATCCAAAAATACTAAATTAGGGACCAAAAAAGTCGTTTGAGTTGCAGGAATGCTTGTTATCAGGTCAGCTTAACATTTCATCCTTCCGACGTAGATACAATGTCTGCTTTTAGATGGTTAATGATAACAAGAATGTATTAGCATGGGGAAAAGTGGTAGTAATCGTATATATATAATATAATCTTTATATATGTGATTGGTTAAAATAAAACGGAGCATAATAATACAGAATACAGAGTCAGTGGTGTAAAGTATCAGGTGTTTATGCAGATACATTCTGATTTTTACTAACAGATGATCAGGTTGAGATTGCATACGTGAAACATCTTGTGTGAATGAATCAAACAGCCAGTGCGGTCAGAGAAGTGGTTGCTGTTGGTGGGAAGGTGATAAATAGCTGGTTTGACATCTTGGTTTCATGTGAAAATGGAACCAAGAAAGAGTTAGTGTCTCCTCTACCCATACCTCTGAAAAATCAGGAGGAGAGAATTAGGATCGGGGGCATCGCCAGTGGTGTGACCCACATCAAAAGTGATGCCTATAATAGGTGAGCCAACCTGGAAATGCTGGCTGGCCCCAGCAGTTAGCTCTCCATGCATGGTTCTAGTGCCCGTTGCACAGCACAAGCACGTCTAATGTTGAGCCCACCACACTGCAGTGCCAAATGGCAGTTCCCTGGTTTCCCCAGATGCATGACATCAGGGAACTAAAGCGGGACAGGATCCTGATTGGGACTGTTGGGAGGCCAGGATTACATGCAGGTATGAGACACTCACAAGCCAGGACGGACTATTAGCAATGCAGGAAATTTAGTTGTAAAGAAACTCTTGGTCTCCAACCTTCCAGAGTTCCATTCAATCTGACAATGTATAAGAATAAGATTTAAGAACCATTTACGTATTTTAAGGTTTCTTCTCTTGTTTTGCTTCATTTTTGTGATTTGTTTTTTATCAGTGTTTTTATATCTATTGGGATTTGTTCTCTCTTCATATTTAATACATACATCAAGCCTCTTGGTTAATACTTTAGATCTCACTCATATAGCTGGCAGACAACATCAGATTAATTTATTAACATTTACTTATGGTGGGAAAAATATCAATTGTAGATTTAATCATGTATAATGTATACATAGCCAGGTGTGAAGGTAAGAATACATACATAACATACACATTGTATTCATACCTAAAACTAATATTAGTCTAAAAGTACTATTTACTATCTATTTAAAATGTGGACATTTAATATAAAGCAAATAATAAAATGACATGCCTGCAAAATAATCAGTACTCACTTGTAATTAAATATTCTAGTTCATTATTCATGACTATTTTTTTTTTTTTGCATAATTTATTAATGCTATAAATTTCTTTAACGTTTAATTATTTGGATTACGCTTCTAAATTCTAGGTTCTGTCTTAAAACAAGTCGACATGTCTCTATGAGATCCTCTTAAACTCATGTAGCAAATGACTGTTTCTACAGTTCAACATAAAGTAGAGAACCACTCCAAAAAACTTCAGGCAACCAAGCTGCAGGGGTTATGTTACTTGGAAAATCCCTTCAGCACAGTCAATTAATTTAACTCCACATGTTGGCAGAAGAACAGTCAATTGGGGAAATAAGGGCACTTTCCCAATTCAATGACACCCACAAGAGGAGTGATAAAAACTGCCATTGGATGTCACATAGAAGCCTGTTGAGGAAATTGGCATCCTAGTGTATGACTGTTGCCAGACTTACTCCAATTAAATAAAGGTTATTCACTAGAGTGAGAATTTTTCAGGAATTCAGAGGAAATTCAAAGTGAATTTTAAATTTAAGGCCAAAATAGCTAAACTGAAAAAAATCTTTAAGTCAGCTACTCACGTAGTAAATAACCCTGAATAAGGTCACGTTAACACTGCAAATGTTTTGTCTCACCTCCTCATATCATGTGTCTGAAGCTGATCTAAGATTTTCACCCTAGTTGAAACACACCAGATGACCCCGATATGTGTTTTCTAACAGAACAGTGGAAAGACATTGTTACATTGCATCAGCCACCACAAACAAAATACATGTCTGGCAGCACACGGGACATAACATGCTTACAATAAAAGACTTGAATTTGGAACTTTGAGAAATTCGGTTCAGCCAAATAATTTTTAAAAAAATTCAAAAAAATGTCAGGGCCGGCAGAATGTCGATTTAGCTCAGAAAGTTTTGTTTAGCGAAAAAACTGATCCAGGAATTAAATCAGACGAACGAAAAACTGGTCAACCAGTGTATTACAATATATACATGGACATAAAAATTAGGTATACATTTTGCAGTATCCTGATAGACACTGATGTTCCCACCATTTGAGAAAAAGTAACCAAATAAGGTAAAAACAGGAGTTGCAAAAAAACCTCCCTCTATTGTTAACTTCCCAGTTGATCTTTCAATCTCTAGCCACCAATTATATTTACCTCATCAACCATCTCTTTTATTTTGGTGTGCAGGCAGAATTCAAAATCACAAATCAAAATGAACATGCATGGCCACTGTACATTTTGGTTGTTTCATGACCAAGTTACATTTCGCATAGGCATTTGGGAATTCTCCCAATCACCTGATCGGCTTGATTTCAGACAAATTGCAGCTTGGAACGAACGAATCTCCAAGGCTATAGAAAGCATACACCACACCGTATACACACACATCTCAGGGAACACATGCATGAAATGGATACCTATATTCGTCCAAAAGGAAAATCACATAAATCAAATGGAAAGTTTTTCAAACACTGTTGAATCATTTGAAAGCGTATTAAATCGAATTCTATATTTGAAAAATTATTTTAATTTTAAATTTTTTTTAAAGATGCGAACCTATTAGTCTAAAGAGTGTGGTTCCTATTTACAAAAAGAGTTTCTGTCTTCTTAAGCCAGCAACTACAATGTGTCTCAGTTCTGTGGACAGTTATGTTACCTCCACAAATCACTCTCTAATCTCCGGTTATTCTACGTAAACATATAGATATATCATATAGATATCATATAATATATACAAAATCAACCTATATAATCTAACGCCTAATGGCTGAACAAGTCCTACTCCTACTTAATTAATTGCCAAACTAAAGCTCGAATAAATATTAACAGGAAACAATTTGTTTTTTTTCTGCAAAACAAAATAAAATGCATTTCAATCTCTATATTATGTTACGCCCGCATGCCTTCAAAATTTTAATAAGACTGTGGAAGCATATAGAAAGATAAAAGCAAAGCTTTTCAAAGTCTATATATAGAATAGAACCAATTAGAAAAAAAATAACTCAACTAAATCCTTTAGAAAGCAACAATATTAAGTTGACAGAATCACAAAATAAATATTAATCATATTTTTATAATTTTTCCTCCCTCTAGCCATCCAGCCCATTCTCTCTCTCGTCCACCCTGCTCCCCCTTTTTCCTCCATAGCCTCTGTTTCTAGTGATAATGCTCTGTACTGTGCATACAGGTAATTCGCAAACTCCTGACTGCAGAATGCCTGACTTATCCCCTGGTGGATGAGCTGTTGTTATTTAAGTGGTTTGGTGTGTTGCTAACAATGTGCTAAAATAATTTCAATATTTAATCAACTTTTTTAGAGGAACTTTAAAGGGATACTATAATTACAGAAATACAAAGCTAAAAACCCTTTATTTACTTACCTGATCCCAGCGCCAATGTCCACTTCCTATTTGTTTGCCTTGTTAGCTGGTGTCCGCATGGCCTTTCCTCTTCCAATATTGAGAGCCAGGAACTCTTGCTACGAGCTTCTGTCAGCTCATTGGCTGAGAGCATCATCTGTTCGCTCTTAGGGTCAGCTTAGGCAGAGAGCTTCCTGGTGCTGAGAGACAGAGACTAGAGCCTGTTGGGGTGGGTCAAGGCAAATGGTGCTCCTGGCACCATAACCACTGCAATGAACTAAAGTGGTTATGGTTCTTGTGGTATTGTTTCTTTAAAATCCAATAAAAAGTACAATGCAATATGAAAAATCCCATGGAGCATGAACAGACACCATCAGATGCAAGCAGAAAACCCAGAAGCATTGAAGCAGAATCTATGTATTTTGTACATATTTAATGACTTGTTGGCCAATGTACATCTTTAATGACAAGCCCAATTCTTTAGGGTTGACTCGGAGGTCTGCAACGGAGTTGTTGTTTTTTCTGCTAATATTTCATTCTTTATTATTGTACATTAATTTACTTGATTTGTTTTTTTATGTAAACCCAATCAAATATAATTCTGAAGTTGTACAGCACAGGAAATAAAACTGGCAAACTTCTTAATAATAAAATTTGAAACATATTTATACAAAGCCAGGAATAAGTTAAATAATGCATAATTAGAAAGCTATCCTAGAGCCCGACATATTTGGATTAGCTTTTCTTAAATTCATGTTTCAGAAGTATGATTCTCAAAAAGACTGGCATAGAAAAGACTACAATAAAATGATTTTGGAATCTGACCATTGATTCTAGTGGTTATCATTTTAGAATAGATTTTTTGGATCAACATTTGTTAGTTATATTAGTTTGTAGCTGATAACAATGGTCACATCTTGTCTCAGCTTTTGTAGTGTAGAGCTGGTAGCCAGGATCCACCTTTGCCTATTTGGATTATAAAAGCTTTTAAAATGGATTATGATAACCACAGATTGGAGTAAGAAAAAATCCTAGATTTTTCTAATTTGCAATAGAATGTGATGGCAGATAAGAACCATCTAGTCTGCCCAATTTTAAAAAATACTTTCATTAGTCCCTGGCCTTATATTATAGCTAGGATAACCTTATGCATATCCCACACATGCTCAGGGCCGCCATCAGAAATTGTGGGGCCCTTAACACAGCTCAAGGTCTGGGCCCCCGTGTGCCCGCCTCCAAATCCCGCCCACAGGAATACACACACACAGACACAAAAGGACACAGACACACACACACACACAGAAAGATACACACATACTAACAGACACAAATACTGAAACATATACACACATATAGACACAGATACACACACACATACATACAGACATACATACTGACAAACAGACATACATACATACATACACATAAATACATACTGACATACACACACACACACATACTGACATACACACACACAGACATACATACTGACATACACACATACTTGCAGACACACACACCCCTCATTTATCAGCCACCCTCCTCTTACCTTTAAGTTGCAGGAGGGTGGCTGGGGATGATGGGAGTGGATGCCTCTGGTGTCCCTGTCCTGTCCTCTCCTTCGCTCTCCCTCTCCCCCCGCGCGGAGTAAGCTGGGAGGAAGTGGCCGGCAGTCACTTCCTCCCAGCAGCACTTGCGGTGTAGCAGCGCTGACCGGGCCCCTGAAGATATAGGGCCCATCGGGTGGCCCTAAATGCTTGGGTCACCTGATGGGCCCTGGTGCAGATGCACCTGCGGCAGTTTCGCCACTTCTCGTGGGGCCCTGGCGGCCGGGCCCCCCAGGGCTGCCGGGCCCGTGACAACCATCATGGTTGTCACCCCCTGATGGCAGCCCTGCGCATGCTTAAACTCCTTCACTGTGTTATCCTCTACCACTTCAGCTGGAAGACTATTCCATGCACCCACTACCCTCTCAGTAAAGTAATACTTCCTGATATTATTTTTAAACCTTTGCCCCTCTAATTTAAGACTATGTCCTCTTGTTGTGGTAGTTTTTCTTCTTTTAAATATAGTCTCCTCCTTTACTGTGTTGATTCCCTTTATGTATTTAAATGTTTCTATCATATCCCCCCGTCTCGTCTTTCCTCCAAGCTATACATGCTAAATTACTTTAACCTTCCCTTGTAAGTTTTATCCTGCAATCCATGAACCAGTTTAGTAGCCCTTCTCTGAACTCTCTCTAAAGTATCAATATCCTTCTGAAGATACGGTCTCTAGTACTGCGTTCAATACTACAAGTGAGGTCTCACAACTGTTCTGTGCAATGGGATGAGCACTTCCCTCTTTCTACTGCTAATACCTCTCCCTATACAACCAAGCATTCTGATAGCATTTCCTGCTGCTCTATTACATTGTCTGCCTACCTTTTAAGTCATCAGAAATAATCACCTCTAAATCCCTTTCCTCAGATGTTGAGGTCAAGACTCTATCAAATATTCTGTACTCTGCCCTTGGGTTTTTACGTCCAAGATGCACAGGGCCGGTGCAAGGATATCTGCCGCCCTAGACAAAGATCCATTTTGCCGCCCCCTCATGTCACTAACTCACTGACAGACACACACACTCACTCACTGACACACATACACACAGACACTTACTGACAAACATTCACTCACTCACTGACTGACAGACTCACTCACTGACACACATACACACAGACACTTACTGACAAACATACACTCACTCACTGACAGACACACATACACTCACTCACAGACACACACACACTCACTGACAGACACACACACACTCACTCACTGACAGACACACACACTCACTCACAGATGTACACTCACTCACTGACAGACATACACACTCACTCACTGACAGACGTACACTCACTCACTGACACACATACACTCAATGACAGACACAGACACTCACTGACATACATACACTCACTGACAGACACAAACAGACACTCACTGACAGACATACACTCATTTACTGACAGACACACAAACACTTACTGACAGGCATACACTTACTCACTGACAAACATAAACAGGCAGACACTCACTGACACACTCAAACACTCCCCTGCTGTGGTCCAATGTGGGGCAGCTCCTCACTCCTCCAGCGCACCGTTTAGTATGCCGGGGCCGTAATGACGTCATATTCCAGCTCCTGGCATTACAGAGGGCGCGCGAGGGAGGAGTGAGAGGCTGCAAGAACAGCTTTAAATTGGCACTTCGGATGCAGCCGAAGTGCCGGAGTAGTCGAAGTGGCCACCATTCGACAAACGAACACGTGGAGGTGGCCATCTTTGTTCATTCGAACAAGGTCAGCGGTATGTGTAGCCAAATCCATGAAACTGAAATCGGCTACACATTGCAACGAACACCGCTGACCCTTACCTTCTCCTACACTCAGTTTTCAGCTGCAGAGACTAAGTCCTGTTCAGCAATTTGAACTCACTGCTATACTTAGCTAAATGCACGAACAGCATTTCTGTGTAAAATAGACTGACCGCACAGCCAAAATCCATGGAACTGTTTTGGGCAGGAAAATGTGCTTGCGGCCGGTCATAAAGGACCTCCAGCTAACTTTTTATCTACTGGATGGATTTGTCTGATTTTTGAGAGTGTTTATGTTTAAAGTCTGCTGATTCGGCATATATAATTTTTTTGAAGATTGGACATATATTTTAAAGTTATAGCACATGTATAAAAACTGTATTTTTCCTGCTTGTGATAATTATGTTAACCCATTGTGTACCATAATTATATCACAGGCAGAGGGGAGGATTTGTGTATAATTGCTGGGAGTGTTTTCTGTAATCTACATGTGTTATTGGTTGTTCTGTAAAACCCTGTGGGCAGTACTAAGTTTGTGGATTGGGAATAAAAGAGGCTGTATGTGCCAGTACAGTCAGTTCTGCTTGACCTCAAAACGAAGTGTCGTCTCGTTATTGGGGGAATTGGATTGTATGCTGATTGCCAGGAGTGTAAGCTGATTGTATGCTTTTCCTGTTCAGCTGTTTACAGCATTCATATACTTGAGAGCATTTGTATGCTTCTCCGGTTCGGTGGTTGTGGTGTCTGCTGCAGTGCTTGGAGTCCTCAGGAAGCGCTAGGAGCATCTTTCAATGGAGGTACCCAGTTGGGGTGCCAGGCGATCTGTTACAATGGGCAATGTGAGTTACGCATGCCACTCATACAGGCAGGAGGAAACACTCTCTCCACACCAGAGACAGCTGAGCTCAGGTGATGACTGAAAACAGCCTAATTCGCAAAACAGTGAACAGACTGTGTATGCAATGAAAGCAGACACAATACAATGTTCTTAGTTCTAGTAATGAGTGGAACTGCAGGTAGGGATGAACTACTTATTCCATAAACCCCTGCTGCATAGGGATTTGTAGTGGTAAGAGCAGACCATGTGGAACAGAATAAGAGGTTTTTGATACAAGGAGCCATCTCCTGGTCATGGAGGGGTCTGTCTGCTGCAAAAAGCCTCTCTCAGCTGTGCCGCTACAAGAACTTTATATTTCAATATATTTTTATTTTGTATTACTTTGTATATGTTTAGTGCAATATTTATATAATGCATTAAAAATCAGTGGGTTCATTTATTCATATTGTTTAAAGGTAGAAATATAAATATATGTCAGACATGCAAAATGATTGTGTGAATGCACATGGCTAGGATTTCGCAAATTACAGGAAATAAAAATAAAATAAAACAGAAATGGACCTCCTACTGATTAAAGAATATCATGAAGTTTCAGTGTTGGCACATGTTTATGATTGGTTGGGTATAAATCAATCTGTGAAGTCACTATATAGCTATTAAGAATCGCGATGCTCACTCTGTCTATATAAAGCCCACAGATAAAAGATTGAAAAAGGGAACTTCGTAATAAAAGTTACATTACCCACAAGGGAAAAAAAGTCAGAAAAATAAAAAAAACGGTTCCTCTTTTTCAGTCTGTTGAAAAGATATGAAAACTTCAACTTAACAGACTACACAGATTGAGTTATAATTTTAAATACATATTTATACATTACTCCCAAAACGGACCATCTTGCCAATGCCTGGTGGGTATTGATGATCTCTAGAGGGTCATTGCTTCAAAATAAGACATATTGCATCCTTGGAATGCGCAAATCCACACTCAAATTGGCAAAGTGTTATGAGAGTGGTAGTCCGCCATAGTTTTTTGAATTGCATTATTTTTTTCTGCAATCCAATTAACATACTATGACATTTCAGGTGTTCCCGAATCAGGAATATATTTATGTTATAAAATAAGTGTGGTCCAAAGACTAGAATCATATATGATGTCTTTGCCTGCTACTTTGTTTAAGAGGCCTCACTGCAGTAATAAATTGTATTGTTAGGATTTAAAAGGGATGCATGGCTTTTAAACACTTCTCTAGAAGCTAGATGATTTAGTCTAATGGGATGACGTGATACAGAATATTAAAAGATAACACTGGGCCTCTGCTTCTAGTTACTAATATGTTGTTCATTATGTTCAGTTAATTTCATTACCTGGTACTGATAATAACTGACCTGTCCAATATTCTCTGTGTTCTAGATACAATCGCTTCTGTTTTCTGCATTTGTTTTTCCTATTTGTTGTGCACGGTTAAATCCTAAAGAATCCTAAATGGATTGTATTTTTAATATCCTCTTACTGCTGAAATAAAACTTGGATCGATGGTGGTTGGAGAAAGTTGAGAGAGATCTATCTATCATGACGAGGTGCCAAAGGATGCAAAATTACAGCAATCCCCAATAGAACAAGCTGACAGCCATGGTCTCTCTGAACGGCCATTCATCTACAGTAGCTCCATTCATCCATCAGTATCAGGACAAAATGAGGGTTAGTGGAATGGACAGGGAACCATATCAGACTCTCTTACATTGTACCGACAAATGAAAAGATAAGATAGAATCAGATATTAATGTAAAATGCGGCTATAGCTAACTGTATGCTTTTTTCTGCACATTGTAGACAGAATTTGGCTTTTGTAAGATGGGGTGTTCAAAACGTAAGCTTTTTATGGTATATACACTGTAACAAGAATTAAATATAGCTACATAATATATCACATACTCTACTGTGCGGCAGCCGCAAATCTCTCTATACTAGAAGTCTGGAGGAGAAATGCGCCCCTGCCCTACTCGCCAGCCCTCACTGGCAATGTGTTCATGACATTTAGTTAAGGCTATATACAGTTGTTCTCAAAAGTTTGCATACCCTGGCATAAATTGTAAACCTTTGGCATTGATATTAAAAATATGACTGATCATGCAAACAAATTTATTTTATTGAAGGATAGTGATCGTATGAAGCCATTTATTATCATATTGCTTGGCTCCTTTTTAAATCATAATGATAACAGAAATAACCCAAATGGCCCTGATCAAAAGTATATATACCCTTGAATGTTAAGCCTTGTTACAGGCACAAGGTGACACACACAGGATAAAATGCAAATTAAAAGAAGGTTAACTTCCCACACCTGTGCAATTAGTGTCTGTGTATAAATAGTCAATGAGTTTGTTAGCTCTCACATGGATGCACTGAGCAGGCTAGATACTGCGACATGGGGAGCAGAAAAGTACCATCAAAAAACCTGCGAAACAAGGTAATGGAACTTTATAAAGATGGAAAAGGATATAAAAAGATATCCAAAGCCTTAAAAATGTCAGTCAGTACTGTTCAATCACTTATTAAGAAGTGGAAAATGCGGGGATCTCTTGATACCAAGCCAAGGTCAGGCAGACCAAGAAAGATTTCAGCCACAACTGCCAGAAGAATTGTTCGGAATATAAAGAAAAGCCCAAACACTTTGCATGACCTGGAGGCATTTTCCAAGACAAATGGGCAGCTATACCACCTGCAAGAATTAGGGGCCTCATAGACAACTATCACAAAAGACTGCAAGCTGTCATTGATTCTAAAGGGGGCAATACACAGTATTAAGTACTAAGGGTATGCAGACTTTTGAACATGGGTAATTTAATTTCTTTCTGTCTTGCCATGTTTTGTTTTAGGAGTATGCCAGTCTGCTATAACCTACAGTTTAATATGAACCCCATAAGAAATAATAGAAATGTGTTTTGCCAGTTCACTCGTGTTTTCTTTAAAAATGGTCCATATATTACCAATTCTCCAAGGGTATGCAAACTTTTAAGCACAACTGTAAGGTTTAATAGAAGCATATATCCCAGACAGGTTAGCTCATCTCAAGGATAGAATATTGGTGATTGGCTGTCGTATTGATACCGTACGGAATTTCTGTAATGCCACCCAGGAGCATATCAAAGATAAAGTTCATGAACAGGATGTTAACCCCTTCCCGACCGATGACGGTCCTGAACCGTCCTAATGGTCAGAGCTACTTACCTGATCGCCGTCGTTCCCCCGGCGGCGATCAGCGTGGCTCCGGTTGTGGGGAGACTGTCTGCAGCCCAGACAGTCTCCCCACGGCAGATTAGGACCCCTGTGGCCATGTGATCGCTTAACAGAGCGATCACATGGTCACAATAGGTGTCCTAGTGTCTGCCTGCAGGGGGACTGCCTGTGCTGACAGGCAGTCTCCCTGCTAGTGTAAAATCAGTAAAAAAAATAAAGTTAATGTTAATAAAAAAAATAAAAATAATTATATATGTGTATATATGATATATAGACATATATTATATCTATATAATATATGTCTATATATCATATATATATATAATGTCATACTAAGTGTATTTTTATATTAATATGTACTTATATTAATATAAAAATACACTTATAATTAAATTACACATGTATATATATAATATATATAATAACTATATATATTGTATATATATATTATTATAAAATATAAATAATAAGTAATTTAAATGAAATAATTTTTTTTAAATAAAAATAAAAAAATTTAAAAAAATTAAATAGCTATATGAAATTTTATTCTAACTGTATTTTAAAATTAATATATATATATTTATATCAAAATACACTTAGAATGAATTTGTATATATATCTATGTATATAAAAATAAATAAAAATAATAAGAAATATACATACGCCCATATACAAAATTACATAAATAATTATATAAATATACACGTAGACTTCAAATATATAAATATGCATATATATTTAAATTCTACGTGCGTATTTATGTAATATTTTACATAATTAAGTAATTTTATTGATTGCAATTTGAGGGACCTGCCTGCCAACCCAGGCCAAAAGTCCAGAGAATTTAATTTGCTAGCACTGTATTTTACCCTGTAACGTTCTACGACACCCTAAAACCTGTACATGGGGGGTACTGTTTTACTCAGGAGACTTCGCTGAACACAAATATTAGTGATTCAAAACAGTAAAACATATCACAGCGATGATATTGTCAGTGAAAGTTACTTTTTTTGCATTTTTCACACACAAACAGCAATTTTACTGATGATATAATTGTTGTGATACGTTTTCCAGTTTTTAAACACTAATATTTGTGTTCAGCGATGTCTCCCGAGTAAAACAGTACCCCCCATGTACAGGTTTTATAGCATTTTTGAAAGTTACAAGGTCAAATATATGGGTCAAATATTTTTACATTGAAAATGGCCAGGTTGGTTACGTTGCCTTTGAGAGCGTATGGTAGCCCAGGAATGAGAATTACCCCCATGATGGCATACCATTTGCAAAAGAAGACAACCCAAGGTATTGCAAATGGGGTATGTCCAGTCTTTTTTAGTAACCACTTGGTCACAAACACTGGCCAAAATTAGCGTTCAATTTAGTTTTTTTACTTTTTTCACACACAAACAAATATGAATGCTTACTTTGGCCAGTGTTTTCGACTAAGTGGCTACTAAAAAAGACTGGACATACCCCATATTGAATACCCTGGGTTGTCTACTTTAAAAAAAATATGTACATGTGGGGTGTTATTCAGAGATTTATGACAGATAATAGTGTTACAATGTCACTATTGATAAATTTTAAAAATGTATGTTTTGAAACCGCAATATCCTACTTGTACCTATAGCCCTATAACATGCAAAAAAAAGCAAAAAAGCACGTAAACACTAGGTATTTTTAAACTCAGGACAAAATTTTGAATCTATTTAGCAGTTTTTTTCATTCGCTTTTGTAGATGAGTAAAAGATTTTTCAAGTAAAAGTCAAAAAACATGTATTTTTTTCAATTTTTCATCATATTTTTTTATTTTTTTTAAATTAAAATACATGAGATTATATAAATAATGGTATGTAAAGAAAGCCCCTTTTGTCCTGAAAAAAACAATATATAATTTGTATGGGAACAGTAAATGAGAAAGCGGAAAATTACAGCCAAACACAAACACCACAAAAGTGTAAAAATATTCCTGGTCGCAAATGTACATCGCAAAAACAGTCCAGTCCTTAAGGGGTTAAGAAGCATTTTTACTCATTTAAGTCACCGAACGCTCAATACATCAAAGAAATGCAGCATGATGTTGTGGCCGTTAGTCCACTAACATTGAACACCCAAAGGTAGTCTAATTAGGGTATTGTGCAAAAACAAAAAGCCCTTCATACCCCACTGGGCCATGCTTCATCTACAACCACGAGATCCTTTATTGGACTAGGTAAACCCTGCAATCCTTCTCCTGGACAACCTATTAATGTCTATGTCTGTAATGGCAGGACTCAGTGGACTTGTGTAGCCAGAAAATTAAAGTCCAGGTCTGTAAAAATCCTCCCTTTAGCAGAGAGAGGCCAGAAACGCTGCCTTTGTCTGTAATATATGGATTTTGTGAAATTGTATTTTAATATACTGAAACAAACATGTTTTTGTTGGAAAATTTATTTGGAAATAAATAAATGAATGAATAAATAAATGAATAAAAACTGAAACTGAAATTTTCCTCCTGTCAAAATTCAACCACAACACATTTATAATTGGTAGCACTAACTCTAGCTTGAATAAACATTAAAAAAAAATATTTACTGTCAAAGCATGTATCTGCTTTGCACATAGTGTTAGTGGGAATTTAGTCTAAATCACCCCACTGCTTCCAGTCTTTCATTGTCATCCATGGCTGGATTCTTACGGATGGCTAATACCTAATAAAAAGGGACACTGTATGCACAGTATCCATCTCATCTCAGTGCTGTGGTTATACTGCATGGAGTCCTCAGGCCACCCAACAGCCTGGTTTTCACTGGAGGTATGGCTAAGAAAGGGATTACCCTCTACGTTACCCATACCAGCAATTGGCGCATGTGATAGCCTAAAAAGAATGAGCTGACACTCTCAGGCAATCACAGCCACCCATTGCTGCCTTAGACCAATGCTTACTTATTAGCACAGAGGGAACAGGCTGTTGGGGACTGTCTTTTAGCATTTAACCATTAAAAATGGAAGGACAGCACCAGACGATTCAAGACACTGTAACCACTTCAGTGAGATGAAGCAGTTACAGTACCCAAGTGTCCCTTTAAAAAAAAAAATCTGCATTATTATGCTGGCAATAGAGGGGTTAGACTTTGGGGACAGATAGGGCAATTTAATGAAGGGGAAATAACACGTTAAGGATTCTAACACGGCAGCCACTATAATAAGCTGGAGTGGTTATAGCATCCAGGTTTACTTGTAATTTTCTTTTTTGAGACTGTAACAATTTGTAGTCATTTTTGGAGCTTCAACAAAGAATGATTTTGCTACATAAAGTTGTGCGTTTTCTTTTCATTAACGTTATTGTTGATATTGTTATTGTAAGTGATTGTTTTTTACTGTGCTGCGTATTTTTGGAGTTTGCATTATCATTTACACAAGCATGTTTCTCTACTGTACTTCGTTTTCAGCATTGTGCATAAATAATACATTATTCCCTGTGGTACAATATCACAGAATATCTTAGTGCTTAATAAATAAACGAGAGTAACACATAATAACAATGCTGCATTATGTGCATGTGGATTTGAGAAAGCACATTACTGTTCGAGAAGCCAAGTTGGAGCTTAATTTGACATTTTTTAACAAAATTAAACAATTATTTTTTACTGGTTGTGTCTCGTTCCAGATCAAATTTAAATCTGCAGAGTATCTTCTGCCAAAGGTAAATATTTATTAATCATTTTTCTGACAAAAAGGAAATCAGAGATATGAGTGGACGGGGGCAGCCTTAAGGGTGTGCTACCTGTGCAACAAGATGGGGTGCACACAGAGAGTCACCTGTTGGGATGTTATCTGAACTGTCCTACGTCCATTCCTACAGCTGCCTATTATTTAGTCTTTTTGCGGTTGATCAGAAAAAGAATTAGAAGAAAGAAGATTTTAGATGGCAAGTAATATTTTTTTTACAGGGTTTAGATTTATTATAATTTTCCTCACTTTTATTAGGATGAGGGGGTAGGTAAAGACTTTAATGTATTTGAAGGGGTGGCTACGGGATTCGGGAACCATAGCCACCAGGGGGCATACTATTACTATTCATAGGCATGTGGGATGGGGTATTTTATAGCACCTGGACAGCAATGCTGCCCAGTCGCTAGTTTTTAATGTTTAGAAGACATGCCCCCAACATTTTTATTTTTAAATAGCACCTTTCCCATCCTGGAGGAGTGGTGGGGAAGTGCGAGGAGTGACAGCAGCAAGTAACTCCTTGCGACTATTTACAGAGCTAAAGGCCATGAGGAGGTCATAACCCAGCAGCCAAACCTCTGGAAAATGGAGGACAAGCACAGTGAGGCTTCCTGGCAGCATCTGGTAAGGAACAGCTTAAATGGAGTGTGATGTGTGTGTGTCAGTGTGTTTGTATGGGTCACAGTGTGTTTGTGTCAGTGAGTGATGTGTGTGTGTGTCAGTGTGTTTGCATGGATCACTGTGTGTGTGTGTGTGTGTCAGTATGTTTGTATGGGTCACAGTGTGTGTGTCAGTGTTTTTGTATGGGTCACTGTGTGTGTGTGTGTGTGTATGGTTCACTGTGTGATGTGTGTGTGTGTCAGTGTTTTTGTATGGGTCACTGTGTGTGTGTGTGTGTCAGTGTGCTTGTATTGGTCACTGTGTGTGTGTCAGTGTTTTTGTATGGGTCACTGTGTGTGTGTGTGTGTGTGTATGGGTGTGTGTGTGTGATGTGTGTGTGTGTCAGTGTTTTTGAATGGGTCACTGTGTGTGTCAGTGTGCTTGTATTGGTCACTGTGTGTGTGTCAGTGTTTTTGTATGGGTCACTCTGTGTGTGTGTGTGTGTGTGTGTGTATATATATGGGTCACTGTGTGATGTGTGTGTGTCAGTGTTTTTGTATGCGTCACTGTGTGTGTGTCAGTGTGTTTGCATGGGTCATTGTGTGTGTGTGTGTGTGTCAGTATGTTTGTATGGGTCACAGTGTATGTCAGCATGTATAGAAAAACACCTGTTTGAACCTTTTTTATGACATGACCTGTTTTCTATTTCATTTATATTAAATATTTATTAAATCAAAATCCATTTCAGACAAGGCAAGGGCAGAGCTTATAACAATGATTGACAGAGAGCTAAGATGGAAGGGCACATTTGTGGGATAAAGAGATTTGATTTCTACATATAATTTTAGTTTTCACACCTCACAGATACGTATTTGTTAAATATAGGGAAAGGGAAATGGAATATTACAAATCCTTAAATTCCAACATCCCTTTAAGCTGTTTAAATATCATTAATCCTGTCATTTTCTTTTCCAATTATTTAATGCAACCACACATGCTGCAATGTCTATATGGAACATGTTAGGTTAATGACACACATTCCATTTATTACCAACATCAATGACACAGCTGTCCATATCCTTCAACCTGTGACATAACTGAAAACTTCTCAAAGGCACCATTTATTTTACCGTAAACATGCAATATTAGATAATTGAGCTCAAGATCTTGGTTTGCTTTGTAAAATGATGCATGTTTTTTTTTACAATAGCGTGATTTAAAAAAAATACAGAATTCCAAGATTTTGGGTTGTATAAAGAATAAGGAAGTGAGTGAGACATTCATGTGCGTCATACATCACTTCTACTGTTGGAATAGATACGGCGGTAACATTTTGTCATGATTGAAAGTACTTGTTAATTATTTAAGAATTTTTTTTTTTATACACAAGATGCATAAGTCCCATTGTACAGTGCTATGGAATTTGCTGGTGCTATATAAATAATAAAATAATAATAAAAATAATAATAAGTGCTAAAATAATCAACAGCAGAAATATATGACAGCAGACACAGAGGAAAGGTTCCCCCTTGAAACGCCAAACTAACAAGAAAACAAATTAACCAATTTATAGAATATTGGTTGCAAGTAATATACAGAGGAATAACACACTAGTGGAAATATTTACAATATGATCAAGGGAATATAGTCCAGGTTTTCATCAAATTTGCCTTGGTCTCTAGTCAATGGGCACAGGCAATAAAAAAGGAAACAGAAAAAAACAATATTGTTGTATTTTACAAAGGGAAATTATTGGTAATTGATTAATTAATTTGTTATTTTCATGGCAACTACCTGAACTTGATCTGGAGACCATTGTAGCGGAGTGCTAGTCCTGACCAGGACTTTCCACAGCTGGATCTGAGGTAACTGGAACTCTGGAACAAAAAGTGAACTAAAGTGAAAAGCTCTCCTCCTCCCCAATAACTGGACGACACACAGTTTTGGGAGTACAACTGAAGTTTATTAAGCCACACTCGTCTTTTTACGCACAGACCCCCAGTGTGGGGTCTCTCTTCAACACCACACAAACCCCTCCTGTTTCTGGGAGATAATTGAGTCAAAGACCAGTGACTCAATTATCTCTCAGTTACAGGGAACCATAGATGAAATACATAATACACAACCCGAAAATACACAACCCGACAAGTCTTATATCCTCGAATATCCCAGATCTGAGGCCCAAGTTGTCCAAACAGCACTCTGATCCATTCAGGTAAAGTTCTGACCGGCAGGATTGCGTAACTGAAAGTGTTCCACATGCTCAATGACCATATACAACTGCCGGTGTTCGAGACACAAAATGGCTGGGCTATCACTAGAGCACGTGTGTTTGGTTATATGGATGGCCACCCAGGGAAAGCACTCAAGTTAATTACTCCTTTGAAGTTAACAAGCAAGCAGGTGGTCGGTGTTCAGGGGATAAAAAGGGGAACACACATACGAAAAGGGATACAAAAAGGTAATTAACTCGAGTAAGGACAATCAAAGAGAGAGGCGAACATGTCTACTACAACCATGGCTTCTAGAGTGACTCTTGGCAGTGTAACGACGCCTTTCCGATCAGCGCATAAATTTGGACATTCTGTACGTCAAGCATGTCAAACTCGCGGCCCACAATGAATATTTTGGCGGCCCGTGAGCTTGACATGCTTACTAAAGCAGAGTAGGCACCTGCTCTCCCCACACTGCAGGTGCCTACTCTGCTCATTTACCAGGCCAGGGGAGAGGTCTCTGGCGGCAGCGAGGGAGCTCAGTCTTCTTGCTCCACACTGCTCCCTCGCGCACACCATCTGAATTGAAGCCGGGCTCCGGAATATGACGTCATATTCTGTCACCCGGCATCCCTAAACTGCGCACGCGGGAGCAGTGAGGAGCAAGAAGACTGAGCTCCCAAGAGAAGATCAGGCAGAGGTCCCACACAAGCTCCCTTTCACATCCTGTTCCTCGCTGCGGATCAATCTGGCAATGGCTTCTGGTATCCAATACTCTTTTTGCTGTCCTTGCTTGGTTTTTCTGGTCTATGTCTGTTTTTTTTTTTATTGCTGGGTTTCTGGGTTCATTCTTATATTCCGTCCCTGGATTTCCCAGTCTCTTGGATTCACTTAAATGTTTGTTTTATGTTGCCACACCCGTTTGTTTTCCACTTTCCTTTTGTTTCAGCCTGGACCTGCAGCAGTGTTTCAAGCCTCTGCCCTTTCTTGCAGGTAAGTGCTATTGTGGTTTAGTGTGGTTGTTTTAGCATACAGGACCTGCCAGATATGGGGTACATTGGCGTTGTTGGCAGGCTTGTGCAATGTATGTAGAGCCTCCCTATTCAGCTCCTGGGAGGTCTGCTTAATTCCAAGCTCCTAGTTCCTGGGATCCGCTGTAGCTACATCAGGGTTTTGGTATGTGGCCGCGCAAACGCTGGTGCTCAACACCAGGGGGCATGTGGTTACCCTGCACCAGGCCCTGATAATCCACTTCCACGCTGAAGACTCCCACTTCTCATCAGGCACTCAGGGGTCCCGGTTTCCGTATCGCCACCCGTGACACTCCCAAAGGTAGGGAGCAATGAATACAATGATGTGAGTGTATGCAAGAATGTTGAAGTGTGTGTGTGTGTGACTGTCACTGTGTGTATGTGTGTGAGATTGTCTGTGTGTGACTGTCACTGTGTGTGTCTGCCACTATGTGTATGTGACTGTCAGTGTGTGTGTGTGTGTCTGTCAGAGAGTGTGTGTGTGTATATGTCAGAGAATGTGTGTGTGTGTCTGTCAGTGTGTGTAGCTCTGTGTTGCGATGGCCGTGGCTGGACAGTGGAGAACCTGGCGGGGCACGCAACGCCACATTATGACGTGACGTTAACGTGCTTCACCTTCACAGGTTTTCAAGGAGTAGCAGGAGGATCCATTTGGCACAGGATGCAGACTGCGCCATTGGAGGTATACCAGAGGCTGGACTCCGGAGTCGCATACTGGCAGCTGGCACCACCAGTGGAGTCTGCTTGTTGGCTAATATTGTTTTTTGTTTTTTTTTAAACAAGGGCTGGGGTTTACTAGAGGGGAATGCTGGGATTTAGTATAGAGGAGAATGCTGGGATTTAGTATAGAGGGGGTGCTGGGATTTAGTACAGAGGGGGGGACTTTGAATTAGTACAGAGGGAGGGCTGTGAATTAGTACAGGGGGGGGCACTGGTATTTAGTACAGAGGGGGACTGGGGTTTAGTAGAGGGAGATGCTGTTTTTTTTTTTTTTTTATACTGTACTTTTTAAAACAAACCTACGTTTCTATGAAAATTTACGGTTTGGTTTCTTTTGCGGCCCACATAAACTTAAACCTTGTTTATGTGGCCCGTGCTAGACTTTGAGTTTGACATGCTTGCTGTACGTGCTGCATGCACTGCTAATTGAGGCCAAGGCATGTGTCCGGGCAGCAAGTGGGATTCTGCACGCTCACAAAGTCCCTCCATTAAAAATAAAAATGCATTGCATTATCACTTCCAGCCACTGTAGCTTCACATAATTCCTACGACCACGTTCATGTGTTGGGGCATGGAATCCTGACAGTTATGTGTAAATTGTGAGAATGTTGGAGCTTTAAGAAGAAAGACAAATTATTGCCATTCTGCTTTAATTAATGAATAAAATGCAATTTTGAAAGCCTGGAAACTTTTTCTTCTTCTGCTATGTCGATGGGAATTGTAGACAGCCCAGTGTGGGAGGCACCACGAGTGGAGTCCTACTATTGCTAAGTGTACGCAGTCCCATGTCTGATGCTTTACCTTTATCAGATCCTGAATATATTTACTGAGAATCTGTAGTATTCAGGTAATCATTCACTTTTTGAATGTCATTGAGAATGTTCCTACAAAAAAAAAAATGACTTGCCATTTATTAATTTTTGTAAAAAAGCAGTTCCATGCCACACTTTCACAGGAAAATGTTCATAGAGAAGAATTTCTTCAAGTATTGAATTTGGATCATGGGATCTTATTTGTGAGAGTTCCAAATCAGATACAATTTTCATTTTTACCCATCTCTTCTGATAACAGACATTATACCGCTGCCACTTTAAAATCATGCATCTCTAAACTGCATTCCCCACATGCATATTTCAAGAGCCTAATCTGAAAACTGCTGCTTTATTTATGAACAGATGCTACTGAGCAATGATTGCTATTGTTGAAAATAGAACAAAATATTGGTGAAGAAGAGAGTAATTCAAAGGGCTAGAGTTGCAATTTGTAATTCTTCTTGATTGTAGGAATATAAAAGTAGGCAAAAACACATAATTACACTACTACGTGATGTTTAAGAAATAGTTCATTCTACTTTTTCCTGTCAGCCTTAAAACCTTAGATTACAGTAATTTGTATAGCTTTTATGGCTGACATGCAACCACTGAGTGCAGAGGAAACTCTCCACAATCCGAATGTTTACCTCTGATGCAGTAACGCCATCATAGATCTCAGTATGCTAAATTCATCAGGGTCCCCAGACATAGAATAGGATTTAAAAGGGATTTATTCAACCAACCCATACTGTGTATGCAGGGCTGCCATCAGGGGGTGATAATCATGACTGTTGTCACGGGCCCGGACTGCTCTGGCAGTCCTGGGCCCCACTTTCTTTCTCTGCACACATAGATAGCGAATATCGCGATCTATGTGTGCAGCCTCGGGCCCCCGGCTCCCTGTTACCACAGAGGGGGCCCAGACAGCACACAGCTTCTCCTCTCTTCTCTCTTCTAATAACTCTTGTGAGACCGTTGCCATGGTAACCGGGTCTCGCGAGAGTTATTAGAAGAGAGAAGAAAGGAGAAGCTGTGTGCTGCCTGGGCCCCCTCTGCGGTAACAGGGAGCCGGGGGGCCCCCCCACCGGACAACCACGGATGGAATCTCCCCCCTCCCTGGACACAGGTAAGCAGGGAGGGGGGAATATTATTTACATTTAATTTACACATTTACACACACACACTGCATACACTAACACAACACACACACACACTGCATACTCCAACACAATGCACACACTGCATACGCTAACACACACTGCATACACTAACACACACACACACTGCATACACTAGCACACACACACTAACACAACACACACACTACATACACTAACACAACGCACACGATGCATACACTAACACACACTGCATACACTAGCACACACACACTAACAACACACACACTGCATACACTAACACAACACACACACACTGCATACACTAACACAACACACACACACTGCATACACTAACACAACACACTCTGAATACACTAACACAACACACACTCTGCATTCTCTAACACACACACACTGCATACACTATCTAGTACATACAAACACTACATCCACTACACAAACACACACTACATCACTGTACACACACTACATCCACTACTCAAATACACTCTGCGTTCACTATACACACTGCGTCCACTACACAAACACACACTCTGCATTCACTGCACAAACAGTATCTAATACACACAAACACTACATCCATTACACACATTCTAATTCACTTCCACTATACACACCACATTCAGTCCTGCATCATTGTGAGCGGACTAGGTAGGGCATGGGTGGGCCCGGGAGGGAGGGAGGGATTGGGGGGGGTCAGACCTTGTGCTTTGTCAGGGGCCCCAGAATTTCTGATGGCGGCCCTGTGTGTATGCACCAAATCTGTCCTCTACCACTTCTTTTGAACTGTCTATTCTCTACCACTTGTATCAAACCAGATCTGTCCTCTACCACTTCTTTCGCACCATGTCTATCTTTCAATAGTCATATTGAACTGTGTTTATCCTCTAACAATTGTATCAAATTGTGTCTGTCCTCTACCAAGTGTAGCAAACTGTGTATATCCTCTACCAATCGTATCAAACTGTGCCTACCCTCTACCAATCGTATCAAACTGTGTCTATCCTCTACCAATCGTATCAAACTATGTTTATCCTCTACCAATCATATCAAATTGTGTCTGTCCTCTACCACTTATATCGAGTTGTGTCTGTCTTCCACAAATCGTATTGAACTCTGTCTATCCTCTACTACCTCTATTGAACCATGCAAATACTCTTCCTACTCTGCTGAACCAAGCTGGGACTGTGCTTGTTTATTTTCAACATCTTATATTGTATCACCTTTCTCATTGGGTATCAGTCTTCTACCAAATAATTGTAATACATCCTGTCTCTGTTCAATCCTATATTATACAATCTCTACCTAGTCCATCTTGTCCTGAGCATGCCGGTCGTTTACCACTTTTCCAAAACCATTGTATCACTGCACATGAACATCCACTTCTACCTTATCCAACCTGCCTTTCTTCTGCCATTGCGTTTCAATCCATTTTGTCTACTCTCTAACATTTGTATCAAATTCACCCACCAAACTCATATTTCTGCTGTAACAATTCCTTCAGATCTCTCCAATCACTGTACATGTATATCCTCTACCATCTCTACCCAATACACGGCTTTATTACCATTGAAGTGCAAGAGGCAAAGGCCCCAAAGGCACAAGCATTTATAGGTGCAGGTTGCATCCACAAACCATTACTCTGTTGATTAAGACATTCTGGTGGACTACAGTAACGAAGGCTGCCCATTCTGCCCAGGTTGCTAGACTGTGAAGAGTAATCATGATTGATTAACTACAGCACTGATTAACTACACCCAGTACTCACAAGCAACCAAGCCCGGCAGAATCTTCTGAGCAGAGGTATCATCTCTGGGAGATCTATTTCAAGAATTCCTGTTCTACTTATTGTTTCCTTTTAGGTCTTAATTTAAAATTGTGTTCTATTCCACCTCACACCTTTTATTTTATGTTCATTCTTTATGACTTTTTGTGAATTGTTTGTTTTCTAGTATTACTTCTTTCACTGATAATCTTATAAATTTATGTTTACTGTTTATGACTTTCACCTGATATTTCACATATTTTTATCCCAAATGTTTTCTCTCTGATTTTTCAGCTCTAATTACCTCAATATCCTCATGTCTCCCCACCCATAATGGTTTATTTCTTTTTTCTAACCCCAGACTTTATATTTCAGACTGGACCCCTAAAAACAGCACTGATTAACTACACCCAGTACTCACAAGCAACCAAGCCCTGCAGAATCTTCTGAGCAGAGGTATCATCTCTGGAAAGCTGCCAACCCACCCCATGCTCATTACCATACTTATAGATATTGCAGATCAGCTGGTTTTCAAAACACACCAATCAAGTCACTAAACCTCTCCTCGCCTGAAATCCCTCTGTTAACAAACTGCACCCTTAACCATGTTTTAATTACTCATAGGTATATGGGTGTGTGTGTGTGTGTGTGTATATAATATAATATAATATAATATAATATATATATATATATATATATATATATATATATATATATATATATATATACACATACACATACATACACACACTTCTGTGAAATCAAACTGTCCACTTAGGAAGCAACATTGAGTGACAATCAATTTCACATGCTGTTGTGCACATGGGATAGACAACAGATGGAAATTATAGGCAATTAGCAAGACACCCCCAAGGATTGGTTCTGCAGGTGGTGACCACAGACCACTTCTCAGTTCCTATGCTTCCTGGCTGATGTTTTGGTCACTTTTGAATGCTGGCGGTGCTTTCATTCTAGTGGTAGCATGAGACGGTGTCTACAACCCACACAAGTGGCTCAGGTAGTGCAGCTCATCCAGGATGGCACATCAATGCGAGCTGTGGCAAGAAGGTTTGCTGTGTCTGTCAGCATAGTGTCCAGAGCATGGAGGCGCTACCAGGAGACAGGCCAGTACATCAGGAGACGTGGAGGAGGCCGTAAGAGGGCAACAACCCATCAGCAGGACCTCTACCTCCGCCTTTGTGCAAGGAGGAACACGAGAATCACTGCCAGAGTCCTGCAAAATGACCTCCAGCAGGCCACAAATGTGCATGTGTCTGCTCAAATGGTCAGAAACAGACTCCATGAGGGTGGTGTGAGGGCCTGACGTCCACAGGTGGGGGTTGTGCTTACAGCCCAACACCGTGCAGGACGTTTGGCATTTTCCAGAGAACACCAAGATTGGCAAATTCGCCACTGGTGTCCTGTGCTCTTCACAAATGAAAGCAGGTTCACACTGACACATGTGACAGACGTGACAGAGTCTGGAGACGCCGTGGAGAACGTTCTGCTGCCTGCAACATCCTCCAGCATGACCGGTTTGTCAGTGGGTCAGTAATGGTGTGGGGTGGCATTTCTTTGGGGGCTGCACAGCTCTCCATGTGCTTGCCAGAGGTAGCCTGACTGCCATTATGTACCAAGATGAGATCCTCAGACCCCTTGTGAGACCATATGCTGGTGCGGTTGGCCCTAGGTTCCTCCTAATGCAAGACAATGCTAGACCTCATGTGGCTGGAGTGTGTCAGCAGTTCCTGCAAGACGAAGGCATTGATGCTATGGACTGGCCCGCCTGTTCCCCAGACCTGAATCCAATTGAGCACATCTGGGACATCATGTCTTGCTCCATCCACCAATGTCACGTTGCACCACAGACTGTCCAGGAGTTGGCAGATGCTTTAGTCCAGATTTAGGAAGAGATCCCTCAGGAGACCATCAGGAGCATGCACAGGCGTTGTAGGGTGGTCATACAGGCAGGTGGAGGCCACACACACTACTGAGCCTCATTTTGACTTGTTTTAAGGACATTACATCAAAGTGTGACTCCAAATCCAGACCTCTATGGGTTGAAAAATTTGATTTCCATTTTTTAATTTTTGTGTGATTTTGTTGTCAGCACATTCAACTATGTAAAGAACAAAGTATTTCGAAGAATATTTAATTCATTCAGATCTAGGATGTGTTATTTTTGTGTTCCCTTTATTTTTTTGAGCAGTGTATCTATATATATGTATATATATATATGTGACTATATACATGCATATGTATAGTCTTCATATTTATACAACAAAACAAATTTTCTCTAATGTTCTCCCTTCTATTTTTCACTTTCACACTAAATTCTCTCATTACTAAAATATCCCTATCCTTCTGCTCACCTGTCCCTGACAACACCATCTTCATTACTTCCACTTTATTCCCCTCCCCTCTCTATTCATCCCATGCACTCTATATATACACCTTTCCAGCCTATCTCCTCTAACTCCTCCCAAATCCTCTATATACATACCCTCCTACAAAACTTTCAAATCCTACTCCCACCTTCACTTCCTTTCTATCCTTCTGCTCCTAGCATTTTGCAATGTCTCTCCAAACACCGGTCTCGGCAAACTCACCACGTACTAACTCAAGGAACCACACCAATCTCATGTTACTCTTCCTCTAAATCCTCCTTCAATACTGCCCTCTGGAATGCATACTCTTTTTGCAATATTACAAAATCCACTGCTGTCCACGACCTCTTCATCTCTTGTTCCCTAGATTTACTAGCCTTAAAGGAAACATGGCTCTCCCCCTATGACACTGCTACCCCTGCATCTCTATCCTTTGGTGGTCTTCAACTTACCCACAATCCAAGACAATCTGAATGTAAAGGTGGTGATGTAGGGTTTCTCCTCTGACCTTATTGCTCCTTTAAACCTCTACCCACTCCTCCTTCCCTCTCTTTCCCATCATTTGAAATTAATTTGCCTTTTCAAACACTTCTCTGCTAACATTGCCCCCTGCTTCCCCTCTCCTCTTCCTTGACCACTTTGCTGCCTGGCTACCCTATTTCCTCTCTTAATATTCCATCCCTAATTCTCGGGGCCTTCAATATTTCCATTAACCCACCTTTGACCTCAGCAGCCTCTAAACTACTTTCAATTACTTCCTCCCTCAGGCTATCGCAGTTGAGTAATTTTCCCACCCATGTAGCTGGCAATACCGTATCTAATATCCGCAACACTCCATTTCCTCTCTCTGATCACCACCTCTTATCATTTGCTCTCAAGTACCCCCTCATCCAACAACCTCAGCCTAACCCCCCTCAACTCAGGAGGAACCTTAATCCCATTGACCTCCAGCAGCTGTCAGCTAATATTGATTCACAACTGCTATCCATCCCTTCCCTCTCCTGTCCCTTATTGGCCATCCCCACATATAACACTACCCTCACCTCTGCCTTGAACGCTGCAGCCCCGCTCCAAACATGAACCTCGAGGAAGGCACACCCTTGGCATATTAAATCCACACGCTACCTGCAAAGATGCTCCCGTTGTGCGGGATGCTCCTGGAGGAAGTCTCGCACCCAGTCAGACTTTCTCCATTATAGATTCATATTGTGTTCATACAACGCAGTCCATGCCCTTGCCAAACAGTCATACTTTTCCTCTCTCATTAGTTCATGCTCCCGCAATCCCAGGCGTCTCTTTGATACCTTTAACTCTCTTCTTCGTCCTGCTGTGGTCACCCCGCAAACTAACCTTACAGCCGATAGCTTTTGCATGCTACTTTACCGACAATATTGAACAGCTAAGGAAATAATTCTCCCCACCCTGCCTTTCTCTTTCTCAACCACACGTAAATCATGCCTTTCCTACCCTCCAGACCTTCTCCCTGGCTACTGAACAAGAGGTCGCTGTGCTTCTCCTTTCCTCTCGCCCCACCGATCCTATCCCATCTCACCTTATCAGATCTCTCTCCCCTTGTCTTGCACTTTCCTTAACACACATCTTTAACTGCTCTCTCTCTTCTGGCATTGTCCGTGCTGACCTTAAACATGCCACTGTAGTACCTATGCTGAAAAAAACATCTCTGGACCCGTCCTCCCCCTCTAACTATCGTCCCATATCCCTGCTCCCTTTTTCCTCAAAGCTTCTGGAAAGACTTGTCTTTACCCGTATGTCTCACTTCCTCAATTACAATTCTCTCCTTGATCCTCTTCAATCTGGCTTCCACCCTCTCCACTCTACTGAGACCGCTAGTTACTAATGACCTAATAGCAGCTAAATCCAAAGGCCCCTACTCCATACTAATTCTTCTTGTTCTCGCTGCTGCCTTTGACACCGTTGATCATGCTCTCCTTCTTTAAACTCTTCAATCACTCGGCCTCTGTGACTCTGTCCTCTTGTGGTTTTCCCTGTTATCTCTCCGAACACTAATTCAGCGTCTCCTTTTCTAATGATACCTCCTCCCCTCATCCTGTCTCAGTTGGAGTGCCCCAAGGTTCTGTCCTTGGTCCCTTTCTATTTTATCTTTATACTGCCTCTCTTGGCAAACTTATTACCTTTTTTGGATTCCACTACCACCTGTATGCTAATGACACCTCCCCGGACCTCTCCCCTGCCATCCTGCAACATGTCACTGCTTGCCTTTCCTCCATCTCTGACTGGATGTCCTCCCACTTCCTGAAACTCAGTCTCTCTAAAACTGAGCTGCTTGTCTTTCCTTCTCCTAATACTTATCCTCCTCTTTCGCTCTACCTTCAAATTAGTGGTATCCACATAAGTCCATCCTTGCAAGTACGCGGTCTTGGTGTCATACTTGATTCTGGTCTCTCCTTTGAGCCTTACATCCAATATGTTGCCAAATCCTGTAGATTCCATCTTAAAAACATAGTCCACATCTGCCCCTTTCTTATGCAAGATGCTACCAAGGAGCTTGGCCATGCTCTGGTAATTTCCTGCATGGATTATTGTAAACTTCTAATTGGTCTTCCCAATAGCCGTATTGCCCTGCTACAGTCTGTAATGAATGCTGCCGCCACACTGATTTTCCTCTCTAGTCGGTCCTCTCACACTTCACCCCTCTGTCAGTCCTTACATTGGCTTCCTGTATCCTATAGGAGTCAATTCAAAGTGCTAACCCATACCTATAAAGCACTGAACAATTCTAGCCCCTCTTATATCTCTTCACAGATCCATAGTATGCCCCTTAACGGTCTCTCGGCTCTGCCCGTGACCTTCTCCTGTCCGCTGCCCACACGTACGGCCAACTCATGCTTGCAGGACTTCTCACGGGTGGCTCCCTTCCTATGGAATAGCCTACCTACCACCATCAAGCTTTCCCCTAGTCTTCAATCATTTAAGAAGTGCCTTAAAACCCATCTCTTTAGGAAAGCGTATGTCCTCCCAGAGTAACCTCTACCTCCCATACCTTTCTGTTGCTCTCTCCGAAAAGGCAGTACTCTACTCTTTCCTTCAGCTCTGCTCCACTCCCAACTTATTTGATTGCTATTTCCTGTCCTAATGTGTTTCATACCCTGTACCTTTTATACCCTGTACCTAGACTGTAAGCTTGTTTGAGCAGGGTCCTCTTCAACCTGTCGTTCCTGTAAGTTTTCTTGTAATTGTCCTATTTATAGTGAAATCCCCCCTATCTCTGGAAGAGTTCACAGGGGTACGCAGGGTACAATAAGACATTGCTTATAACGCACACCAGATGTCATTGGTGGCATTGGAGCAACAGAACAAAAATAGTATGCATGCTAGTGATGGTTACAAGGATATATGATAGGAGACCTCCACCTGTAAAACCCATATGCAGCAAGCTCTGCATGAATAGAGCCAAATGCAGAGTTATGGGTTTTCTCTTCAAACAAAAGGCTATACTTTTGTACTTCCCTAAGGCTAAAAGCTGCCAGTCCTCCCCCTCTACAGAAAGCTGTGAGTTCAATATTCCTCTTTAATATTGTCCTTGAGTAATATAATGGCCATTATGCTTATGTTTGCCTGACCCACATAGAACTCAAAAAGACGGGTCCATTATGTGATTATGTCAGGGTCATTTAGAACCAGATGGGATTTGGTTTTTTATCTTCAGCATGTACCTACATATCTTTTCTATAACGCAATGATGGCAGTATGTTTTATATTATTTATCAAGTTCAAGCAGATTAATGGTTCTAAGTGATTTTTCTTTAATCTATAATGATGTGTACTCCAGTTAGGGACAGTTGTTATAAACTGATAACTTGACTATAAAACAAATTTCATAACTGATTAAATATGTTGTATACTAACACAGTGACAAGAGATAGAACAAGTCAGTTATTTGTGTCAAAGATAGATAGATAGATAGATAGATAGATAGAACAATGTATGAAAGTGACACAGATCTAATAGATATATATAAAATGTATGAGCTATACTCGTTATGCATATTACTGCTATAGAAACTGCATGTTAGAGAAACACTGCAGGAAGAGACCCAGAGATCAGGACCTGTTTAAAATAAAATTATGATCTTATGGTCTGTTTTATGCTTTCAGCCAAATGGAATATAGCTAAAACAAGACAACCGTAGTGTGCTACACACAATATACATGATTAATGTGTCACGGCCGAAACATTGTATATTTTTTCTTTGTCCTCTTGATTAAATAAACCCCTTTTTCCTTTTATGCATAAACTAAACACTGCGATACCTACACAGTGTGCAGCACTGACGTCTAGGCTCTCCACGCTCTCCAAGGTGCTGATTGGCCCCATCCTGCCTCCTTATCGATTTCCCTATGGGAAAGCTTTGGATTGGCTTAAAATAATACACTCTGATGATGTCACCAAAGGGGGGGGGGGGCGGTATCAGCACCATTTGATCCTTTAGTCCCCTTCTAAGGGGACTAAAGGGGGGCAAGCCACCTAAATGGTGGATTAAACACTATAGGGTCAGGAATAAGTTTGTGTTCCTGACCCTATAGTGTACCTTTAAAGACATCCACACACGTATCTTGACCTGACTACACAGCCTCTGCTATTTGCACTGCCACCATTACTTCAGTCCGTCTCCAATTATTAATATACCATGAGATGGGCTCAGGAGATAAAAGCCCACTGCTAGCATATTATTAAAGGTTAATGGGAAAGCGACTGAATTAAAGGAACACTATAGCCTTAGGAATGCAAACAGGTATTCCTAAAGCAATAGTTTTAATCTATCTATTGTGGTGTCTATCCCCTTCCTCCCTGAGGATTTCAAAGGTGAGTTTTACTTTCCTTTACTCCCTCACCATGCTTGTCTCACCAAGGCTGCTTAGGATTGATGGTCTCAGCCAATCCACTGCTTCCCATTAGGAAAACATTGGGTGGCTGGTGCACGGCTACTGCATAGCAAATCATCACTCTGCAAGAATCAAATGCTCTTTAGAAGCAACATTTGATTGACAACTAACTCTGTTCTCACTTGAGACGCACCTCTAGTGGTTGTCAGGAAGAGAACTACCAAAGGTGCGTTTAATCCTGCAATGAAAATATTGCAGTTTCTACAAGAATTGCAATGTCTTTCATTACAGGGTTAGGATTAAAACACCACTGCACCAAGACCACTTCATTGAGATGAAGTGGTTTGGGTTCCTTTTGTGGTACTTTACGTCTATCAGCCACAAATAAAGCTTTCCTAAAATTAAAGAAAAATTTAATTTTCAAAAATGAACGTAACATAATACAGAACACTGAAAAATGTATCAACATTAAATAATCTTCTGGTTTATGGCTTATTATAATGTCTATAGACATTGTAACAATGTACGAATTATGTGTAGATACACACACACACACACACACACACACACACTCTCTTTTATTTTTTTATTATTATTATTATTATTCTAAAACTCGGTTGTCACAGTTCCTACTGATTTAAACATAAAGGAAATGTCTGTGGGCTTCCTGCACAATCAACCAGCTGAAGTCTTAAATGGTTTGAGATACAAAAAAATTTATTGTTCTCTACTTGAAAATGCAAATTCAGAGATATTTCATGTTGCTATGGAAACTTCAAATGCATCAGCAAGTTAAATTCCATTTGGCTGGATCTTCCTTTTTTTGTTTCATACAGAGTACCACTTTCTTTGATAAAACATTTCAATTAATTTCTCTATTCTTTCACAAAGTCAATACTACTTTGTTGGTAATAAGTTAGGAAGAGACTTTGCCTGGAATAACTTTTCTCTTTTTTTTATTTTTTTTATTTTTTTTAGAATTAGTGCCCAGCTTTTCTAACGCTACAGTTCTCTCAGGACACATATCCCATGCATTAATGCAATAGCCATTTTCTCAAAGTGATTTAATTCAGCAATAGCCCCAGACTTAGTGGCACTCGCTTGCCCCATCGAGACATTTCAACTCTGCTTGACTTGTGCTGTCCAGCCTTCTATCCTTCTTCCGAAATCCCATATCTACTATTAAAATACTATTACTTAACTTGTGGTAGGTAGTGTTCCTTCACCTATTGCATTAGAGAGTTTTTCATTTTTCTTGCATATGTCATTGATTATATTTTTATTATTTAATTCATTATCCTTTATAAACAAACGAACACTCTCCTGTCTGATTCCGTAATTAGTTGGTGGAAGGTTATATGATATTGAAGTCTTTCATGTTTATTTTAAAGGATCAATATAGTGTTAGGAAAACAAAGTTGTTTTACTGACACTATAGTGCCCTGTGGTTGCCCCCACCCTCAGGGTACCCCTCCCGTGGCGCTGAAGGGGTTAAAACCCCTTCAGCAGCTTACCTTATTCCTCTGCCGACGTCAGCGGTGCCACGTGCATTCAAAGTGTCCATAGGAAAGCATTTCTCAATGCTTTCCAATAGATGTTCTGTGTGATGGAGGCATACCATTCCTCCAGCGTTGCAGATGCGCCTCTAGTGGCTGTCCGGAAGACAGCCACTAGAGGCTGTCCGGAAGACAGCCACTAGAGGCTGCATTGACCCTGCAATGTAAACATAGCAGTTTCTCTGAAACTGCTATGTTTGTATCTGAAGGGTTAAATACTGAGGGACCTGGCACCCAGACCACTTCATTGAGCTGAAGTGATCTGGGTGACTATAGTGTCCCTTTAATTGCGTTGTTTATATGTACCATGATTTAGGACTTTAAAATCTGCCTATTGTACTTTTAAATTTGTATAGTATAGGAAATTAAAAAATGGATTTAAAGATTTCTAACAACTTTGGCTATTCTTTGGGCATGTTGGGCACATTGTATCACCAGTTATATCTTATTTCCTGCAGTGTGGAAAGTTCGGGGCAACAAGGTTGCACATTCTGATTTCTGTCATACACCTTTTGCAGCCAATTTTTTTTTTATCAATAACTATCGCTGAAGGCTTAAAAATTGGTATGGAATTCACAGAAGGCAACATTGACACTGACACACTGTCAGAAATCCAAGAGGTAATTACAGACATACCTTCTTGGTTAGATGAAAATAGTATGTGCAAATAATAAAAACTGGATCCCTCATGGGATTTAAAAAAAAATACAAAATATTGGCTTTCACCCAACCAAGCGTAGTCATATAAAAATATCTTTATTCATCCATCATTGGAAACACTGTGGGAAACAAGGTAGCAGGGAGGGTGGGAGTCAGTTTCTGAAGCATTGACAGATCATTTTATTATGGTTCTCATCTTTTGGAAGAGCCTATCCAAATAATTTTGTTTTATATATGAAAGCAATATTCTCTGCCGGGTTATTCTTTTAAAGTGTTTGACTGGCAGAATATTATACGTAGTTCTTCTTTAAATGCCAAACATAGCATTAATCACCATTCACTTTATTGATTTGGGCACTGATTGCCAGCTTATGGGTTTTGGGGGTAACTCACTGCTTGGGACTTACACATCATATTTTTAAGCCGATAATACACAGTGTACAGGGTTATTTACTCAGGAGAGAATTGTCAGGAATTCAAAATGAGTTCAAAGTGAATTTTAAATGTAAGACCAAAGTAGCAGAACTGCAAACATAGCTGACTTGGACAAGGTTTCTAGTTCAGCTGTTTTGGCCTTAAATTTGAAATTAGCTTTGAATTCCTAACAAATCTCACTTTAGTAAATGTAAGTTTACTGTAGCAATACTGCTTTCTTTTGTAAATGAGGACCAATGAGGACCATTTCAATATATTTTCATATTTAATCAGATGTAACTTAATTTAAAAGTTATCTCCTGCTCTGTAAACTGAACTTTAATCACATACAAGAGGTGTCTGCAATTAGCTTCTAGTAAGCTATAAAGAGAGCAGGAGATAAAAAAAAATCCTCAATTAAACAGAATCTGCAATAAAGGAAGTGTAAACATTAGATGACTCTTTACAGGAAGTGTGTAGGAAGGCTGTGTAAGTCACATGCAAGGAGGTGTGACAAGGGCTGTATAAATAACATACTTAAACTCCTAAATGGCAGAGAATTGAGCAGAGAGACTGCAGGGACACAATCTATACACCAAAACTGCTTCATTAAGCTAAAGTTGTTTTGGTGACTATAGTATCCCTTTAAACCCTTAAGGACCAAACCTCTGGAATAAAAGGGAATCATGACATGTCACACATGTCATGTGTCCTTAAGGGGTTAAATATAAAATGAGGCTGTCTTATCACATCCTATAGATATTTTTTAAGAAGACTTGGGTGCTTTTTTGCATAAACAGAATATTTAATTATATAAATAATATGTATGTGAACAGGTTCTTAATCCAAGGAGAAATCTGATTGCTATTATGGATTCAAGAAGAATTTCTTTCCTTTTTGTGGCATAATTGGAAATGGCTACAGTTGCGAGCTTTTACCTTATTGTGGATCAACTGCATAAAAGAATGAGCTTCAATGTTGAACTTGATGAATTTTCGTGGACAATGGGTGGACTAACAGACACATAATTGAGATCAGACCACTGACGTACAGGAACAGAGGGGGTTGAGGGCCCTGCTCGATGAGCTTACATGCTAGAGGGAGTGGGGTATAGTGACACAAAGGGTTAAAGTAGGGGAATAACGCCGGACGCGGCTAAGGTGCTGGTTCATGCTGTTGTTCTCTCTCGCCTTGACTATTGCAATCCCCTTCTCACCGGTCTTACATGTTCCCAGCTTGCACCGCTGCAATCTATAATGAATACGGCTGCGAGGCTTATTTTCCTGTCCGGTCGCACCTCCCACGCCTCCACGCTCTGTCAGTCCCTGCATTGGCTTCCAGTTAGATATAGGGCCCAATTCAAAATTCTGGCGCTTGCTTACAAATCCCTACATAATGCTGCTCCAACATACCTATCCTCCCTCATACACAAGTATGTCCCGTCGAGACCCCTGCGCTCAGCCCAAGACCTACTCCTATCCTCTGCCCGGATCCCCACCTCTGATGCTCGCCTTCAAGACTTCTCCAGGGCTGCACCTATTCTGTGGTACTCCCTTCCCTCCTCAATCAGACTTTCACCCAGCCTCCATTCCTTCAAAAAATCTTTGAAAACTCACTTCTTCATTAAAGCGTATCAATTAAACTGTCAGCAGGTTTCTCATCCCCCACCCCATGACTCCGTTCCTTCACCTGTCAAAAATGACCTACCAAGCACTCAATAAACCCTTCTGTAACAAACTATTTAATTCCCCTACTTTAACCCTTTGTGTCACTATACCCCACTCCCTCTAGCATGTAAGCTCATCGAGCAGGGCCCTCAACCCCTTCTGTTCCTGTACGTCAGTGGTCTGATCTCAATTATGTGTCTGTTAGTCCACCCATTGTACAGCGCTATGGAATTTGTTGGCGCTATATAAATAATAAAATAATAATAATAATAATGTAACTATGAGGAAAAACATTCACTCTTGCAAAAGTGCAGTCACTGAAGTTGAGGTTGTTGCTCTTCTCCATTGACTCACTGCCCTTACGCCTGCCTCCTTCCATTTCTACTATCCTAATATAAATATTAACATATCTTCAACATCTCTTAATGACACTTCTCCCACTTCCTATAAACATTAGACATGTGCAATTCGTTTCGGTCTGAATTTAAATACGGACAAATTTCGACAATTCGGACGCTTCGAATGTCCGAAGTGCCGAATTGTAGGGTTAGGGTTACGGACTAGGGTTATGGGCTAGGGGTAGGGTATTCCTGAAGTCTCGAATTTCAGAAGTGCCAAACCGCCAAATTGCCGAAGTCCCAAATATAGGAAGTGCCGAACCGAATTTCTTTGCCCATGCACATCCCTAATAAACATGCACTCATTACACCTATTAGAAAGATAAGCCTTTTCTCTATCTTTTCTCTCCAGCCAAAAAGCCCCCTGTGTAGCAGTTTCCTCTAGCTCCTAAGTTACTGTTGGGAAGCATTGTATATATTTTTGTATTCCAATTTATTCAGCACAGTTTATTAGTAAACTGGTGCACCTACACATTGAACATATGAGACATTGTTAAAACTGCAATTTCCTTCCTACTGTAAAACCATCCCTTAGTTTGTAAATAAAAATATGGTGTTTTCATTATGTATACTTTGTGTATTTTGAACAAAATCCTTTCAGAGTCTTGTTTTCCTTAGGGGTCAGACCATTGATCTTGCTGAGAAAGTATTCTAGACTGGAGATTAAATGGTGACAGATACTTGCAACAATCAATTCTTTAGCTTACCTTGTTATGGAAATTAAATAAGAACAAGCTTTCATTACTTTGCTTGAACCATGTAACGTTAGAGCTTTTGGGGATCGTTTATCAAAGTCTCCAAGATTTAAAGGCAGTAAAAAGTTTAAGAAAGCATGTTTTGTGGTTGTTCTCAAACATGAAATATCAAGTGCTTGCTAAAGGCTGATTGGCATCTGTTCAAGACAGCCATCGATTCACAACAGTGACCAATATTACATTTAGCATGTTTTCCTCTCTTTTTTTTTTTTAACTGGATCTGGCATGCTTAAAGGACCACTCTAGGCACCCAGACCACTTCAGCTTAATGAAGTGGTCTGGGTGCCAGGTCCAGCTAGGGTTAACCCATTTTTTAATAAACATAGCAGTTTCAGAGAAACTGCTATGTTTATGAATGGGTTAAGCCTTCCCCCTAATCCTCTAGTGGCTGTCTCATTGACAACCACTAGAGGCGCTTGCGTGCTTCTCACTGTGATTTTCACAGTGAGAGCACGCAAGCGTCCATAGGAAAGCATTGTAAATGCTTTCCTATGAGACCGGCTGAATGCGCGCGCAGCTCTTGCCGCGCGTGCGCATTCAGCCGGCGGGGCGTAACGGAGGCGGAGAGGAGGAGGAGAGCTCTCCGCCCAGCGCTGGAAAAAGGTAAGTTTTTACCCCTTTCCCCTTCCAGAGCCGGGCGGGAGGGGGACCCTGAGGGTGGGGGCACCCTCAGGGCACTATAGTGCCAGGAAAACGAGTATGTTTTCCTGGCACTATAGTGGTCCTTTAAGCTTTTCGTGAAACAGAATTTTTCTGGAAAATCTTTCCATATATTGCACTGGAAATTCATTAAAATAAAAATTCCAAAGTTATATATCAGATAAGTACTTATGCACACCTGGGGGAGTGGATGAAACCAAAGAATTTGTATTTTCTATCAGTTGGTACAGAAGTGGTGGTTTCGCTATCATTTTTGTAACGTACAAGAATATCTTTGGAAAATCCCACTGTCTTGGGACATCTTCCATAAATCTCTGACTACAAGCATTGATACAGTTTCTGGTATATGAAATGGTCAGGAGTTTAAGAAGAAAGATGGAGGCACCAATGAAGAAAGGGTTGAGGTAAGTATTTTTTCTCTTCCCCTAGGCGAAGGGTAGGCAACCTTTGGCACTCCTGATATTGTGGACTACAATTTCCTTTATGCTCTGACAATATTATGGCTGTAAGAGCATTAAGGGATCTCCGCTCAGAATTTGGGAATTCAACGGATCAGTCGATCTGCCCAAATTTGGATGAACTGCAGATTGGAACAAAAATAAATCTCTACATTTACTGATAATAATAGGTTTCTCAAATATCCCAACTCAGTTTTTTTTTAATTAATCAGAAGGGTCTGTATAAATGTTCTTTAAAATAAGGCTTTGTCGCTCTATAAGCTGAAAGGCACAGCTTTTTCCAATTGGTATCTGTAAGTGATTCCCATGTGTTTAAAGTCTGGTAAGCTGCTCGATAGGCAGCAAAGAATATCAAAACTCAAGTATTCTCAACATTCAGAATTATATATTTATAGTTAAAACAGCACTTAACCCCAAACGTTCATATGATCATTGCTTTTGTGATTCACATTAAATGTTCCATTTTACCTATAAGAATTAATTTTCTGCAAAAGTTTTTAGATATGTATTCTGTAAAATAGGTGTGATGGAACTATGCAATATATTGTATTTTTCAATTAAGAAAATAAAGAGATAAATAAATAAGTCTTCCTATTATTAGCCACAATCTAATCTGAAAATAATAAAATCGGAGAAAAAATTAAAATAACTGATTAGCTGTCACGGTAGTATATCCCAACATGCAAGAATAGTCCAAGGAGAGACAAGAAAACAATATACGTCTTACCGGACCTTAGAACGGCTGGACTTTGACGTGGACAGGAAAAGACAGAATCAAGAACGAGCCGAGGTCAAGGGAAGTGAGAGACAGCGTAAACAAGAACTTGCCAAGGTCTGGTACACAGGAGTCAGGAAACCGGCGAACAAGACAAAGCAGGGATAACGAGAAAAACGGAGTCAGGTACAAAGCCAAGGGAACTGAATCAGAAACCACGATAGGGCAGGGAGTTAAGGGGAAGGTGAGTATAAATACCTATTAGTTTAATTTGATTGTCCCTTGTCATATCCACGCCCCCAAAACGTGAGTGTATGGGGAATGTGGAATGACATGGGCCAATGGGAGACCTTTTTTATTTTTTGCTCCCACTGTCCCTTTAAAAGCACGCCCGCTATGCGCGGTGCGCTCCCAGTGCCAGGCGCATCACGTGGCCGCTTCTTGCAGTCAGTGCACGGCTTCCCGTCGGACGAGCCGTGCGCGGCTCGTCCAGTTGCAGGACCGTGTGCAGCGGGGAAGGAGGACCTAGCCCGGCCCCTGGAGAGGGTAAGTACCGCTACATCAGCACCTCTTGTTCCTGGTTTTGTTTTCCTGGCACTATAGGATCCCTTTAATTTACTTTAAAGTGACAATCACAGTGTAGGGGGACAGTGGAAGACGAAACAAATTATCAGAATTCATTAAGTAAGTGCTTAAAACTAGTCTGATGTTTCTGTTCTCTTTGACCTTTTTCTCCTACCTAGAAACTTATAGTTGGACTTTTTCTGCTGCCTTTTTGCCTGGACTGAACAGATTCCTTTCTGTTTAAAGTCTTTATATTCCCTTACATCGCATTAAATATAGATTGTCTCTTAAATATGACAGCAAGATTGCTGATCAGCTGTACATTTTGGGAATAACAGTTTCATAAAGGCTTACAATATGCTACAAATTGTGTCATGTATTGGTGGTGTCACTGCTTTTACTCCATCTGGGCAGCGCCATGGCACACATATTGATGCCGTGCATCATTCTGGCATCATTTCTGCTGCAGACCACTCTACTTTTTATTGCTCTTCATCGATTTTTTTTAGCTCATGTTATGGCATAATAATTTACCACCATACAATGGCACTTGTTCTGGGGGTATTCAAGATCAAAAGATTAAAGTATCTTCAGTGGCCTGTTGTGGTCTTGGTTATGCTTGATTAATCTGTTTTTTGACTCTGCTCCATTTATCATATATCTTAACTTCTGTTCTCCACAACCTTGACTAGTTTTTCAGTTTTGTGCATTTCTGAAACCGCTGACTCCAACTTGTCCAGTTTGCTCTCTCCCTATCTGCTTGTTGACCATTTTTCCTACCTTCTGGTAATATGTTTCCATTTGTACATTTTTTCTGGGGCATTCTCCCCTTGACAGATGGGAGAGTCCTGACTGCTTCTATGATCTTGCCACTAGCTTTCTCTGACCTACTTTGTAAGCAAACCAAGCTTGTCTGACTGCGTTCATGTCTGTGCCTACAGGCACATACTAATTGGGGAAGGTTGACCACCCCAGAGGACAACCAACGGGTTGATTCCTGAGGCACGCCCAATTATTATTATTATTGTTATTTATAAAGTGCCTACAAATTCTACAGCGCTGTACAATGAGAGGGCTCACAGACACATTTGTAACCAATTCAACTTACTAGTGTAGACCAGCCAAAAGGAACCATGAAGAAGAATGTACTTTCATCTGTGTTTTCTCTTCCTTGGAGCCCTGTGCGTTGGAAGTTTAGGAGGCAGAAACATGATGCAACATCATGTAGTAATATTCTTTCCTCTCACACAGCAGCCAAGGCCACATTGAAGGAATTTGTCAGAGAGAACTGCATTCCTCTTCTATGGTTAATGATGGATGATAGCTGTTGAGATGAAGACTATGTTCATGTGTCTAATTCCACTTCTTCATTGTGCATCCAGTGACAAGATCCCATGATTCCATCAAACTGAGATTGACACCATCCTAAAGAAACATTGAATCCTTGCTGGAATCCTTTGAACATTCTCCTTATAATGAACAAGAACATCACGCAGGGTTTTAAAATTAATGCTAAACCCCATGTCCATATTGTCCCCAGAGGAAACAATGCAACAATGGCGTGATGTGAATTAGAGTTTTCTTTTAAACCTAGAACCAACTGTCCCATGATAGCTCTCCTACTTGTTATCTGAGCATCTTATTTCTCTTATTGTCTATTTGGCAGTAGGATATTCTGTTTCATTAATGAGTATTTAAATTAAAAGTTCTCCATATGTTTACTTTCGTATTGCAAAATATAGTTAGGAGCACAGATGGCTGTTTATTAGTCACTGAAACGTCCACAATTTAAGTTAATTACTCTTTGAAACCATTTATTAATATGCAATGTCACTGCTGGGTCATCGTTCCTTCATCGTATAATTGCTTTGTTACATGCGCAGTTAGGAATATAAATAACTGAACTCTTGTTTACACAAACAAATTCTATGTTTAATGAGAAGAAATTACATCTTATGGTATATAGTTTTCCATATTTTTTTTATTTATGTGTTAAAAATAATTAAACCCATTTAACATTTGTAAATATTGTTTGGTGTCAAGTAATCGAAGTATAAAAATTCTGTTGAAATTACAAACAATCCCATCGCATACCAGGTGTTAAATTTTAAAGGAAAATGGTCAATATAAATATATATATATATATATATATATAAAAATTATTATATACTTGTGTTATATTATGTTTTTTTATATATTTTTATATTATGTTTACACATGGTCAACCATGACAGACAACCTTCATTCCTTAAAGGGATACTATAGTACCAGAAATACAAAGCTGTATTCCTGGCACTATCGCTCCCCCTGCCATTCTCCTCTCTCACATCCCTCCTGCCTGGGTAAAGAAACGGTTTAACGACGAGCGGGTACTAATGTGCACGCGTGTGCATTAGACCTCCCCATAGGATGGCATTGAATTAATGCTTTCATATTGGAAAAAACTGACGCTGGAGGTCTTCATGTAGAGCGTAAGGACGTCCAGCGTCAGATACCGGACCAAAGGTCCGTTTCGATTCAGAAAGAGCTGCAAAGTAAACATTGAAGTTTCTCTGAAACTGCAATGTTTAACATTGCAGCACTAAGTACAAAAGGGACACTGTACCAAGACCATTTCCCTTTAACACAAACCAGCACATATTTTTTTTGAGTTGATAAGCTGAAAACTTTGCACGTGAGCATGGTTTCCAATGTTTACATTGATCTCAGATTGATAATCTCAGCAGATTACCAATGCACGGGTAAATCAAGAAGTTAATAATTTATATGTATCTATTACAAAAGAATACACAATGATCCCATGCTACATTATTTACATATATATTTTTTTTCTCAGTAATAATGAAAATTGATGACTGTTCCTCTTTAATAAATATTAAACAGGCAGTTTTGGCATCATAACCCTCACAGCCTGCACTGCCCAGTGTTTGAAAACAATTTAACATTATAGCATGCAATGATACCAAAACCACTACAGCCGTGCTGCATGATACTTAGTGTGCCCTATACTACGAAAGTTATGAGACATTTATTATAGACCAGCAATACCCAATGGTTGGTTTTCAAAGTTTTGTTTTACATTGTAGACATTCTATGGCTATAGCTATGACTGGTCATGTGTCAGGGAAATTTTAGCTCCACAACAACTAGAGAGTTGCTTAGAATGTCCAAATGGGTGAGTAATTTAAAGGACCACTATAGTGCGAGGAAAACAAACTCATTTCCTGACACTATAGGGTCTTTAGATCCCTCCCAACCTCAGGGTCCCACTCCCACTGGGCTGAAGGGGTTAAACACTTACCTTTCTCCAGTGCCTGGCTCCCTCGGCGCTGGGGAACTCTCCTCCCTCTGCCGACATCAGCGCTGAATGCATTTCTCAATTCTTTCCTATGGACGTCCAGCGTCTTCTCACTGTGATTTTCACAGTGAGAAGCGCGGATGCGCCTCTAGCGGCTGTCAGTGAGACAGCGATTAGAGGTTGGATTAACCCTAGTGTAAACATAGCAGTTACTCTGAAACTGCTATGTGTTCAGCTGCAGGGTTAATCCTAGATGGACATGGCACCCAGACCACTTCATTGAGCTGAAGTGGTCTGGGTGCCTATAGTGGTCCTTTAACTCTTTAAGGACACATGACATGTGTGACATGTCATGATTCCCTTTTATTCCAGAAGTTTGGTCCTTAAGGGGTTAATGTCATATATAACTTCTTAGATTTAAAAAATAAAACTGTTGTTGTGATAGCCTCTCTCCTTTCACCATTAAATTAAAATATGTTATTCGGCTGTCTTCACTAATAAAATATAGAGAAAATATAGGGTTTTTATCTAGATACTCACAAGGAGTTCCACTTAATTGTAGCAAGCTAAAATCCAAATGACAAATTAAGGCTAAATTAGACAAGCTGTGGTTATACCTTAGTTCGCGAGTATTTCCAGATTTCCGATAAAATAGCTGAATTGGTAAAATTCTCCTAGTCAAACATGTTTAAAATTAGTAAATTTTTGGCCTAGCAATTGAATTTCACTTTGAATTATCTTTGTAAATTCTCACAATTCACACCTGAAATTTAAGAAATGTAAGAATTGGGGAAGGTTGCCTGACTGTTCACTGGCTGTCTAAAATATCCCACCCCTTGACAGGAGCCATTTAAACAATATAATCTATATTATTCACTTTTCCTGTCAGTAGTTTTAATGTTGTGGCTGATCAGTGTGTAGATAAATAAAAATCTACAGCAATAGTTGATTTTTACAGATTACCTTTGACATGGTCTCTTGCAATTTAAAGAAAACTCCAGGTGTTGTTCACCCCATTTATTAAATAAACGATTGAGTTAAAAAAATTGAAATTCCCTAATTTGGAGCTTCAGCTGGGAACAGATAGTATTTAAAGTGTTTTAGTCACTTCTACTGCCCCACATTTGTTCCATGAGAGCATTAAGAATGTGTTATGAACTGCATTGCTAATTTGTACATTTGCAGGCGTATCAATATTCATTCAGTTACAAATCACATTGAACAGCAGGGGAAAATGAGCTTAAAACACAACTTTTAATGAATCTGCATTAAAATCCATGTAAACCTCAGACTACTGAACGCTAACAACAATATCTACAATTGAAATCTGACTGCAGATCACCAGGGCTCCATTACCTTATATTTTATCTGGATATGGTATAATTTAAAACTCAGCCTCGTTAGTATAATACATTAGGGAATGTTGCTTCTCCCCAGGATTCAGCTAGTCTCAGCTTTTTACTGTTTCCATTTGTAAATAATCCTTTATTCTGATGTTAAACAATATAAATAATTATATGAAACAAGAATCCAGGCTTATGTTGTTCAGCAACCGTGAGTAGTTTCCTTTATGGAAAAACATGAATGAAACGACTAGCAAACAGCTTCATTCATGTTTTTGCACCCACTGTATAGGTTCTCTCATATAAAACGAGAGCCATGTTTGCCATGTGCATATAATTAACAATCTTGAATGGGCAATAGGAGAACAGCTTCCGTAGCAATCTTTTTACAAGGTGAAGGGTATATCATTGCATAATATTTGCATTTAAATGCATAAATATAAGATGACAGCAGACACGAGCAAGATGAAGCTTTTACCCTGGTACTTTAGAAGCCCCTTTAACCCAATTGATAGATAAAAACAGATGTTACTATTTCTACATACAGATGTTTCTCGATTAATCAATCTCTTAAGGATTTAGAACTGGCCTGAGATTTGAGCAGGTATTGCAATTAGTATATTTCACAGGCCTGCAGCAAACTTAAAATATCATCTAATTTGATCTGGTGAAATTTTAATGTGAATCCCAGCTATTGCTTGTACAGATCACAAAGTCCATCTTAAAAAGACAGCCGTAATAAAAATACCAGTCTCCCTCAGGATATATTCCACATGTACATGTATCTGTCCATGAACATACGTGAGATCAATAATTTTACTTACGCAGTAAGGAGAGCAGCAACATGGAGTGGCAAAAGCTTTAGAATTAGGTAAAAAGGAGATGCCCCTGGGGCTGGGGGAATATATTCTATATAAAGGAGAAATGCAATTAATGGGTTACTCCAAGAACTACTTTTTCTTTTAAAAGCAGTTATGGTGATACGAGTCTGGATTTGCAGCGTTTCAGCTTGAAATCGCAACAACATACTGAGTTATCTGCATGTTTGTGCCGGAGGCTCGTTACATCTCCGGCACACGTGACTGACAGCCTGGAACTCTGTTCCGGATAATCAAATGTCTGCTCTGTGCAAAAAAATCTGCCTGTCTCAACATGCACTGCACACTGGCATCGGAAATTAACATTTGTCTCCCCTACCTCCTTCACTAAAACGCTCCCCGCCTTCCTATACCCTCAGTTATTTTTTTTCCTCTAACTCCTTCCCTCCCTATTCCCTTCACCACCTCAGTTAAACAGTCCAACTAAAGATTTCTCTATGAGAAGCCTTTTATTGGATCTTGCAACAGCAGCTGTGACGTCAGACAGCAGAGTGCTAAGCAGCGCCGGGAGACTTGCCTGACACTGGTGGACCTAAACAATAAATCTGAAAGACTCAAAACCGTGGTCTCTCAAATCACAATCTCCCCATTCAGAATAGGGAGTAAAAAAGATTCAAACCTTTTTCACTCACTTTTCTGAATACTAATGATAGGCTGAGAGAGTGAGCATTACAGCAGCACCCGAGGAAGCGGAGGGGCAGAGATATCGAGCACCAAGACAACACCTGGAAACTCCTCGCACCATAACAACTTCCTTGTGACGAAACAGTTATGGTACACGGAGTGTCACTTTAAAGGACCACTATAGGCACCCAGACCACTTCAGCTTAATGAAGTGGTCTGGGTGCCAGGTCCAGCTAGGATTAACCTTTTCTTCTATAAACATAGATGTTTCAGAGAAACTGCTATGTTTATAATAGGGTTAATCCAGCCTCTAGTGGCTGTCTCACTGACAGCCGCTAGAGGCGCTTCCGCGCTTCTCACTGTGAAAATCACAGTGAGAAGACGCCAGCATCCGTAGAAAAGCATTGAGAATGCTTTCCTATGGACTGGCTATATGCGCGCGGCTCATGCCGCACATGCGCATTCAGCCGATGACGACAAGAAGGAGGAGAAGAGGAGAGTCTTCCGCCCGTTGCTGGAAAAAGAGTTAAATTTAACCCCTTCAACCCCCTAGAGCCCGGCGGGAGGGGGGGACCTAGAGACCCTATAGAGCCAGGAAAACGAGTATGTTTTCCTGGCACTATAGTGGTCCTTTAACTTCTTTACGCCAGGTGAGAGGTAAGAGGGTTTGAGGGTTAGTGGCAGCTAACAGCAGCAGATTTGGAAACCAGCTAGCAACTCCCTTAGAGATTAGCGAGAGCAGTCGGCCGCTACTTTTCAGTAATGGCAGCCAGTAACTTTCTGTCGCCACTGCTAAAATGTTGCAGATGGAGAACAGCTGCTACTTGCTAACAGCAGTGACAGACAGCTTAGAGAGTGGCAACAGCATTGGAGAAATGACCTTTGTATTTAAACTAGTTAGAGAACTTAAACATGTTGAATAATGTTTTAGCATCAATTTTTCAGTTCACTTGTCAATCCACTACAAATTACCGTAGAATAATTCAGCGTTTTAGGAACCTAAAAAAAAACAACATATATATTATACTTTCCAATTTTCTTTTCTTTTCAGCATCATTACATCATGCTTGATGGTTTTTTTTTCTTTGGTGCCAGTTAAACATGAAATTTTTAGTGATGTAACCGCTCTCATCAGTCTTTTACTTTCCTCAAATTACACTTTTGGGGCGAGGGATTTTTCTTATTGTTGTTGTTTTTTTTAAGCGTGCGCTTAATGGTCCAGTAATGAGCATTTGTGAATAGTGCTGAAGATGTACATTGCAGTAGATGGCACAGTTGATCTATAAAATATTTACTGCCAATCAATTTATGGAGTAGACCTGGCGCTATATGTTTAAGATGCGATCCCTCGTAGGACAGAACTGAATTAATTCCGGCAGAGGTTCAATGGGTCACTGCTAGATGATTGATTCAGGTTTTCATTTTTCTCTCCACATGCCATCTGTGTGAGCACATTTTTATTAATGGTTAAAGCTAAACATTTCAGAGGGTTTGATTCCGTTTGGCTAACTCACAGATAAGCTCTGCCTCTTCTTTATTAGACCTTTATCTGGAACAAACACGAACGTAAAGCGAACCTGTCATGCCAGTTTAAATTATCTTCATTTACTTTCATATTCTAAGATATACCAATTATTATAAATATCAAATATTTTTATACCAAGCTTTCTTTATCATTTCACTATCACCATAGACATAGCTTATTATAGTATTATGGTGTTAGAAGGCTAAAGGTTTAGTCCCTCCATCTTTTGTCAGGCTGTTTTTAGGCGAATAACTGTAGGATACCCCAGGCACCCAAAGCCAATAAGCACTGCCAGTGGCATCATCATGGGGAAATTGATTTCCTTATTATTTATCCAAAATTATGAGATCGAGTGCAACGAGAGACTTTGAGAGTTGGGGTATCAGAGGATTTTCTCACACTGAGCAGCCATTAACACTTCTGACAAAGCCAAAAAGCTATTAACCCTTTTAACACTACATAATTGAAACAGGGAGCCTTATAGTATATAGAAAGTATTTCAGCAATTCCAGAAATGGTATAATTTAAGTTATAAACATGATAGAAAAAAAAACACACATTGATAAAGATAGAATTACTGTGCTATACTGAGTAGAGCATAGCAAAAGACTCAACATAATGTGAATAATGTAATGATGATTGCTATATCTGCCAAGCTGATAAACACTGCAATTAACTGGTTCAGATCTATAAACTATCCCCAATACAAATGACTGCAATGAAAACCATAGAAGATAACAACACACAGAATATAAATTAATATGATTCCAGATAGATTTTTATGTGTTTTCATAAGTAACCTAGGACAAATCGTCACTTTCCACATTAAAAGTCTCAGCAATGTGGCAACAGTTGATCGGTAAGAAATGAAGATGGTTAACAAATATTTGTATTTTATCATTTTGTACTAGGGACATATGACTGGACTGTTATTATTCACTGAATATTACATTTGAATTGCTTACTAGGAACCAACTCTGGTATCAGTCAGGCTCAGACAATGTATCGGGCAGGCATTCCAACAATCCCTACTTCGATGGGACAATCCCTAATTCAGAGGCCTGTTCTAATTTTGTTTCCTGGTGTCCCACATCTGAGGCACAAGGGAACTGTCCCTAGGCAGCACAGTGTGAGTAAATCATTAGATGTAGAGCTTTTACTACAGGACCACCAGGATTCATCATGTTGCCTTCACTAGCCCAAGATAAGCGACAAGGAAAGGGAAATAAATATTAGATTTTATGTTTTTTACTTTTTATTTGATTTTTTTTATTTTTTTTATACCTGCTCCTCAAAAGCCTTCTCTATATCCCCTAAATACCTAAGCCTTATCCCCCCCCCACACACACACTACAGCCTCATTCGCAACTCTCAAGCAGCCTCTCCTACACAAGAAACTCCACACACATAACCCCCAAAGCAAAATCCCCAGACACATACAACCCCTCAGGCAGGCTCCTCACACACACAAAACCCCAAGTAGTGTACCCAACACACACAATCCTAAAAGCAGCCTCCCCCACACAAGCAGGTATCCACACACTCAACACACACAAGCTGCCTACTCCACACATGCAACTTCATAAGCATGGCACAACACTATTACAACTCTGTTCCTCTTTTGGGGACACCAGAGACACGCTACTAGCAAACGCAGAACAAGCGTGTCATTAAATTTGCTTCCATTGCATTAACCAAATACAGGGCATTTTCCTTATGAAGGCTCCTTAGCTGGGCTTTGTGTATGTGCTGCCCTGGGGGCATGAAACTGACATGCACACTTTGGGTGGGGTGCGTATCATTGATGATACAATATGCTCCCTTTGGCCATGCTCTGCCTTTAAATGCCAGGCCAAGTTTTTGTCCCAGTCCTGGTGCTGGTATACGCATGTGTTAGTTTGCATGGGAAAAGATTGAACCCTGGTTCTAGAATTCCACAACGTGGCCCTAGGTTTGCAGTAGTAGCACAGACTGGATCTGGGTGCACAGGTGTGCGTTGTTGGTAGACAACGAGCAAATGTTCAGTAGTAGCAGAGAGTCAGTCTGAGTGTGTACTCAGCGTAAATATAAATACACAATGCTAAAAATGGTCCTATGCTTTTAACTCTACTCCATTACGTGACATAATGTTTCGAGTATAACCTACGCTTGCTGTCACTCATGGGTGTCCACAGCATAAGGCACAGGGTGCAAATGCCCTCCTCAAAATTTGCATTTCCCTTCATATAAAACAGTGACACTACACATTATGGCTTTCTCTCCCTTTGGAAAATTTCTGAATCAATGATTTTCCTTATTTGTAGCGTGTTTAGACAATAATTCTCATAGGAAGATCGGAGTGAGCTTAAGTGACAGCAAGACGAGACAGTGGAGACAAGGAACCACCTAAGAGATTTGCCTTGACGTGGCAGGTGGGCTTACATCTAATGGCCATTGAAGTGGAATTAAAAACCTCCATTTATTTAAATATGCATAGGGATTTAGGGTAGTGCGCAGGTAACTTTCTTCTTTGCTTTTATTGTATGTATTGGGGATGATGTGTACTATGGTTGTTGCTGCAGCCCAGGAGTAGTGGGAGTTTATGCACAGGACTTATATTTGTGTATTTGTTGGGAGCTGTTCAGGCGTCGCAGGGGGAGCTGTGATGGCAGCCGGAGGGAGACCTGTGCTGTCACTGCTCTGCAGCCCCACCCTCACGCGCTACTTAATGAGACCGGGGCCGTAAAATGACGTCATATTCCGGCCCTGGTCTCTTGAGCTGCACGCTGGGGAGCAGAGCAGTGGCAGCACAGCTCCCCCTGCGGCCGCCATCACACCCAGCTGTCTGCTCTGCACAACAGGTAAAAATTATGTGTGTCAGTCTGTCAGTGTGAGTGTATGTGGGTGTGTCTGTCTGTGTCATGGTGTGTGTGTGTGTCTGTCAAGGTGTGTGTATGTGTGTCTGTCAAGGTATGTGTGTTTCTATCAAGGTATATATGTGTGTGTGTGTCTATCATGATGTGTTTGTGTGTGTTTAAAAATAGTGTTTTTACTCACCTTTTTCTTCCCCACACCGTGCTGGTCTGTGGCTGAATGCAGGGTGGTCGTTGTTCGTATGTCGACCACGAGGCGGCCGCCATTTTAAACCATGTGAAAGACCAGCGGTGTTCGGCGCAGATTCTATGGAACTAAAAACGGACACTCTTTCTGCCGAACACCGCTGAAACCCGCAGACCACCCTTCTCAGTCGACAAGGCATGCGAACACCGGCCGTTCGGGAGTTTGGATTATACGAATGGACTTAACCCAGATAGCCATCCCATGGAGTCAATCGTATACCTAAAGACTGTAATAGACTTTGACTCCATGGTTATTGAACTGTGCGAATGGGATCTGAGCGCTATTCGCTAAGAATATCTATCTGGGGATACATTGCACGAATGTAATATGTTCGGTAGTTGTGTAATTATTTATTTTCATGTGTTTTTTGTGTCTTACTTAAAATGGCGATTTACCTCTGTCCTAGAGATAATTGAATTACTTCTCAATTATCTCCAGGGCAGAGGGGAGGAAACCGGGATGCATTATAGGAATATTTTGTGCCTGTATGTCTGAAAGTGACATATGTCTGTCATTACAGTCTCCCATTTGGTCCCCTAGGGGAGTGTCCACCAAGTGGGAGACCTGCATAAATACGGGTGGGTAGCCCACAGTAAACCCAGTTCTTGTTTTACCCTCAATGCGGAGCGTGGTCTCGTTATTGGGGGGGATTTATTACCGATGGATAGAGACTGATTACTGGAACCGTAAGCCGCTTGGAGGATATTTGTTCGGCGGTTAGCGACGATTCGTGGATTATTGTTCGGGAGTTTGGAGCATTCTTACGGATCCCATTCGTGAGATTACCGCTTTCCCCTGGTTGTGGTTCATACGCTGAATTCTATATGAACGGAGATGGCAAGATTGTGGAGGGGAAATCTCAACTAAACGGCGGTTTCACTCCTAGGTCTCCGGGGTGTCTTAACAATCAATGAGACTGTTTGTCTATGAGGCTGTGTATCAATGAGCTTGCGTGTCAGTGAGATTGTCTGTGTCTGCATGTGAGTATGCTTACTGTATAATTAAATGTTTTACTCTGAAAGTACCAATATTTTTTATTAGACAAGGCAATATATATTTGAGAGATATGTATATGTAATCCTCAATCATCTGGGGTGGCAAGGTATAGCCTTACATATTAAATGCGACAATAGTGCGCAGGTAACTCTTTTTTTCTTTGGTTTTTATTTTATTTATTTTATTACATACCTTGCTAACACAGTAGTCTGAGAAGGGAAAAGGAAATATGAAATGAATGCTATCACTTAAAAGTAGGTTGATGTTTAGGGACAACGAAGAACTTAAGTAAAAAAAAAAAAAAAAGAGGTAAAACGCTTGCAATGAAAAGTGACTTAATGCACCGGAGTTTTGTGCGGAAGTGTCGGATATGAGAGGCTTGGATTCATTCCTGGCATATTGATCCGAAGACAGTTTATGCATCCTGACATTCATAATCGCAGCAGTCTGGTGATTCTTCAGATTAATGGGCTCAGGGGCCGTTCATCTGTCTCTCCACATTAATTACTGAAGAGGTGTTTTTTTCAATGATTTACCTGACATAAGCCAATGATGAATCCTGCTGTACCTTCCGTCTCCCACTCCTTGCTCTTAGTTGAAGGGGTACAATAAATCAGAACAACACGCCCATCCTCCAAACCCTTAAGATGTGACCCTCAACCTAACATCTTTCAGTAATAAAAAATAAAAAAAAAGTGATGCACATTTGTCTTAACACATCACCAGACACTGGTCTTGATGCTGACCAAAGCTCTTAAATCGTTCACTTGTAGGAGTGAAAACAGGCTATTGAATAGATGCTTTTTTAAATACTATTTAGTTATCCTGAAAAATAATCTACTCCTAAATAAAATGAGCCCGTGTGACTGTTTATATATATCAAGGAAAAAAGATGAAATGCAGTGGAGATTAATTTGAATTCTGAACACTAGTTTATTAAAATACATTTTCTGTCCCATTTTGTATTTAGACGATCTATTGTTTATTTCCAGGCAGTGATGTATAAATAACTATCCTTCGCATAATTTATGCATGTAAAGGTCAAACACACAGATCATGCAACCAACACTTTCTTTTTAATACTGTACACACTTATAACACAATTTGCTTTGAAGAACGAGGAAAGCTTCACATTATTTTACTAAATGTTTCATTTTAGTTACGAAAATATTTCACAAAAATGACATTTGTTTGACAACTTCTACTGAGATAAATTTCCACCTGTGGGGTATGTCTGCCAAGTTGCAAAAACCCACTATTCCTGTTTGAACCACACACAATGCAGTTAATTCACTGAGGGGCATCGATACAATGTAGCAACCGCATGTGTTATTGCATGTAATCAGTCACTTGGATCCCCAAGTCACATATGCAATGAGTAGATAAGATGAAAAGCATACGGAAATTGCTGGGGGGATAACTGCACTAGTGAATCATATCAGACTTTCCATCAATGAGAGTGTGAGTAATAAAAATAATGTGAGGATAAGCATAAAAGTATCATAAATAAATTAATACTCCATTCTTATTGCACTCAGATGTGGTTCTCCTAGAAAGTATGTAACATTTAAAGGGAGTAAATGTAAAATAAAAGGGCAAATACACACATTTTGAGTAGCACTATAAACGGTCGACCTGATAACAAAAAAAGTGGATTAATATACATGCTATTCAATGCAGTGTACACTGTGGTACACCTTGCTGTAATACCATAAGGCACTCAGTGTTCCACATTCAGTAGTCCTCTGATTACAAGAGGGTTAGGGTGAGTTGGGTTTATGAGGTTCTTTTGATGACTGAAAGCCATGGGAGTAAAGTAGGGGACCAGGCACTGAAAGTGACGGCCAAAGAAAATCAGTTTTATTTCAGCAAACAAGCATAAACATTTCAAGATTGACAAAGACCTGGTCACGTCAAAACATTGCTGCTTGTTTGCTCTAATAAAACAGCTTTTTGGCAATCTCCTTGAGTGCCTGGGACACTATTTAATATGTGACGCGAGGCTTGGCCTTCCCCGGATCCGGTGCACCTTGGCAGCCTGGTGAGTGCAGTTTCCCTCGTCTTACTACCACTGAAAACCATGGGAGGACTTAAGGCAACACTAGAGCTTTAGGAATATAAATGGATATTCCGTTTAGGTGACTGGGCCAGTGCTGCCAGAGTTAAAAGGGTTGTTAACTCACATTTTTTTCCTCCTCAGTGCTCTTTGGGCAAACTCTACCTCTTGGCTAAAATCATCATGGTGATCATCCTATAAGAAAGCATTAGGAGGCTAATGCACATGCAAATCAAAATGCCGCACTGTGTTAAAGGTTTTACTCTGCTATTTTACGTAAGCATATCTAGTGCCTGTCATACTGCAGGGTTAAATTTGGGCACACTTCATTGAGAAGAAGTGGTGTGGGTGGCCATCGTGTTCCTTTAAAGGTGGCTGCCCCCACGGACCACAGGTAATCAATGAGAAGCCCTAAAAAGAGGCATTCCATTTCAGTACAAAATAATACAGAGCAAAATGGCAGTGATGAGAATATCCATACGTTTCTGCAGATCATGATAATGGATACGGTGGAGGTTTGGGGGAATTGTCAGTTGTCAGTTTTGAACATCTGATCTACAAACGTCAGAATACGTTGCTGACCATCGTGTACTGCTGTATTAGGAGAGCAAAATTGAAAAATGGTTTTGTTTTTTGGGACAGAGTGGGTGATCATACTCCGTAAAACCATTATTAAAAAATAAATAAAAATAAAGCATAACTAACATTAATCTAACCTACATATTGAAACCAATGTTTGGGTGCTTGTAACTAGACAGACAGATAGATGAACCCATATGTTTTTCTCTGTATGTCAATTAGTGTACAAAGCTAATGTAGGCATTTGCATAAAAATATTAAATTACACATTGCTCTATTTATTCAAAAAGTACTAAAAACGTGTTTAATTAATCTTTGCAGAATGAAAAAAATATAACACCTTCCAAACGAGTGTTTATTTGATGGCACAAGCTGTTCCACTATTGCATTAAAAGCAGAATTTTCCTATCTATCAGAACTAGATTAGAGGTTGTGGGGAATCAGAAAGCAGACGCCTCGAGAGGTACTGTAAACATATTTTACGGTTTTAGGTGTAATATTATCAGCAGTCATCGTTTTATTACACCCAAGAACATTAAGTCAGGAATGTGTGCAATTTGAATAATCAAACATTTTCCTTGAAAATGCTGCATACAAATGATTTAGTCTAATAAGACTATGTTTGTTTTTTGGCAATATAGCTATTGTCTCTTTTACATGTTTTTAAGTTCAGGGACCTCAGGAAAATTTAAAGCTTTGAGCTTTCGACTCAAACGCCTATTATTGCTATATATTTAGGTTAATATATTTTAAAAAGCCAATTTCAATAATATTAGGCCAGCTCTACAACATATCGACTGGCATAAACTCCTTAGTGAAAAAAACACCGAGGATAAATGGAAACTCTTCAAATAAATATTAGAAAGATACATTTCTCAGAATGTACCATTGGGTCATAAATATAAAAGAAACAAATTGAAACCAATGTAGCTAAGTAGAGAAGTAAAACAACAGATTAAAAATAAGAAAAGGGCATTTAAATTGGACAAATCAGAGGCATCCTATATAAGAAATAAGGAAGCCAATAATGCTTGTAAAAAGGCAATTAAAGTGGCTAAACTAGAAAATGAGAAATTGATAGCCAAACAATGCAAAAACAACACCAAAAATGTATTCAAGTACATCAATTCTAAAAGAAAAAAGAAAAAAAATGTTTTTTTCTTCAGTATCTATAAATGAGAAACCTGCTGGCAAAAGATTGCTGCAAAACATTTGCAGATGACGTGAGACAAGGTGCTACAGCAGTGAAAGAATATTTATGTAAATAAAGCTCCGGGGCCTAACAGTATTCACCCACGAGTACTTAGGGAGCTAAGTGGGGAAATAAGTGAACCTCTGTATTTAATCTTTCAAGATTATTTTGTTTCAGGTATTGTACCGGAGGATTGGAGGAAGGCAGATGTTGTTCCTATATTTAAAAAGGGTTAAAAATCCTTGCCTGTGAGCTTAACGTCTGTGACTGGAAAAATATTTGAAGGGCTATTAAGGGATAATATTCAGAAATTAATTGGGAAGAATTTTGTTATTAGCAATAATCAGCATGGTTTTATGCAACATGGGTCATGTCAAACTAACCTAATTGCATTATACGAAGTAGTAAGTAGAAGTATAGATCAGGGTGTTGCAGTGGATATGATCTACTTGGATTTTGCCAAGGCATTTGATACGGTTCCTCACAATAGGTTAGTCTTCAAACTAAAAGAAATTGATGTAGATGAAGATTTTTGTTCTTGGGTAGAACATTGGCTTAAGGATAGAGTACAACGAGTTGTCATTAATGGTAAATTTTCAAGCTGAACAAAAGTGGTAAGTGGTGTCCCACAGGTTTCTGTTTTGGGACCACTTCGATTTAACATATTTATAAATGATATTGCAATAGGCATTAAAAGACATGTTTTAGTGTTTGCAGATGACACAAAACTTTGTAAAGTAATAAAATGTGAGCAGGATATTGCTTTGCTGCAGAGGGATTTAGAAAGATTGGGGTACTGGGCACTAAAATTGCAGATTAAATTTATTGTAGAGTTATGCACTTCATGGTCAGGAATGCACAAGCAACTTACAAACTAAATGGTAGTGAATTAAGGATAACCCCACACGAGAAGGATGAAAATATAATTTTGCCTCTTTATAAATCACTGGTAAGACCACACCTTGAATATGCTGTGCAATTTTGGGAACCTGTTCTAAAGAAAGATATCATGCACTAGAAAAAGTGCAGAGGCGGGCTACAAAATTAATAAACAGAATGGAAGATTTTAGTTACGAATATAATATATATATTTAGAAATAAAAAGAAGGGGAGATACAGCGCTAACTCCAAAGGAAGCAGAGTAAGATCTGTTACTTGGATACCCTAATAACCCAAGAGGAACAAGGAAAAAAAAAACAGAAAAAAAAAAACAGAAGAAAAATGAATATAAAATCAACCAGTTATCCAGAAGATATTGGATTTCCCTCTTAAATAGCATCAACACGTTTCTACAATTTTGCAAACAAACAATTAAGGTATTATTGCTATAATAGTCCCTGTATGTAAATATACCTGTTCCATTGTAGTGGTTCCAAACAAGTGGTCTGAGATTCCAAAGCAGCCTAAACAAAAACTTGGTGCACAATACTCCAAGTGAGGTCTCACCAGTGTTTTGTACAATGGCATGAGCACTTCCTCTTTCTACTGCTAATACTTCTCCCTATACAACCAAGCATTCTGCTAGCATTTCCTGCTGCTCTATTACATTGTCTGCCTACCTTTAAGTCTTCAGAAATAATCAACCCTAAATCCCTTTCCTCAGATGTTGAGGTTAGGACTCTATCAAATATTCTGTACTCTGCACTTGGGTTTTTGTTTATTTAAATTCTTTATTTTTCAGTGTTTAGGGTTACAAAACCCTGGTGTAAGGTACCACCACAGCACTTCCAAGCTAATGAAAGAGGATACAGCGTAAACAACATCATGGCAATTAATAACAGCACAATTTATTTGTTAGCTAGACAGGCTAAACGTGGTCATTATAACCATGAGAGTAATGCAGGGAGGATGTGGTATAGTGGAGAAAGGGATTGTTCCCATGATAAAGAAAATTCCACTGGGTGTGAGCATCAGGTCATGTAAAGTGCCCACCATACCAGAGGGTAAAACAACATGTCAATAATTATCCAATTCTAAACATATTCTATGTATGCATGGTTATGGCTTTCTGCAGGCGAGTTTGTAGTTAAGAAAGGCAGGCTCTGCTAGGTATGTATATCAGGACTGCGTACAGTGATACACACAGGTATTAAACTGGGCTGATGTTGATAAGGTCTGTAGCTCAGCACCTAACAAACTGCCCTTCATTAGTAACTAGCTCAGCCTATGCCAGACATATAATGCACATTGAACCAGGTAGAGTGGGCACAGGTGACCCGTTTACCCGTACCCCCCAGTCCTCAGCAGAAGGGTATTTTGGCTTAATCACTTCACGTGTGTCCTGTTGAGCCGCATGCAAGGCCTTGTCCTGAGGTAAGCTGCTGGGTTTCACCCCGGCACAATGAGTATGGGCCTTCCAGGCGTGTGTGTGATGTGGTTTGTGTTGTCTCATGCTGATCTTTGACTTACAGGTTCCGCAACACGCAGTAGGACCGTGGTGCCGTAGTCTATGCCATTTTGGAGTTACCTTCTTTCTTTTCCCCACCAACAGCAATGTGTCAGGAACTCATTCAGCGGGTTTCAGCTCTGCTTTGAACCTATGCTGTCATCAGACTCTGCGGTCAGTGGTGGGTGAGGACAGGCACTGCAGGAGCTTGGGGGAAGCCGGCCACCCTGGCCCAGAAGTCTTGGCAAATCTTGTTGAATCTGGCCTCGAAGCTCCGCGCCCAATCCTGGCTCCCTGATTGCTGTAGTGGAGGCTTAGTTGCGGCGGCCATCTTTGCTCAACCACGCTGTTTTACCCATAGCAGGAAACTGGCTTTCCATTTGTGATGTGGTGAGTGTGTCCTGATAACCCCACCAGTCCAAAGGGGCGGCAGCGGGTTTTCAGTGGCTGTACTACGGGGTGTGCATTCCCAAGCGGAAGATTGGCCGTCTCTCCCAGCCGTTGGGTCCACAGTTCCCATAGGCCGCAGACCCTGCTAACAGGAAATTATAAGCAGGGATCGTTATTTTGGGGGACCCTCAGTGTCCATTTCATTAGAGATGCTGGCTGTGCTGTATTTTGAGCAATTTACCTCCCTCTTCATAGATTTGGCTGTAATCAAGCTTGGTTCGGCAGGAACTCCTAGAAAGAATGTCTGGCCAGCTTGCAGGTCAGGTCCTGCCCCCTCTGCCCTTGGGTTTTTACGTCCTTGGGGTTTTATGTCTGGCACTTATCCACATTAAATGTCAGTTGCCACAGCTCTGACCATTTTTCTAAATCATTTGCCATTTGGCTTATCCCTCCTGGAACATCAACCCTGTTGCAAATTTTAGTATCATCAGCAAAAAGGCATACTATACCATCAAGACCTTCTGCAATATCACTAATAAAAATATAAAAAGAGAATGGGTCCAAGTACAGATCCCTGAGGTACCCCACTGGTGACAAGTCCAAGCTTTGAATATACTCCGTTGACTACAACCCTCTGTTGCCTGTCATTTAGCCACTGCCTAACCCATTCAACAATATTGAAATCCAATCTTAAAGATTGCAGTTTATTGATGAGTCTTCTATGTGGAACAGCGTCAAAAGCCTTACTGAAATTTAGGTAAGCAATGTCTACTGCACCACCCTGATCTATTATTTTAGTTACCCAATCAAAAAAAATTATTTTGATTAGTTTGGCATGATCTCCCTGAAGTAAACCCATGTTGTCTCTGATCTTGAAATCCCTGTGATTTTACCTGTTCAACAATCCTATCCTTTAACATGGTTTCCAACACTTTCCCAACTAGTGAAGTAAGGCTTACTGGCCTATAGTTGCCCGACTCCTCCCTACTTCCTTTCTTGTGAATGGGTACAACATTTACTAATTTCCCATCTTCTGGGACTACTCCTGTTGACAATGATTGGTTAAATAAATCCGTTAATGGTTTTGTTCGTACACCACTAAGTTCTTTTAATAACTTTGGGTGTATCGCATCAGGCTCCATTGACTTATTTGTCTTTACTTTTGACAAATAGAACCTCTTCCTCTGTAAACTCACACTGAGGCCCCTTTCCTTCATTTTTACCTGTAAATACTGAACAAAAATATTAATTTAGGCAATCAGCTAGGCCTTTATCCTTTTCTACATACATTACTTTTTTTGTTTTTAATCTAACTAATCCTTGTTTTACTTTCCTTTTCTCATTTATGTATCTAAAAAATGTTTTATCCCGCTTTTTTTTTTACTGACTGTGCTATTTTCTCTTCTGTGTGTGTTTTGTAGGCTCTTATAATTTGCCTAGCCTCTTTCTGTCTAATCTTATAGATCTGTCTGTCTTCCTCACTCTGGTTTTTTTTTATAATTACTAAATGCTAACTTTTTGCTTTTTACTATTTTGGCCACATCTGCAGAGTACCACAGTGGTTTCTTAAATATTTTGCTTTTACGGACAAGCCTAATGCAATTTTCTGTTGCCTTCAGCAGTACAACGTTTAAATAGTCCCATTTCTCCGAGGCTCCATTTAAACTGCTCCAGTCTGACAAGGACTCCTTTACGCATATTCTAATTTTAGAAAAGTCTGTTTTTCTAAAGTCTATAACTTTTATTTTTGTGTGGTGTCACTGTTCTTATATTAAACCACACCGACTGGTGATCACTGGATCCTAAACTTTCACCTACAGTAATATCGGATACCAAATCTCCATTTGTAAACACTAAATCTAGTATGGCCTCCTTACGAGTTGTTTTCTCAACGAGTTGTTTTAGAGTCAATCCCAGTAGGGAATTTAGAATATGTGTGCTCCTGGCACAAGCAGCTATTTTGGTTTCCCAGTTCACATCAGGAAGATTAAAGTCACCCATGATGATAACTTCCCCCTTCATTGTCATTTTAGCTATTTCCTCAAATAGTAGATTATCAAAATCTATTTGTCCTGGGTGCCTATAAATCACACCTACACAAGTTACTGTGTGATTACCAAATTCTAAAGTTGCCCAAACCGACTCTATGTTTGCCTCACTAACTTTTATTAGGCTAGATTTTATGCTATCCTTCACATACAGAACCACCCCTCCCCCTTTCTTGCCTTCCCTGTTATACCATGTCTCAGTAACAGCGACTAAAATCTACATTATCCGTTGCCATTATTGCCACAAGTTCATGGATCTTATTCCCTAAACTGCGAGCATTTGTAGACATGACTCGAAGCTTATCATTTTTTAACACACTCGTTACAGTTACTTTCTGTATTTGTTTTGGGGGGCAATTGGATTGATGTTTTATCACCCTTTTGTCCCCCCCTCCTAGTTTAAATACATCCTAGAAAAAACTCTGAACTGGTACGGTAACTGTTTAGTAGTGGATATGAAGGTTCAACCACTAGTAAAGACTGCTCAATATGTTATTGGTGCTCAATTCCCATCAATTGAAGACATTTTTATTTTTGTAATTCAGAGGCTTTATTTGTATAATATGAGTAATCGGGGGGAGTGGGTACAGAAAGGAAGAAGGGGGTGGAAGGAAAGGGGGGTACATCCAGTTTCGTTTACAATGAATGGTATCACATTTATCACTCTTACAGTATAAACCATAGAATTTTTAGTTGTCAACCCTTTAGCATCTCCAGTAGACATCTTATGGGATCCTGCCCACATGAACCCTTTATTGAGGCAGAATCTTGTGTTCTGGTGGCGGCTGACTTGGCTTATACTTGTGTTATTTAGCGGTGAATATGTCATCCACCAAAAGGCCGCAATATTGGCATTTAAATCTAACCTCTTCTATATGGGTTGCTTGGCGATGTGTAAATGCCTAGGTGCTTATAGTATGTGGTGTTGTGTGGTATAGTTAAGGCTCGTAAACGTATCCCAGTGTATGCTATAGCTCTATGTCTGGTCATTGTCGTCTTTCCACTTCTATGTGCTTTGTAGTAGGTTGCGTCCTTTATGCTGGTATCTTTGGAGAACCACCGGTATATGTCGGTGTCATGTGCGATAAGTGTTCTGCTGTTGAGGTTTACGAGACAGTGTAAGTTAAATCTGCTGTGGAGTTGACCATTGCAAATATTGGGGTCGGTCTCTGTGTTACCTTGCAGTATGGCTAACAGGGCCAATTTAAGGCAAGAATCTTGTTTTATATCTTTTTACTTTTTAATTGAAGTCATTTATAACAGATGATGTGTTCGGAGAATAAGAGGAATCATTAAGGATACATTTTATCCTAATTATGATTTCTTCAATCTTCTTCCCACAGGGAAACATTAAAGCATTCTGTATTGTCGGATTTGTAGGTTTGGGAATAGTTTTGTTCCCTCTGTGGTGATGTCTTTGAATTCAATCTATAAACAATAGTTTCCTAGGAATGAAATTGTATTCATATTTAGTTATACTGGTTTGTTTGCTAGGAGGATACATTGGGCTTGTACCAGTCCTTGTATATCGATTGGTAATTTGCGCTTGGTGTATGTTTAATATATCATTTGCACTTTATATATGTGGCATTGCACCACATTTGCACATGGTCGTTGTGCTCACATTTTGCACTTTATATGCATTGTGTATTTTTTGCACATGAGTTATGTGTATACTCTTTTTCTGCACTTTAGTTATATGGTGTATGTGCTTACACTTTTCACTTTATGCATGTAGCCTTTGGGCTCACATGGATGATATATTGTTAAGGATTTGGTATTAATTTGCACTAAACATATTAATTGTATGATAGTTGGCGCACTTATTGCATAGGTATGGGGATTTTTTTATGGGATACTTTTTTTGTACTTGAATGTTGAATCTCTATATGGTGGCACTATTGAATGATTTCAATGTATTATTAGGCTTTAATTAGGCGGTTAAAATGAAGAAGGGTTGTATTGTTTAAGTACTAGGGGAATTGTGGTATTAGGTATAGACTGTAAAAAGCTTATACTGAGAGTACATTTTTATGTAGTATTTGTATTAATTGTTGCTACATTTCTGTTCAGAGGCAACTGTGTTTCATTGTCCTTGTATGTACATTGTACAGTTGTAATAAAGTTAAATCTGGATCATCCCCACCAAGGCTCAGGTGTGTTGAGGTCTGCGGTGGAATATGTCCCAGAAGTTTCTAGAATCAGAAATAAATTGAAAGCATTGTAAAATAAATATGTGGCCAAATATGAGCCAAAAAATTACATTATTTTACCAATAAAAACAAGACGTTAAAAAATCCACAGCGCATTAGTCTTTTTCAAGTGAAATTCAGGTGTACCTGGCTTTCTGGGTTATTTTGAAATAAAACGTTAAATTACATCACAGGTCATGTGATCTTTATTGGGATCACATGACAGAGTTTACACAAGTTAATTCCCTTATTTATATAATAAAACTAGTAAAATATTTGTAAAGAACAGTTAATACAAATACAGAGGGAGGAACAAGTGTGGAGTGATATCATAAGAGAAATAGAGTCACATGATGTGGATCGGGATGGCGCGTCAAATGATTCGGCAATGAATATTTAAAAGAAGAAAAACTACCACAACAAGAGGACAGTCTTAAATTAGAGGGGCAAAGGTTTGAAAATAATATTCGGAAGTATTACTTTACTGAGAGGGTAGTGGATGCATGGAATAGCCTTTCAGCTGAAGTGGTAGAGGTTAACACAGTAAAGGAGTTTAAGCATGCGTGGGATAGGCATAAGGCTATCCTAACTATAAGATAAGGCTGGGGACTAATGAAAGTATTTAGAAAATTGGGCAGACTAGATGGGCCAAATGGTTCTTATCTGCCGTCACATTCTATGTTTCAATGAAATTTGAGAATCAAATGAGAAAGGCGAAGAAATACAAATGCGGTTGAGGAGAGCGAAAGGGCCTCACTGTGAATAGCTAGGTCTTTGGTAAAGGGAATATGGAGCGAATGTTTACTTCCTTGAATATATAGGTCACAGTCGGAAGTTGTGTGACAGTTTGTGGCAGCCATACTGGATAAGGGCTGAATATTAAAAAATCCTATAGAAAAACTGGCAAAAACTTCTTGGACTATGAAGTTAAAAAAATATGTTACAAATACAAAAGAGGGGGCCTAAATAGATAAGATAATTGATAAGAGAAAATAGGACTAATGGGTTGCAGATTATAAACAATCTGCCTCCCAAAAAGACCTTGTATCTTTATGTGAAAAAAGCTACTCTGCAATTATAAATATAAAAGTGGAGCGCAGAGAGCAAAAAACGAAAAACTCTTTATTAATCCCTCTTGGGGGAGAAACACACAGATACTAAACAAACAAGTAATAAAATTAGGATCTAACTGGATAGAATCGACTAGTCCAAAAATAATAGTAATATGGTCAGAAGAAATGCTATAAGTATGTGTGTGGCAGAATTGCCATAAATAGTAGCAAATAAATATGAGCAAAAGGGGGGAGATACATTAAATGTAGCAAACTGAAGATCTCTAAATGCAAAAGTAAATAGACTCTATAATTAGAACAAAGAGTATATCAAGTGCATAAAAAATATATGTGCAAAGATCTACCAAAATACGTTTGCAACATTGCAGGAAAAGAGCCTGCAGTCTAAATAGCCAGTAATATAAATGTTAAACGAACTGCCTAAACAGCTGTAGGAGATTTGGGGGAAGGAGTCCCTAATATCATGCTGGTAATAGACTACAATCAAATCCCACCATGTATGTGGCAGAGTTGCCATAAATAGTAGCAAATAACTATGACCAAAAGGGGGGAGATACAATAAATGTAGCAAACTGAAGATCTCTAAATACAAAAGTAAATAAACTCTATAATTAGAACAAAGAGTATATCAAGTGCACAAAAAATATGTGCACAAAGATCTACCAAAATACGTTTGCAGTCTAAGTAGCCAGCAATATAAATGTTAAGCAAACTGCCTAAACAGCTGTAGGAGATTTGGGGGAAGGAGTCCCTAATATCATGCTGGTAATAGGCTAGTATCTAATCCCACCATAAATGAATGATAGGACAGTCTGAAAACAAAATAGAATCCTAATTAAAATCATCATCCGCTTTAGTAAAGTGCCCAACGCGCGTTTCGGCGAAGCAAGTCGCCTTTATCAAGAGCAATTTGCAGACTGAAGGGAGCCTCTTGTTAAATGTGTTTAAAGCTCCACCCATAAGCATGATGTAACCATTGTTGTCCAATCAGGAAATAGGGGGCGGAGAAAAGTACCAAGCTCAACAGGAGTGAAGCTAATTGTAGATTTAACCCTCACATAACCAAAATGTGAATGGAAGCTAGCACATATCTTCTATCTTCATAGAGTGAAGGCACAAAATGTAAAATGTAAATGTAGCTAAACAGAAGAGCTGGCGAAAGTAGCGTATAGATGAACATAACGCTACAGGGTAAAACAAATGGAGCCCATTTAGGGAACAATTCCCTAGTAATCATGATAAATATTGCAACACTGGCACTACATGTATGAGTATGTCACACAGTGTAGTTATAAAAAGGGTAATTTTATAACTTCAGCACTTTTTACATAAGGCAGGAACAGGGGTCCTATGCAACGAGTGTACCTTTAAATAAACATGCAAGAATCAGTCAGTATGTATGTCAGCAGCTGCACCGAACCAAAGTGAATGCAGACAGACGCTCACAAACAAGATTTCTGCCCTAAGCTCTGGCTCCATTTTCAAATGTGAAATACATTAACACTCAATAAAATGTTCTGTAGGACATTTATTCATTGATTGCATATTTTAATAAGCAGGGAAACCATTTTTTTCTTTTTAAGCGGCACTATTTGTTATATGAAATTTCATTTTATTGATTAAGTGTGTAATGGCAAGCAATTATCCATTTTTCAGGGGAAATGACAGTACATTTTATTATGTCTATATATATATATATATATATATATATATATATATATATATATATATATATATATATATTTATTTATTATATATAAAACATGACTTTAAATTATCTGTTGCTTTTCTCTAAAAAAAATATATATTATAACATAAAACGCAGGAAATATGTCCAGATTAGATTTAGTTTACTGAAGACACAAGACTTATTATTATTATTATTATTATTATTATTAACTATTTGGAATAAATCATTATTTAGTTACATGAGCAGCATTGCATTAGTGACAACATGTGACTTGGTGGGGAGTCAGATATTAAGATGTTTAGTAACAATATGGTTACAGTGCATGATAGACAAGATAATTATGGGACAGAGATAGTCCAGTATACCCACTTATTGTTAGGGTGTACACCTAGGCATTTAGATTTAATAACAGAATATTTATTGAAAAAGTCAAGCCTCAAAAGAGTAATTTCTATTCATCAGACAAGCTAAAACTATATTTTTAAGTACTGACTGATCACTTAAATAATTAAAAACGCAAAACAGACAGATATTCATGATGCAGCTATTGAAAGACTTGTCTGAAATTCCAAACTCCGAAATGCTATATCAAAGAATCACAAGTTTAATTCGCAGGAAGGCAGGGCCACACACTATGCCTTGGGATACACTGGAATCACCCCCCTCCCCCCACATTTAGAAGTACGAGGTCCCAATAAAAGGAAATATGTCTTAAAGCAGGGGTTGGTACAGGCTGAGGCACAATGACGCATGATGGCAACGAGAATATCCGGACAGAAGATGCATATGGTACGCTTAACTTACCAATGAGCCAGGAATTGTGTGAAAGGGCCCCAAGGTGTGTTTCCCAGCGATGAGATGCAGACCAGGGCACTTTAAACGGTGGAGAGGCATTGGAGTAATTAGATTGTTTAAAAGGCAGCGAGATATAGCTGTGGTACTAGGAGGAGAAAAGATCAGGCCCCCACCGAATTATTTGGGACCATGAGAGGCAGAGTTACGAAATACCGACAAAAGGGGAATAGAACCAGAAATACCGACAAAAGGGGGGAAAGAGAGCCAGTAGGTGAGGGAAATACCAACGCATTGATGGACAACCCAGAGGTCAATTCAACTAAAGAGAGGCGCGTAGGCGACGGAGCTCAGGGACCCACTGTTCTTCCCAACGTTGATCATGGCAGGGATGTGGGAACATGTTCCCCACAAAATTCTGGCAATTGGTAAGACCAGAGTTTCTTTGCATCGGACAGAGTCCAGATGCGTTTTTTTCTTTTCTCTCTTTTCTTCCTTTGTCTTTTGTCCTATTCTGGGGGGTCGCGGGGGTTGGTAGTGGTGCGGGGTTGCCCAGGAACGTAGCAGGGTGTGAGATGGAAAAGAAACAACGACAGGGTTATACGGCAGACACGAACATAACACACAATGGAGATTACATCACCTCCTTGACCGTTAAGGGTCTTAACGTCCCTAGAAAGCGCCGTCTTGTGCTTAAAGAACTGAAAAGGATTAAATCGGACATAGCATATGTCCAAGAGACCCATTTGCCAAAACAGGCCAAGTTTAGGCTGAGAGACCACACCTAAGCCGGATCATATGAAGCCAGATCCCATCGCAAACGTAATTGGGTGGCGATCCTTATTAAAAGCAGTTGTCCCTTCCAAATGACTGCTCAAGAGGCAGACCCAGAGCGTCGCTACATTATCGTTTCAGGTACCCTACACTCACATACCATTCATCTGATAAATATATACGCGCCGAACCAACCGGATCCTAGGTTTTGGAGCATGCTCCGGGAAAAACTCTCGGCGCTGCCCCACGGCATGATATTCATGGAGGCAGATTGAAGTCAAAGACTTCATAGCTGAAACGGGGATGGTGGATGTATGGCGAGCTCACCACCCGGGGGACAAAGACTATTCGTTTTACTCAGCCCCCCATGGAACGTACTCGAGGATAAACCTCTTCTTGGCTAACGCATTGGGCATGTCTCAAATAGTGGGGTCAATGGTGGGTAACATATCTTGGTCAGACCACGCAGACATGTCTATCACATTGGGCAACCTATGTGTAGCATCTCCATGGACATGGAGACTGAACATGTCTTTGCTACGGGACCCGGAGTTAAAAGAACAGATTCAGAAAGAGATAATAGAGTACTTCAACTTGAACATCACCCCGGAGGTGAACGGTGGTGAGAGGGACCCTGATCAAATTGGCCACCAGAAGGAAGAAAATGAAACATCAGAAACTGGAGACCCTACTGGGACAACTGAGAACCCTCGAACAGAAACACCAAACTGCGTCAGATGAGGGAACCTACAGGCAACTGGAAGCAATGAGAAGAGGCATCCGTACACTATTACTGGATGATACAGCTAGATCCATGGTTTGGTCAAAACGGACATACTACGAAAAGGCTAACAAAATGGACACTCTGGCTAGGACACTACGACCCAGGCAGGAACGGTCTTATGTCACAGCCATCAGACATCCTGACGGCATGACAAAATCGAAACCGGCTGAGATAGCTAGGGTGTTTTTTATAGATTTTTATAAAAGGTTGTACAACCACACAGGACATAAGTTCCCACGAGGAGCATGAAGAGGATCGTATACTTAAATACCTAGACAAACTAGGGATGACCAGACTGAACAGAAAGGCAGTAAGTAATCTGGCGGCGGATATCACCGAAGATGATGTGGACAAAGCTATCTCGAGTTTGCAAGGTAACAGAGCACTAGGACCAGATCAATTTGATGGAACATATTACAAGACCTTCAGGGGAGAAGCTCACACCTCAACTGGTGCGACTTTGATAACCCATGGTGGGGAGGACAACTGGACCATGACATGTCTCTAGCTACCATCGTGTTACTGCCCAAACCAGGAAAAGATCCACTTCAACCCGAAAATTATATGCCCATATCGCTAATTAACCATGACCTGAATATTCTAGCGAAGATACAACTGGACAGATTGAACCCGTTGTTGAAGTCGCTCATCCATGCAGACCAGGTCGGTTTTATCCAAGGCAGGCAATTGTTTTAAAATACCAGGAGGAACATAGATTTGATTTGGAAACAAGTGGCTACTGGGATGCCCACTTTAGTGGTATCCATAGATGCAGAAAAGGCCTTCGACCGGGTCCAGTGGCAATTTCTGTTCTCGGTATTGAGGAGTATGGGCTTCCCGGAAGGATATATAACGATAACGAGAGCGATGTACCATAATGTGCGGGCACAGGTACAGATAACAGGAGCCCCACTGAACCCTTTTAGGCTATACAATGGAACCAGACAGGGGTGCCCTCTTTCCCCCCTCCTCTTTGTATTGGCATTGGAGCCTTTGCTACAAGCGATACGTCGGCATCCGAACAGAGGTGTTAGAGTGGGTTACAGAGAATTTACGGTATCGGCCTACGCGGACGATGTCCTCCTGACCGTTACGAACCCGACGGAATCGATGTCAGCATTACAGGAGGTAATAACAGAATACGGTAAGGTATCAGGATACAAAGCAAATATCCAGAAGTCCAGTGCTCTTCCAGTCGGTCTCTCGGAGGCCGATACTGCTTGGATTCGGGAGACCTACCAAATCCGGATGGAAACAGACTCCCTGAAATACTTGGGGATTCATCTGACAGCAGATCCCGGACGTATATATCCTGCTAACTACGTTCCCATGATTAGAGCGTTGATAAGAGACCTAGAAAAGTGGATGGATAAACCTATCTCTTGGATAGGATGGATTAATTCTGTGAAAATGAACATCCTTCCACGCATATTATTCTTATTTCAGGCATTACCTGTCCGCGTTGCAAAAACTCAACTGATTCCTTTACAAAGATCTATAGGGGATTTTATTTGGCAGAACAAGAGGCATATAATTTCCAAACAAATACTGTATAGACGCAAAGACAGAAGGGTTTGGGCCTCCCGAATCTATATTTCTACTATCTCGCGGCACAATTAACGCAGGTGGCCATGTGGCACTCCCCGCCGGAAGAGAGAAGGTGGGTGGAAAGAGAGTCTATGATGGTGGGGTTGGATGTTCCCCAGTTCATGATGTGGGTCCCCAAGGAACATAGACCTGTAATACGTGTGACTTGTCCAGCCATACTCAACTCGATCCAAATATGGGATGCATGTAATACCAAATATGGGCTGGCATCATCCCCCTCCCCTCTGACTCCAATACTTAGAAAACGAGAGTTTCTGCCCGGAATGGCCCCCATTGACTTCCAAAATATAGAAAAAAACATACTACAATGACTCCACTAGTTATATCAAAATGGAGAGGTCATCCAATTTGCAGATCTCCAACAAGGCAATCACTTAACCCCGTGTGTTTTTTTAGATATGTTCAGATCCGTGACTTCGCAAGAAGACCACACCTTAAAACAGCAGCCCTGGGAAGGCTAACCTTCTATGAGAGGCTTTGCCTGTTGGGGCGGCCCCCAAGGGTATGATCATGCTTTTATATGCCCACCTCAGTGCAGAAAATGGAGAATGGGGAAGACTGACATATACAGATCAATGGGAGTCGGACCTAGGGGAGGTTTTGGAGGCAGTTGAGTGGCAGGAGATATGGGAGGCGAATGCCACCGTTTCAATAGGTGTCACTCTGCAGGAGCAAACGTGGAAAACCATGCTTAGATGGTACACCACGCCGGTAAAGCTATATAAAATGCATAAAATGGACAATGATGACTGTTGGAGGGGTTGCGGAGCCCGTGGAACATACATCCACATGTGGTGGGAAAGATATGTAGCTTCTGGAGGACCATGGAGGATCTGCTGAAACAGACGTTTGACCGGCCCCTGGGCATGGACCCGTGGATCTACCTGTTAAATAGATCACTGGACGGATGGACTAGGAGAGAACAGAAATTAGTACATAAAATAACTCTGAGCGCACGCTGAGCAATAGCGACCGCATGGCTCTCACCAGAGGGCCCAGAATTCCTGGGGGTAATATCTAGGATCAGAGAATGTAGAATTATGGACGACCTGACAGTGAGAGTAAGAGGGACGATAGCGGCATTCCAAAAAATTTGGGAACCATGAGACAACAGTTTAGTGGGTTCGAGCGGAGACTGACAGGGCCTGGTTTTTGGATGTCAGACCCGAATTAGTAATAAAAGACCCCTCCTCACGGGGGACATAATTATTGCGCTACCATTGGGGGGGCCTCTGCCATCCCCCTTACCCCCCCCCCTTTGCTCACCCTTTCCTGACTCTATATCTTCTTTCATTTCTTTTTTTTAGAATTTCATACTTTTCCTGTCTCATCTTGTTTTTTGGTCCTTCCCTGGTTTTTCTCGGGAATGAGACCTTTTTTCTTTTTCCAGGCATGATCACACTGTCAGAGGAACAAGGAAGCTCATGAGTTAGATTAGTTATTGAATAGCATGGGCTACTCATATCGCCTAAATGCCTGTCCTTATGAAAATATAAAAACCCTCAGTTGACGGCAGGTGCCAATGGTTTTTAAGGAATGGGCATGTATTGTATTTGTTGAACTGTGAAAGCCCAAAAGTTAATGTACACTTGCTATGTCTATTGAGTGAAAAATAAATAATAATAAAAAAAAAAAAAATATATATATATATATGTAAAAAAAAGAGAAAGAGAAAAGGTGGCGCTAAAATCTAGTAAAATATCAGAAATTTGACTGTGTTTAGTCACTAAATGTTTAGTCACTAAATAACACAAACACAAAGGTTATAACTGGAGATAAGGTGATTGCGCACACATTGGTAAATGGTTTTCTTCTTTTTAGTGTACAATCTCAAGGTTCTGTAAATATAAAAAACAACATAGGGCAATATGTATCAACACAGTATGTACAATAAAATCTTGGAACACTCACAATATTTAGAGCCTTTATGAGTTGGCACTAGACTGTAAAAGCAGGTACATCAATCAGATGTAGATATGGAGATATATATTCAGGTCCCCAAGAAGGTGTTGAAATTCCTCTGTGAAGTAAATCAGGAACCAGGAAGATAAAAAGGTAAAATAATTTTATTGGGCGACATAAAATTAAAGAGTACAACACGTTTCAACCTATAGCAGGTCTTCCTCAGGTGCAGGTATCTCATGAAGTGAGCATATATTGCTTTATATATCATGCAAATAATGACAAAACAATTACACATGTGAAAAAAGGGGCTTGGCATTCCCTCCCACTTCCGGTCCGGACCCTTTTTGGAAGTTGGAGGGATTCCTGATTTACGTCAGAGAGCACCACCCAAGTACAGGTTTTATAGTGTTTTGGGAATTTGCAGGGTCAAATTTAGCACATTACATTTTTAAGTTTATACACATTGAAATTTGCCAGACTGGTTATGTTGCTTTTGAGACTGTATGGTAGCCCAGGAATGAAAATTCCCCCCTTAATGGCATATCATTTGCAAAAGTAGACAACCCAAGGTATTACAAATGGGGTATGTCCAATCGTCTTTAGTAGCCACTTAGTCACAAACACTGGCCAAAGTTAGCATTCTAATTTGTATGTGTGTGAAAATGCAAAAAACAGATTTGAACGCTAATTTTGGCCAGTGTTTGTGACTAAGTGGCTACTAAAAAAGACTGAGCATATCCCATTTGCAATAACTTGGGTTGTCTACTTTTGCAAATGGTATGCCATCATGGTAGTAATTCTCATTCCTGGGCTACCATACGGTCTCAGAGGCAACATAACAAATCTGGCGAATTTTAATGTGAAAAAATGGAAATTATATTACACTCTAACTTTTGAAAACACCATAAATCCTGTACATGGGGGGTACTGTTATATTCAAGAGACTTCGCTGGACATAAATATTAGTGTTTCCAAATATTGAACAATTATATTGTCATTGAAAGTGCCATTTGTGTGTGAAAACTGCTAAAAACTGGACTTTCACAGACAATATCATTGTTGTGATATGTTTTACGGTTTTGAAACACTAATATTTGTGTTCAGTGAAGTCTCCAGAGTAAAACAGTAGCCCCTATGTACAGGTTTTATGGTGTCTTGGAATTTAAAAGGTTAAATTTAGGGCTTGCAAACCATATTCTCTGGGCTTTTTTCCTGGGTTGTCAGGCAAGTCCCTCAAATTGTAATTAATGAAATGACTTAATCATGTAAAAAAAAAAAAAAAAAATTATATATATATCCAAAAGTACAAGATAGCACTCCAGGGACTTCCAAGTTCAACTTGGAAGTCCCTGGAGTGCTATCTTGTACTTTTGGCTGTATCTGTTTGCTGATAAGCACCGGGCAAGTACATCAAGGAAGGTGGAGTGCATTACTATTTTTGTTATATATATATATATATATATACATACATACACACACACACACACACACACACACACACACACATACATATACACACACACACACACACACAGATACTGTTGCACTCACTGCGTATTCTAATATTAGCCTGGTGCTGATCAGCAAAAAACATAGAAAGGTAAAAGTAGATAGCACTCCTTGGTCTTTCTTGTAAGTAAAAAATAGCTTTTATTGCTCCAAGTTAAAAGGACCTTTTAACTTGGAGCAATAAAAGCTATTTTTACTTACAAGAAAGACCAAGGAGTGATATATATATGTATTTTTTTTTATAACGTTATTCTAAATGCATTTTGATTTAAATATATATGTATATAAATATCAAAATACAGTTAGAGCAAAAGTATACAGGTTTATAATTTTTTATAAATTTAATTGTATCTTTTTAATTTTCTTATTGATATATATATATATATATATATATATATATATTATTAAAATACACTTAGAATAATAGTTTGGGTGTGTATGTGCATATAAAAGTACTTAGCTCATATACATAAGATCTAAGTACTTTAATTTACTTTATTAAACTTTCTTTTTTTTTTTTTTTTATATTTTCCTTACTTCTAAATCTTTTTTTACAGGCAGCAGGGGGACTGCCTGAGAGCTCAGGCAGTACCCCTGCTGGCACTGCATGAGCCGGCTATTCCGGCCATGTGATCGCAAGGACCCCGCGATCACATGGCTCTGGAGGGCCGGATCATGCAGAAGGGGGCTGCCTGGGATCCCAGGCAGCCTCCAGAATCGCGACAAACGACATGGGATCAGCGGATACCCGGTAAGTCCCCTGGACTGCGTGGACGTTCTATGCCGCCCTCTGGTTTTTAGGACCGCCCAAAAAAGGACAGCAAATAACGCCCGCTGTCTTTAAGGGGTTAATGATATTTTCAAGACGCTTCTTGCATGATTCTCCTGTGGGCAATGTAACCCAACCCCCTAATGCTATTAGCCAATGATAGCCCCTGACTAAAGAGGCCAATAGCATGCCTCCACTCATGGTCAGCTGGCTTTGCTGTCCGAATGGCAACACAATGGAAATTCCTGAAATTCATTCTTAAAGGACAATAGGCATGTGCAAAACTGGCTGAAACAGGCCAGATTTCACACCAGCCCCATTTTCTGACATGTCTAGATGATCTCAAGTAAGCTTCTCCAAACAGCTACCAACAGAATTAAAGATACTCCTTTTTTCCTCCATATTATTTTGGCTTACCCTCCACTCCAGAAAAAGAAGTGCTTTCACAAAGGCAGTAGCTAAAGAAGCTGGAATCTCTCTCCCAAGTGTTGATACCTGCTTGGGAGAGGAGCTGTAGAGGCAGAGGGGACGATACCTGCCTGGAAGGAGGGAGCAGTAGCCTGGTCCAGGGAGGAAGAGACCCAAGGCAAGCTTCCGCGACTGAGTCTTGTCTTTATCAGTGTGATTGTGTGTACTTATGCTTAACAGAATGTTTGTTTAGCATTGTGTGTGTATCTGGCACTGTGTCTGGAATTTGTGTGTGTGTCTTTTTGTGTGAGTTTGTATCTCTCTTCCAACAAAATGCTGGAAAATCTTGGTGAGTGTGTGTGTGTGTATATATATCTCTCTCCGATGGTGGCCAAAGCAGTGAGGTCAATAACATACTCACACTGCACTTTGGGAGCTCTTTTTCATTAAGCCCCAAAACTGGGACATCAGAGAAAAAAAAAAAAAAAAAAACCCAGGAAGGTGCAGCACATGTCTCAAACCAGAACTGCATACCTGTCTCCACAGCGGACAGGTATGTCTTCTTCCAGAGAATCGTATAGTAATATTTAAATATTCACATTCCACTATATACATTTTACAAATATGTAAGGCCCTGTCTTACTGAACAGTCACAGTATGTGCCAGCACCATCAACATCCCAGCAGCTTGAAAATTCAGGGAGGCGATAGCGACCTTAAAAATACAGCAACCGCACTCCAGACTTCATGATCGCTTTCCAAGCAACTATTAATAAAGTGTAACTGCTGCCGCCTGACATGAATATACTTGTCATACTTAGGAGGACTTAATTGTACGTGGGGGCAATTAATTGCACTCATAACGATTCACACGTCTCCCTCCTGGTGAAAAGAGATTCTGATTATCTGAAATTTGTGCATGGCAGAGTAGAAGTGTATGTAACAGTTGGCATTCTTGACAGCTGTCACCAGTTTTACATGTAAACGAAAGAAAACTGTCTGAGACATCCTTTTTTCCGTGGCAATGAAACGCCTTAAGCCAAGAAAATAAAATACACTTAAAGACATAGGAAAGCATACAAACCAAGCTTCCTACGTACACAAAAACTAATCCCGTTTGTCTAGCAGTGTTATTTACTAAAGAGAGAATTGTATGGATTTCAAATGGAATTTTTAAATTTAAGGCCTAATTCGCTGAACTTGAAAAATTCTCAAAGTCGGCTATGCTTGCAGTGCAGCTACTGTGGCCTGAAATTGGAAATTCACATGCTTGTAAATAACCGTGTAGGTTGTCAGGGATTACAGTCAATAATAAAGACTTGAAATGGAGACTTAAACAGCGGACTTGAAAAAAATTCTCTAACTCAGCTACATCCACATTTTGTCAGTATGGTAGCTTGACTTTTAAAATTTACATTTGCTTACATTTGATGTTTAGTGGATAAACCTGCTAGTGAGAAGCCGTCAGGGCTGGACTTGTCCACTGGGATACCGGGAAATTTTCTGTTGGGGCGGCATAATATCATCCGGTGCACGGCCACCTAGTGCGAACCAGCCCGCGGGTCGCACGGCGTAATAACACAGTAACCGGCAGGAGGGGATGCGCTGAAAGAATAAAATAAATATTACTTTATTCCATATATTTTTTTTTTTTAAATTCTTTATTTTTCGTTGTGCATGAGGTAACAAAATTCTTAAAAAGCCACAACGGCGTATGCAAGTACATTGAAAACACAAAGTTTCACGTATATGGCATGAAAGTGAAAGCACATTTTTTTTTTTTTTTTTTTTAAGAAGAACAAATAAAGTTAAACAGGCTATTTGCACACGTCTGCGAGAAGGTTCCCGCAGTGAAAGGATAAAGAGATTAATAAATTTGGAATGCTAGACGTGTTGAGTAGTATGCTTGATAGACTGGCTGTGCGTCTTGGGAGTATTACTCAGGCTAGGGCTTTATTTTATTTCACAAAGTCAGCTCAGTGGCAGTGAGTTAGGTGAGACTAATCTATGCATGAGCGGGTCGGAGACCAGTGGTTAATTATATTTAACGTGATACCGCAGTGTGCTGACTGGCATCAGTGTGAGACACTTCCCTGGTTATTGATTTGGCAGGTAGATTTAGACATATGAACAAAGTGCTGCTCATATAACATGGTTTACAACTTTACTTATAGTGTAACATCCTATCCATCAGCTCGTGTGTGTAGATGCTAGGTGAGAGAGAGCGTATGCTCTAGAAAACACGGTGTATAACATGAATAAAATAGACTTGTACCTGCTACCCTTAAGAAAGTTAAGGTGAGAGAACCTAATAAGAAAAATCTAACAATGTAGAAATGGCAGGATAGCGTCCCTCATGTGTGAGATTTGCAGGTTATCTCCTCCAAGGGTCAGGGTATGACCAGTGGACCCCTGCTTAGCCTATGCCCTCTAGGGGGCAGAGTCCCGTGACCAGGGTAAGCGCTGCTGGCTGTCCCGCGTACAACGGATCGGTGAGGTAGGCCTCTCGGTACCTCGATGAGAGTGTGCCTCCCGGTGTGATCTCGCTGCCGTTGCTGCTGTACAGCTGACATGGTCTGGACCAGAGTGGCGTTTGGACGGTAGCTCGCTGGATGATCCTTCAGGTGCTTTCCGTGCTGTCGCAGTGTCCCTGTGCTGGTGGAGAAGTAGCGAAGGTATGTCACAGTAGTGGCGCGCACCGTTGCTTGCCGTCTGGTGGCGTATTTGGCGTATGCTCAGGCTGTCTGTGGTTGATATCCTGGTGCTTTTATCCGTCTTTCTTTGCGCTTGAGTGTCGGTATTCCCGCTGGGGCTTTCTTGTTTTTTGCGGCAGGAAGGTGTTTGTTAAGGTGCTGCCAGCTTGAGACCCCAGTTGCTGGCAGGAGCTGAGGGCTTCAGGGCAGCTTGTGTGTGAAGCTACCGCTCGGCTTATACGAGGAGGGTGCCTGCAACACTTGGGTGAGTTTTCCCCAGAAGTCCTCAAAAATTCTATCAAGTGAGGTTGTTTGCAAAGCTTGGGTGCTGGTAGGTGTTGCACATATGGCGTCCGTCATATTGGTGCGGTCGTCGTGTTTCCCGCTTATGGAGGCCAGTTTGCGTTTTTGCTGGTCTCCGCTGGTTTGTGTCTTGGACCGGGATATCCCCCACCGGTCCATAGGGGGGGGTTACAGGGCTCGGTGCGGTGTTTTCCGCTGCTGTCTGGGAGAACCCCAATTTGAGGTCGGCCGCTCCCCCAGAGCTCACCAGGACGCAGTTCGATCATCCTGTTCTCTTGGGTTTTTTCCTGCTTATGGTTCGGTGTGTCCGCTTGCTTTGAGCTCTAGTACTGCTTAAAAAGGTGAGCTGCCTTTTTGACTAGTTTTCTTGTCGGGTTTGGGCAGAAATCCTCATTCCATATATTCCATATATTAAAAGACATAAGAATAAAAAAAAAATATACCGGTATATATAAGTTTAAGTCTCAGTTGAAAACCTCATATACTGTATATGTAGTTTTCAACTGATATTTATATAATTTTTTTTACTTATATGTTTTTTCCTAAAATAAGCTATAACTAACCTGGAAGCCAGGCTCTGTTCAGCACTCCCCATCTGACGTCACGGCAGCCATTTCTTAGAGAAGCCTTTGATTGGACCCTTTAACCAGCTAAGAAAAATGCCCAGGTTAAAAAAAAATAAAAATAAATAACAGAGGATATAGAGAGGTTGGAGGGAGGGAAGACAAATGCTTGCCCTTGTCGTCACTCCCTGAGAGGGAGAAGCGATTTACTTTAGTTGCCAGAGTTTGGGGCTGCTAAATTGAGGTATGCCGGAGGGGTGTAACTAGCCCCTGGCACAAAAAAGGCAAATAAAAGCATAAGTGATCATGGTGGTAGGAGTAACCCTTTAAATACAAAAGCGAGAGCTGAATTCAAATTCAAGGCCAAAGTAGAAGCACAGCGGAGAAAATGGCTACTTTGACCTGAAATTGGAACCCTGTAGGACTTCAGTGAATCCATCTGCATAGTGTATCTGCTAAAAGCATGTGTAAATTATCATCATAGCTCCCAGCTCTGCACTGTCTCCTCCTGGGCTTTCAATGTGTTTGTTTGTTTGTTTGTTTTGGTTTTCCTATTTATATAAAGTAATATTTTATTTATTTTTATAATGTAACCAATGCATGTTTAGTGCAGATGTAATGTATAAATAATTGGGGGGAAATGGTGTCAGTATACTGCTATACAGACAGCTCTCATTGTGTCAGACAGCACAACATTCCACTGAAAGGATCAGCGCGTTTGTGAATAGAGCTATCCGCTCTGAGTAAGTTTGTCCCAGCGGCCTGCCCGTAGCCCAGTGATGTGATCACATGACCCGCAGGAGAGCAGGCAGTATCCTGGCAGTCAGTGGGAGAGAGGATTTCCGTACAGACATGTCCTGAGAGTCACTGTGAGTGGGGACACCATAACCACCGCGGGCAGCTCTGATATGACATACAGGATTGTTACTGCTTTACTAACTATAGTGACATGGAAACAAATCCCCTAACCCACAACTAATGTATCCACCTACCTTATATAGAGACCTACCTTATATAGAGACCTGCCTTCTGTATCCACCTACCTTATATAGAGACCTACCTTATATAGAGACCTACCTTCTGTATCCACCTACCTAATATAGAGACCTGCATTATATAGAGACCTACCTTCTGTATCCACCTACCTTATAGAGAGACCTACCTTATATAGAGACCTACCTTCTGTATCCACCTACCTTATATAGAGACCTACCTTCTGTATCCACCTACCTTATATAGAGACCTACCTTCTGTATCCACCTACCTTATATAGAGACCTACCTTATATAGAGACCTACCTTATCCACCTACCTTATATAGAGACCTACCTTATATAGAGACCTACCTTCTGTATCCACCTACCTTATATAGAGACCTACCTTATATAGAGACCTACCTTCTGTATCCACCTACCTTATATAGAGACCTACCTTATATAGAGACCTACCTTCCTGTATCCACCTACCTTATATAGAGACCTACCTTATATAGAGACCTACCTTCTGTATGCACCTACCTTATATAGAGACCTACCTTCTGTATGCACCTACCTTATATAGAGACCTACCTTCTGTATGCACCTACCTTATATAGAGACCTACCTTCTGTATGCACCTACCTTATATAGAGACCTGCCTTCTGTATCCACCTACCTTCTATAGAGACCTACCTTCTGTATGCACCTACCTTATATAGAGACCTGCCTTCTGTATCCACCTACCTTCTATAGAGACCTGCCTTCTGTATCCACCTACCTTCTATAGAGACCTGCCTTCTGTATCCACCTACCTTATATAGAGACCTACCTTCTGTATCCACCTACCTTATATAGAGACCTACCTTCTGTATCCACCTACCTTATATAGAGACCTACCTTCTGTATCCACCTACCTTCTGTATCCACCTACCTTCTGTATCCACCTACCTTCTGTATCCACCTACCTTCTATAGAGACCTACCTTCTGTATCCACCTACCTTCTATAGAGACCTACCTTCTGTATCCACCTACCTTCTATAGAGACCTACCTTCTGTATCCACCTACCTTCTATAGAGACCTACCTTCTGTATCCACCTACCTTCTGTATCCACCTACCTTGCTTGTACCTGAGTTAGTGTTAGCTAGGCACCCATATTTAGATATATTTATAGTTCTATATTAGGTACTTCTATTCCATTTAGGCATTGTTTGTAATTAAGCTGAATGTTTATACCAGGGGTAGGCCATCTACGGCACTAGTGCCATGCACGGCACTCAAGGCTGCTAGAGCCAAACAGGCTCTGGCCTATCAGGAGTCCCAGTAAAACTTCAAATATCTAATACGAAAAGATGGTGAAGGACAATCCTCAATTTAAGCATTGCAGCACATCTCGGCTCACTTCCTCCAAGCACTTGTGAATGGGAATCCACACCGTAGTAGAGAAGCCAACCATACTGCTAGATATACACCGATATTGTGGATCAAACCAAGTGTTTATCTGAGTATCTGCTCCTTTCCAAATTGTTAAAATAAATGCGTGCACGCTCTGAAGTAAATCACACTGAGACACAGGTATCAGGTTAATGAAAAACTTTGGAATGTTTACTCGGGGCGGCAAGCCCCCTATAAAGGCAAAAATGTAGATAACAGAGAGAATACATCTTTAATTGGTTAGGTGTTAAGTGTCTTATCTAATGCACATCCTACGAGGCATGATGTCACCATCATCCTGGGATTTTACTCCGGATGTAGGCGCCATCTTGTTACACAAGGTAGTTAATCGGTGGGAGGGGGTGCTCTAGCAGCTATTTTGAGTAGATATTGAATACAGGTATACACAGTAAATAGACATTTTACTATCACTAATTTACATTCATAACACAGAAATGAAGAATAACCCTCCCCTTATACAAATAATACAAACAGCCCACACACAAACATACACACAATCTGCACAAACGTAACCCGCTAACAATCCGCATACATGCACACAACCCCACATGCAGCCTCTCACATTCAATACCCCAAACAGCCCACACACACTACCAAACACGCAATGTGACATATCCATCCACACACAATTCCACAAGCAGCCCTCATACACAGCCCACATTCATATGCATCATACACAATACCATAAACTACTAATGAACATATACAATATAATAGCTTATATACGCACAAATACAATGATGCAAAGCAACTGCAGTAAAAATAACACAAGCAGAATACGTCAGCATACACACCTCAATTTAAAAAAATAGGACCGGCATGCTACGGGACTTCACAATCCTATATCGGCACAGTGCTGCTAAAAGGTTGCCTACTCCTGGTCTATACGGTGCCCTATGCTTATGTTTTCCTAATATTCCATTTTGTCATTATTTGAACTTGGGCTAAGTGTGTATATTTTGATCATCATCTTTATTCTTTTGCTTTTGGAAGTGCTTGCAACCAGCAACATTAGAGAGTGTAGGGTACACTGTAGGCAATGTTATCACACATTAAGGCTTTTTAAATCAGAATAAGCTGTCTGTAAGCTTACCTTCTTTTTCAGTCTGATTTTTATTTATTTTTTTATTTTTAATATTGGTTGGCAAACGAACCTACTGTGTCTGATAACAGACTAACAGATGTTTTCCCATAATGTACGGTGTCGATACAATTCAATATTATTCTCTGACAGTTGGCAGATTGTGAGGAAATCTAAAGACAAAACGTGAACCTCGCACTTGCTTTCACGAGGGACCATTCATTATCTGTGCTGTAGAGGGGTTGGATAACGCAGACCTGAAGGGATTGACTTGTTGGTATGCAAAGCCACTGTGTCAGGTAGAGTAAAGTTTATTATTATTTTTCTGCCTAGTTAGGACTTGTTATGTAATGTTGCAACTATATTATACCAAGTGATGTGAGCAGTATGACCGCAATATAATTTGAGTGTTTTGTAAAGATAAAATCTTTATAAATTACTCCTAATAATTGCATGTACCCTGAAATCAAAAGATGTGACACAGTATGGACTATTTTGTTTTATCTAGAAGCCTTAAGTTGACAAAATAATGTTTTGTCCATTACCACAGCCAAATAGAAACTTGTAAAGCCATCACTATGTGACTGTTGACATCAATGGCATTATCTACCACTGTAAGGGTTTATTCACTGAACACTGAAAGTTAGTGAATTGAAAACTGGATTGTAAAAATAGCCAAGCAGTGAGTGTAGCCAAATTGGATTATTTTTACAATTCTATTTTTAATTCACTACAGTTGTGCTTTCAATTAATAATTGTAATGTGAAGGAGTCTGTATAGTTTGAGTGTACATACTCTGTCATGGTGCCATCTCATGGGATTTTCATAGGGCTTGATTTTTTTTTATTTTATTTTTTTGTACACCTGCAATAATTAAATGGCTGCAAGAATCCCTGGTAAGCGATATTTTAGAGAGAGAATGGCAGTGCTGTTGAATGCAGGTCTTTGTGTAAGTATAGACTAACTTAATTTACCAGCCCCGAAGTTTAAATTATTTACAAAGAGGAGACTTCTTTATAGTGATTTGCTTTTTGTTTTTTCCAACAATGCAATGTAACCTATCAACAACTGGGGATAAAATTAATACGCAGGTTCAGAGCTTTAGAAAATCGATAAATCGGTAATAAATCCTTCAAAAAAACAATCTACATAACAATAATAAACATTATAATAATAATAAAATGGATGGTAAACGTGTATTTTAGCGTATGTTATTATTTGCCGTTTCATTCAGGTGTGATTTAGGCAAAACAACTAAATCATATAGTATTTGTCTTACCTTGAATGTGGAGGTAAAAGTGTATTTTAGCGTATTTTATTATTTGGCGTTAGTTATTTTGCTTATTGTGCCACTTAATCACTCCGGAACGAAACGGCAAATAATAAAATACGCTAAAATACACTTTTACCAACTGGATAAAACTCACCTTTTATTTAGAGCTGTCCCAGCCTTCATTAGGCAGCTGCTTCACCCACTGTGATATAATATAATAACTGATGATCTCCAGCCCAGGGCAAGTGCTGCTCTCTGCCAGTTAGATGCTTCTCAAAGAGAAGCGTTATCCCGTTGCTTCTCTCTGAAGAAAATTGTCTAGCGTACGGCATTATGCTCGGCGTGGTGACCCTGAAAGTGAATACTATAACTTTTATGGTCTTAAATAGCAAATACATCTGCTAGTTCTCTTGGTGACACCCACTTCTCTAACAAATGTAAACATTGTCATTTGTGACAGTTGCAGGGTCTTTGCACCAAAACCACTACATTAGACTCTACTGGTTTTGCTTCCTAGAGTGCCTCTTTAAATCTTGTCATTTCCTTGGCATATATGAAGTAGCACATCTTATTCAAGCTGTAATACACTGATAGTCCATGTTCATCTCTCCAGATCATTTACTCTGCATCTCGTACAATGCTTGGCATGCTGACTGAGCATCATGGGAAGTGCAGTATTCTACAGCTGCGTAGTCAAGGTTATCCACCGCTAACGTGGTATAAAATACATTCAGGGTTGTTAACGCCTTTCTAATTATTCTCTACAGGATTATATGCTATTTAAACAAACTGCACTGTGCTCTCCAATGCCCCAAAAAGGTATGTTCTGCTGCTTCTTCGTTAAACCACTGCGTAAAGATAATGCTTCCTAGCATTCTCTGAAGCAGAGCACACGTTTAATTACTTGCAATCAAAATCAGGCACATTAACGATGCCACTATCGTTTAAAGTTGCAAGTGTGGTTTTAGAGAGATGTATTTATTCATCAATAAAATATAAATTAAACAAAAATGAGTGTATATTTACTGTTCACCTAAAAGTGAAAACTATAATCTTTGATCCTCAGTAAAATCCGTATATGGATATGCTTCATGCCTGCAGGGTCTATCTGATATTTAAGGGAAAACGTATTTTCCGAGATCTTGCATTACATGTAAACCTGATTTAATTTGTGTTTTAATATACACCTTTATTTTCTATATAAGCTGCACATAGTTACCAAATATCACTTTTTGTTTTTTCTCCAAGTCATATTTGTCTACTAGATTAATGTGTCCCTGAACAGATAGTAAATTCTTGTTTCGAACTTAGCATTCTCTTGGTTGGAACGGAAAATCGATCTCTCTGCTGAATTGTGTAGCTTCATTATAACTCTGCTAATTACATAGGCAAAATCTATCACACACAGATTATTTGTGCTGATAGGATTTGTTACTTTGTCATGGGCCTGAAAAGAAATAATTGCCGTCAAATTTGTCTGTGATTTCTTTATACAGATGTGTGCAATGTCCTTATGTTGTTCATGGACCATTTGGCGTGCATTATAATCAGGCTAAGACTCCCTAAATTTTGAACCTTCTATTACCTAGGAACGAAAAGGGAACAGAACTGCACCACTGGTTCCTATTTGCGCATGCAGATGTTTATTTACTGAACTCCCAGGTGCAGCAAATTGATATCCAATCCTTAAAATTCTGAATTAAACATCCAAGCTATGGCTATCGCAGTATTGGATCATGTTTCCAAATTTGTTACCATTCGGATTTCATTTGAGAGTTTAGTAAATATTCCACGTATGTTTGTGGCTCCAGATTTGTTACCATGGATGGGAAAAATGGTCCACCTATGTGTTCATTGGTTTTTAAAATGGCTCTGTTGTATTTGTTTTATCAAAGTCCTCCCCACCCCCCCTTCAAAAAAACCTGTCTGCAGATTGTGTTTAGTGTTTTTGCTATTTGTTTTTCTTAATTTTTTCTGCAGTGTTTTAAGAAATTAATTTAACCATTTCCAGATAACCTGATTTTAAGGGTGACAGGAAAGCTACAGACTTGAGCTATATATATAATGTCCTCATCTTTCATCCAAATGAAATTATGGGAGCTTATTAGTTAAGCAGTGAAAATCCTAAATCAATTTTTGCTGCTGACATAACATACTTTCAGCTGCCTTTTTATTTTTACTTTTTTTTTTTTTTTTGTACATCGTAATTTTTAATTTCCTGCGCCTGCTTGTATCTCATGTTTGTGATTCCTTGGTGTAAAATTGTCCATATGTGTATTAAAGACAAGGAGTTTAATTACATGTATATATCATATAATGTGGTTTTAAGATGTACACAGTTAATTAGCATGTCTTTCTTAAACTTTACACAATATGATTTTATTCACTCTTTGTACAGCACAGTCGAGGGTTGCAAATCCCCCAGCAGAAGGTGACCGTTTCATTTTCTAATTTTCTGTTTAATACAGATCGGGGTGGAATTATTTTTTTATTTTTCATAAGCAGAAGGAAAAGCTATGATTGGCAGGTTCTCGGGCAACAAGATATTTATTGCTTAGATAATAAGAATCTAAAGTTTTTTTTTTTTATTTTAGTTTTTTTTTCCCTCATTTTCTGAAAACGCAGGTGGAATAATTCCGTTTTTATCTCTTGCATCAATATATTGTAAAAAATGTAATTACTACACTATATGCCTTGTATGTGTGAGGATAGTGGAAATTGCACTTTTCACCCGAGAGTCTTCTTTTTATAAAGTCTTCAGGTCATGCGTCTGTTTTTATATATAATCTTGTTTTAATCCTGCAGCTTCTGGCTGTTACCCCTTTCTTACAAGTTACATAACTTATGTATGTTGTGTTATTTATTACCACTGCTGACTATTTTGCGTTGGTTGTTTATGTAACTCTGCTCTGATACATTATCATGACATGGGTTGTCTATTTGGATTTTTACCCATACTATGTTTATAACTACTGTTATAAAATTAAGGTGAAGCTGTTTAATGCAATGCCATTTGTTCTGATTTTACATCTAGTAAAAATTGTGTTGTGATCGTTTGGATTTATGTTGTTAGTGTATTGAGATACATCACCAGTATGGACTGGGATACAATGGTCACAGAGGGTGCCACAAGAGGCTACAGTGGACATGATGGCAACAAGGCTTGTTGAGTGGAGGGCCACTATGGGAAAAGTTGTTTGAGCATCGAAGGCCTACACGTCCAACTGTCACTTGAACCAATTTTTGGCCCTGGAAACTGACCATATAATTTTCCACTCCTCCATAACGTTTTCCATTATTTTACCATACCTAAATGTACAGGTTTAGACAAGGAAGAGTTTAGCTTAGCCTGTGTTGTAGGCTTGTTCTATCCATTTGAATATTGTGTGCTGTAGGTTAAACGCCATCAGAGAAGGTGGCATATACGGTCCATTCTATGTTCCACATTCCACATCAGCTTGACAAATAACTTTGATAGTAGTGTCCCTGGTCTTGAAACCTGCCACATGATATGCAGGATGTGAGCTTGATGTCTATTAGTTTCTGGTCCGTTCCCAGATTGACTCAAATTTACATTGACCTTGGCAGGTGAACTTACACATGCTGTACAGTGGTTCTAAAAGTCACTGTTAGTTAAAGGGACACTATAGACACCAAAACAGCTTCAGCTTAATGAAGCAGTTTTGAGTATAGATCATGCCCATGCCATCCTCACTGCACAATTCTTTGCCATATTGCCATGCAAAAAAGGAAGTGTAAACATTAAATCTCTCTTTACAGGAAGTGTTTAGGAAGGCTGTGTAAGTCACATGTAGGGAGGTGTGGCTAGGGCTGTATAAACAAAGCAATTTAACTCCTTAATGGCAGAGAATTGAGCAGTGAGACTGCAGGGCCATGATCTATACACCAAAACTGCTTAATTAAGCTAAAGTTGTTGTTTTTGTGATTATAGTGTCCCTTTAACCCCTTAAGGACCAAACTTCTGGAATAAAAGGGAATCATGACATGTCACACATGTCATGTGCCCTTAAGGGGTTAAAGTAACACTCCATTGAATTTTTAACAATTTAGTAAATATACCTCCAAGTAAAACTGTTTACATGACAAACTGTCACAGACCCCAAACACTTAAAGTACTGAAGCAAGTTGGAGTGTTTCTGGAGTGTACATTTGGGCTTTGGATAATGCACTGGAAGCGTTTGTTTTGATTTCTTTAAATATAGTAACAGAAAATTAATGTTTTGATCTCAATTATAAAAGTGTTTAAAAAAAAAAAAAAAAAAAAAAGTGGGTGCGGGGGAGAGCAGTGTGCTTAAGGTACATATCCAGCTATGCCATGAGTCATACACAACAATATTGTGTGAGGAGCACCTAATCATAGTTTGTAGTTGTAATCGTTAATCATAGGATTTAATTTTTATGGACTCTGTGGATTCTAAGGGTACATGTGGCAATGCAACCATATCTTGACACAAAACCTTATAATTAGTATGTCTCCACCTGTAAATAAACCTGCTGTTTCATATCTGTAAAGCACCTTCATTATAGAAGCTTCAATGTAAAGCCTTTCCGGAAAGATTATATATGTTCCAGTCATTTTAACAGCGTTCTGTTACTCCCATATTTGCAGGTGGCGTTGGCCTCCTTGGGGTTTGTTCACTACACTGAGCAATGTGGGGAATTTATATGGCAAGATGCAAAATTTAGGACAAAACCGAGAAAACACTAAAACTTCTATTTTTTTTCCTGCTTGGTTAGATTGACCTAATGTTCTATTGTCAGTTCGTTCAAGGTCTCAGTTTGGTGAATAAACTAAAGTCAGTAAACTTTTAAAGGAACTCTCCACATCAAGCATGTCAAACTTATATTTGCGGCCCGCAAGACAGGAGAGATATTTCCTTTCTGATTCTTGCCTTCCCTCCCACAGCCGATCGCGCGCTCCCGCAGCTGCAAAAGCGCAGAGTGGATGTCTGTCTGCATTGCAGGCCAGCCACTCCTCCTTTCCTCCTGCTCGCAGTGCCAGCCACTCCTCCCCTCTTGCTCACAGTGCCAGCCACTGCTCCTCCCCTCTTGCTCGCAGTGCCAGCCACTCCTCCTTCCCTCCAGCTTGCAGTGCCATCTGGCCTGCTTGCAGAGAAGAGCAGGGCTGGAACTGGAGGACGGGCGGCTTATCTTAAGGTAGGAGAAGAGGGGCTTGGGGGACCTTCCTGAGTACTGTGTTAAATTGAGGAGGGTGAGCAGTGTATTAATATAAGGGAGGGAGGGGGCAGTATATTAATTTGGGAAGGGGTGGGAGTGGACACTGTATTAATTATGGCAGGAAGGGGGCAGTATAATAAATTGGGTGACGGAGTGGACAGTGTATCAAATTGGGGGAGGAAATGGGACTGTGTATTAGAGTGGTGGGAGGGGGCAGTGTGTTAAATTGGGAGTGGGCACTGTATTGATTTGGGGAAAGGAGGGCAGTGCATTAAATTGGGGGAGGGAGTGGGCAGTGTATTAATTCAAGGGGGGGCAGTATATTAAATTGGGGGAGGAAGTGGGACTGTATTAGAGTGGTGGGAGGGGGCAGTGTGTTAAATTGGGGGGGGGGCAGTGTATTACATTAAGGGAAGGAGGCAGTGTATTGTATTGGGTAGAGGGGGCTGTGTGTTAGATTAGTTTTGGGGAAATGTATTGGATTTGTGGCCAGTGTAGAATAGAGGGAGGGGCTGTGTATTGGCCACGCATGGAGACACTGATTGGCCACGCAGCTTTTTGCCACACATGCACAATAGCCTCCCAATGCTTTCCTATGGTAAAGCATTGGATTGGCTGAAATCATCAAGGTTGATGATCTCAGCCAAAGTGAAGAACACACTCATAGGACCTCAAAATCAACAATATAACGTCATTATTTTTTATTTTTTTTACAGCTGTGCAACAGCATACATTCACCAATTCAGTCCCATTACCAAACTTTTCTTAACCCCTTAAGGACCGGCCTGTTTTTGCGATGTTGTACGTTAAGGACCAGAGCCGTTTTGACACTTTTGTTGTGTTTAGCTGGATTTTCCTCTCTCTCATTTATGGTTCCCATACAAGTTATATATTGTTTTTTTTTTTTAGTTCAAGAAGGGTTTTCTTTACATACCATTATTTGTATCATGTCATATATTTTATTTAAAAAAAAAAAAAAATATGGTGAAAATTTAAAAAAAAAACATGTTTTTGGACTTTTACTTGAAAAATCTTTTACTTATCTACAAAAGCTAATGAAAAAAAACTGCTAAATAGATTCAAAATTTTGTCCCGAGTTTAAAAACACCAGTGTGTACATGCTTTATTGCCTTTTTGCAAGTTATAGGCGTATAAATACAAGTAGGAAATTGCGGTTTCAATATATATATATTTTAAAAATATCAATAGTGACATTGTAACACCGTTATCTGTCATAAATCCCCGAATCACACCTCACATGTACATATTTTTTTAAAGTAGACAACCCAGGGTATTCAGAATGGGGTATGTCCAGTCTTTTTTAGTAGACACCTAGTCACAAACACTGGCCAGAGTTAGCATTTATATTTGTGTGTTTAAAAATGCAAAAAACGCTAACTTTGGCCAGTGTTTGTGACTAAGTGGCTACTAAAAAAGGCTGAACATACCCCATTTGCAATACCTTGGCTTGTCTTCTTTTGCAATGGTATGCCATCATGGGGGTAATTCTCATTCCTGGGCTACCATACGCTCTCAAAGGCAACCTAACCAATCTGACAAATTTTAAAAAAAAAAGTAAAATCAAGCCTTATATACATACACATTATATTATATAGATATATGTGTGTGTATATATAATAAAAATTTTACACTGATTGCTTTATTTTTTAACTTTTATTTTAGATTTTTCACTTGCAGGGAGACTGCCTGTCTGCACAGACAGTCCACCTGCAGGCAGATACACAGGCACCTATTGCGGCCACGTGATCGTTAAAATAAATTTGCTATTTTGTTTACTTTGAATTCCTACAAGAGTGAGGACGTCCAGTGTAAGTTAGGCAACTTTTTTTTTATACTTTTTGTAATAATCCAAAGTTTCTATGAAAACTGAAGTGTTTTTTTTTGTTTGTTTTTTTTGCAGCCCACATAAACATAAACATTGTTTATTTGGCCTGTGTTAGCCTTCGAGTTTGACATTCTTGCTCCACATAAAACATTCCATTTTAATTATTACTTTATAAAATGCTTATTTCCAATCAGACAGTCAGGTTTGTTCCTGTTAGCTGCACTGAGCTAGCAGAGGTGGAAGGTGTGCTGTGCTAGACTGCACGCCTGTCACTGCCTCTCCCAAGTCCCAAGGATGAGCATGCGCATCCTTGCTTACGGATGAGCAAGGATTAGCACGCGTATCCACAAGACTCATTGTACGTTGCTTCCTCCTCCTGGTCCACTCCTAGTTTTCCCCAGCATCCACCCTCGCCACGCTCTTGACTTCTCATTGCGATGAAAGTCTGTGCTGGGTAAAATGGAAGTTGCTTGCAAAGGCTGCAGACATAAGAACTGCTGAAGTACTTTTTGTGTGAAGAGTATGTCCTTCTTTGTTTTTGTTTTTTTTGTTTTCATTTCTCAAAAAGATCAGATTTCAATTTTTTTTTTTTTTTTAAATGTATTTTTATAAACTGACCTTGTTACACCCCTCTGGCTGTGAATCAGACAACAGGTCCTGTTACTTCCTGGTTTGGTTAGCTCAGTGGAGCTAAAATCAACAGACAGCAATTGCTCAAAGCTCCTGCCTTGCAAAGACTTCTTATTAAGCTGCATTGTGAAGTCTGTGATTGGACAGACACAGAAAGTCTGGGCAAGGTTAGAAGGGTTAAACTTACAAATGCTGCGGACAGGAGATCTGCATGTTCTGAAAGCAGTTTTTAGATATACTCCCACAATGAAAATATGCATGCATTTAGTTATGTCATTGGAGTAAAAACTATTAAACGTGATTTGCTTGTGTGTGTGCTGCGTTCCTTTTAATGTGTAGCAAAATTAAATCAGAATTGCTAAAACAGTAGATCTGGGGGGTGGGGGGGGGAACAATTCTAGAAGTCTGCTTGAATCACAGCTACATTTTGACATTCATATTTCAATTTGCTACAGTTCAGAGTTCAGTGAATTACTGTTTTGTGTTTTCTAAGATAAACCCAGACAATTAGCAGGTTAGTAAAGTAACAATGCATTGCAGGATCCATTAGATTTTTGAAAATTATCTAATTGCGCATACTGGAAATAAAGGTGGTTAAAATTCAGGACATGGGGCCCTTGCTAATCATAGTAATTCTCAAAATCTTACTGGTCTTCACTAAACTGCTTAATTTGAGCTTTAGCAGACGCTCCTATGTAATGAGGTCATGCTGCCAATCATGACATTACCGGTCCCCATCTTCTGCATAAAAATATGTAGCTTTCCATATAAAATAAGTTTCAATTTATATATTTTAATTCATGTATCGAATGCCCTGTAAATACTTATGTAATTACAGAACAAATGTAGGGCAGTCTCCTGGGCACCATTTGCCTGTCCAAAAAGGGGCAAACGTGCTAGCAATATGAGGGTGCCTTGCCACAACTGTTTCACTTGCCAGGAGATCTTCTGGTTCACCTAATGCTTCTCATTTCAGTTGCTATCTCTGCAGTGTTTCTAATAGTGAAGCATTGAATTAAATGTTTCTCTATAAAAAGCATAAGAATGGAACCCTCCCTACCGTCTGACTGTTAGGAGGGTGCAACCTTGTCAGTTAAATAAAAACTATGATTTCAAGAGAAATCTGCATTTTTCTAAAGGACTACTCAAAGCACCATGAGCACATCAGTGATTTAAAGAGGTCATTGTGCCTGAAAGTCTGTGTGTTCAGCATTTTGCTATGCAACGCTGCACATGCCGAGTGTAACCCCTTTGCTGCTGCATGTTTATCTCACCCTCCGGCTGCATCACTGGGGCATCTTTAGTCCCATTGCCGTGCACAGAGTTTCATTCCTTGGCTGAGAGCAGTCAGAATCATCAACGATCTTCTGCAGAAGCTGAATGCATGTCACGGCTTGCAGGAGAGGGCTGTCTGTGCTCGGCTAGACCTGGTAAGAGGGAAAACTGTCCCATTACCTGGAAACAAGGCCAGGGTAGTCCTTATGTTGTAGTAATAACCATTTAAGTGGTAATTCAGTAAGCTGAAGTGTTTAAGGGATTTGCAGTGTTCCTTTAAATCGGTATCCTTTTTAAATGTAGCGATCTTACCTTTGGAGCCAAACACGGGAGAATGCGGTATTTAAGAATTGTTGTCCCTTCACAGCAGAGGAGAGTAAATGGTACCAGTGGCATTACACATTTTTGTGAACCATGTTTTTTATTGTTGTTTTTTTTTTTTTATACACATCATGTTCACATTTCTATGCATTGACGTTGCTAATGTAACACTTGCTACTCACTAACTTGATTGGTCCTGCTGGGGAACACTGTCCCGAGCAGAGATCACCTCCTCCATGGTGCCAATATGGTGGCTTGATTGCCACTTTCTCAGTGTCAGAATTGATACACTAACTTATTACAGTGCATGATGCTTTTGAGAGAGGAGGGTGTTCTGCCCTGTCATTTCCCCCTCTATACCAAGTGTGCATTGGGGTGATGGGGCACACCATAACGTTATGTGGCGTTTTCCTGATGATTTGGACCTGTATTATGTCAATAAAGTTGTTTTGTATGGCAGGTACACTTTAAGATATGTAAATTTCATGTGCTGGTTTTCAGCAGGCTCTGAAATGCTAGCTAGGTGTTGTACACGGCTATTAATAGGCGCAAACAAAATGCAGTAATTAGTTTTAGCATAACCAGTAAGTGTAAGGATTGCCTTGAGCCAAAGTATGCATGTTCTTCTGTACCATTTCTCCTATTACCTTTACTCCCCTCTAGATATAATTTGAGACATAGTGTGGTTTGTGTTGAATCCTCACTTCTTCTCCTTTGGATGCAGTAGATCATTTCAGACTGTACATACTCTGCAGCTATTTCTGACTATTCATTGTTTTCGTCCAGCAGGATTTGCATGCAGAATCAGGTTAATAGTGACCACATTGCTTCTTGATGAACAGAGATTCTGATTTATTTAAGGAGAGAGATCTTGTAGGGGCACTGCTGCGCCCTAGGACTTTTAATATAATGATTGCCAATGTTGTATATTTAACAAATAGGTGTTTGTGTGTTTATATAAGCTACTGAAATTCATCCTTCAAATGGGCACCTCCATCTTGGCTCCCTGTCAATCATTAGTTTAAGCTCTGTCAACATTGGGAGAGCGTGCAGGGAAGAATATAAATGTAAATATTATTATCTCAATGGTTTAGAGGGCACTTGAGGGCTTGTTGCTTTTTTGCAGCTGTTCACTGACTAGTTTGAGAATGAGGGGTATACCATATTCACACCTGGTAACTGGGGTAGTTGAGATACACAGGGCTATAGTGTATTTAGAGGGCTACAGTTCCTACTTTACCCCTATTGGGAGGCTATGATTAGGATTTAATGTTGATTAGGTAACTTTACTTCTCACCCTTAGGGGGATTAGTTTGGCAAGCCAGGCACTGTGTAGGTTACACTAGCCGTTTTAATGATGTCCCTACCCTTCTCCCATGCTTTGGTGCTCTCTCTGTGGCCGGTCGCACCTCCATGGCTGATAACCTTAGCCAATCCAATGCGCACTAGCCTCCCAATGATTTCCCATTGGAAAGCATTGGGAACCTATTGTGTGTGTGTGTGTGTGTGTGTGCCTCAAAACGCCGTGCTGCGCCAATCAGATGGTCTCTGAGACCACCTAATAGAAATAGCTGAGTTTCACTTGGCTGTTTTGGACGAAAGCTTCTAGTGGCTGTCAGAACGTCTAGAGGCATTTAAACCCTGATATTGCGGTATGAAGTGGCCTGGGTGCCTATAGTGTCCATTTAATCAGCTATCAAAATTTAACTTGCTCCTATGCGATTTTCAGCCCAATAGACCAGTTAAATACTTGTCATAAACGAGCATTAGATTGGCAACCGCAGGAAAGGATGGCCTTTTTTTGCTGCCACTCCCCCAGTACATTGTCTGCAAGTGGAATAGGATATGGGACAAATTTGACCCAAAGTTTCCAACTGGTAGACTGACATGAGAAAAGGGTTGTTCTATACACACACAAAAATAATTATTGGAATTGATAATGTTCCTATCTGAAATGTTCCAGGCGCTTGATGATTGTACCATAACCACTATGGTAAGCTGAAGCGGTTTGGTGATCCTTTAACTCCTAACTTTTTATGGTCTCTTCCTAGTTGTAAAATCATATTGTAAGTTTATTGTAACACAGTTTGAAGGTCATTATTAGAAAATAATACAAAGTAATTCAAATTAACTAAAGTTAATATATTATCATACACACCTTAATTGCAGACCCTTCCTTCACCAGTTAGGAGCCAGTCAGGAGATTCTCATTCCGGTGTTGTGCTCTGATCTTATCCCATAAACCTCTGTCCAGTGGAACTGGACTGAAAACTATCAGCCGTACTGTGTGTATGTATACTCACAATGTACACATTGATTGGTTCACTGTTTATGGAACCCTGCAATGTGTATCTATTGGAATGCACACACCGCACAAACAACATGGAGAAAATTAATACAAACAACTTAGAAGAGATCCAGACTGCCTGATTGACAGGTCTGTTGGGCTAGGTTAAAGCTGTAGTGATTATTTCTTTTTTTAAAAAATACAAATTGCTGTGGTTCAGAGCCACTCTCGAAGCTGAGGGCTGGTACGGCAGTAATACAAAGTCATAATGGTGCTTAGATTGACCCTTTAACATGGACACATAGCCAGATTTTAAGAAAACAAAAATATGCTAAGAACTATGAAACTTGCGTTTGTTTTTGTTCTTGATTCTGAGTGATGTGTCAGACACGAACAGATGCAGACAGCCCTGTTTTATATAAAACGGCAAATATACTTTATGTAGAAAAGAGAAACTGCTTTTGAGATGGATATCCCAAAGTGTCCATTGCTCTGTGAACGGGCCTCTGTTGATAATTTGCTCTTTCTGGTTTCATGCTCTTTAAAGTATTAAATCTTAGAAGTGGTGCACTACAGAATCTGTATCTCTTGTTGACCGTGATTTTGATGTGGGATCTTTAAAATGCAGATCTAGCTGAGGGATAGGTCTCTACAACATTGGCCCTTTTTAGCATTTTATTTTACAGCATGTTCTCTGTACTGTTACAGGAAGCAAAATATATATCTAGTGTGTCTTCCTTTATATTTTTGTTTGTTTAACACTTCTTATGTAGTGCGCATATCGAGTGATTTACAGATTATGAAAACATAACATTGGTAATTATACAAAGTATAGACAGACCGTATACACAAATCCACAAAAGACCCTGCCAGTCCTGCAATTACAGTGCTTTTATACAAATTGTTTGGCAAGCTGACTCGTGCTTACAATCTAAAGGTAATAATGGGGAGTTGAGACCTGAGGCTTTAAGAAGTGTTTGGTAGTTAAAGGGTTACTCCAAGCATCATAACCAATGCAGCCCGTTGTAGTGGTTATGATGCCAGAAGTACCCTTGCCTCGTTTTCCGGTAATTGAGCAAACCGTTTAGCAACAGTTTGCCCTCTAACCTTGGTCCTCATCAGCCATCAAGGACCCTTCAGTGACCAGTGATAATAGCCGACTTCTGCAAAGCTATAGCAAAATTTTGGAGATGCTAGCTGAGGGAAATCAGGGTGTTTGCCCTAGTGGATTACGCGAAAAAGAAACAACAAACCGAAAAATTATTTTCTGTAGGGAGTTGGAGAGGAGCAGTGTGTAGATGGAGGGGAGTGATGTATAGCATTTAGTGTGAGAATGAAACATTTTGGTATATTTATTCTATCTGCCTAATAATTAATAATGCATACCCTATACAAGCTATACAGAAATTAAGTATGTTATGCAAAAACATAACATACAGGGATGTAATTTCTAATAAGCCGGGTAATAGCTGTTTGATCCAAGCTGACATCTGACTGCTATTTTTACCTTCTTTTGGATCAACAGCAAAGACTTATGTGAGGAAGGCTGAACTTGATGGACGCAAGTCTCTTTTCAGCTATGTAACTATAAGTCAAAAGGCATATAATCTAATAGTTGCAAAGGCTGAAAAAAGATTTGTGTCTATCAAGTACAGTTTTTCTCATATCTGTTTCTGCTGTTGATCTTAAAGCGGCACTGTCATGCCGAACTTACCTTTCTTTAATCAATTCCTCTTCTCTCCCTCTGTTAGGATCTGTTCTTCATTTCTTTCTTTCTGCTCTAGTTTTCTTTAAAACATAAGTCAAAGTAGGGACTACTTTGTCTTATGGAGGTTTCCTACACTTGACCATCTCTGACCAGCGGAGGACCAAAGTGTGCTCTGTTTCCTGTGGTCAGAGAAATTTTCCCACAATTTTTACCTTTCCTCCGTGATCTTGTGATGCTTCCTGTCAGTATTCCCGAACGTCCTGTCACTTAGACAGAACACTGGCGAAACTACCGAATTTCGTCCTATCAGAATGAGAGCAGTTTGTTCATTCGTGTTAGGACGCAATTCAGGACTTTGTTCGGATCGGAATTTCGCCAATGGGTGGGGGCCGGGGTAGGGGGGGGAAGGACAATAGGACCCCCTTGTTGTTGTTTAGGGCGCCCACCTGCCTCTCAGGTTGGGGGCCGGAGGTCCCCCCCTAATTGTTTATGTCGGGCGAGAGGGCCGGGGGGGGGGTAGGACAATTAGGACCCCCACCCGCCACTCAGGGGCCGTGGAGGAGGACACTAGGACCGCTTATGGGTGGGGGCCAAGGGGGAAGGCTTATCAATAAACTGCAATCTTTAAGTTTGGATTCCAATATTGTTGACTGGGTAAGGCAGTGGCTGAGTGACAGGAAACAGAGGGTTGTAGTCAATGGAGTATATTCGAAGCATGGGCTTGTCACCAGTGGGGTACCTCAGGGATCTGTACTTGGACCCATTCTCTTTAATATTTTTTATTAGTCATATTGCAGAAGGTCTTGATGGTAAGGTATGTCTTTTTGCTGATGATACTAAGATATGTAACAGGGTTGATGTTTCAGGAAGGATAAGCCAAATGGCAAATGATTTAGGTAAACTAGAAAAATGGTCAGAGTTGTGGCATCTGACATTTAATGTAGATAAGTGCAAGATAATGCATCTTGGACCTAAAATCCCAAGGGCAGAGTACAGAATATTTGATAGAGTCCTCACCTCAACATCTGAGGAAAGGGATTTAGGGGTGATTATTTCTGATGACTTAAAGGTAGGCAGACAATGTAATAGAGCAGCAGGAAATGCTAGCAGAATGCTTGGTTGTATAGGGAGAGGTATTAGCAGTAGAAAGAGGGAAGTGCTTATGCCATTGTACAGAACACTGGTGAGACCCTTTCTTGGAGTACTGGAGACTATCTCCAGAAGGATATTGATACTTTAGAGAGAGTTCAGAGAAGGGCTACTAAACTGGTTCATGGATTGCAGGATAAAACTTACCAGGAAAGGTTAAAGGAACTTAACATGCATAGCTCGGAGGAAAGACGAGACGGGGGGATATGATAGAAACATTTAAATACATAAAGGGAATTAACACAGGAAAGGAGGAGACTATATTTAAAAGAAGAAAAACTATCACAACAAGAGGACATCGTCTTAAATTAGAGGGGCAAAGGTTTAAAAATATCAGGAAGTATTACTTTACTGAGAGGGTAGTGGGTGCATGGAATAGCCTTCCAGCTGAAGTGGTAGAGGTTAACACAGTAAAGGAGTTTAACCCCTTAAGGACACATGACATATATGACATGTCATAATTCCCTTTTATTCCAGAAGTTTGGTCCTTAAGGGGTTAAGCATGTGTGGGATAGGCATAAGGCTATCCTAACTGTAAGATAAGGCCAAGGAATAATGAAAGTATTTTTAAACATTGGGCAGACTAGATGGGCCAAATGGTTCTTGTCTGCCATCACATTCTATGTTTCTATGAGCAAAAACAATATGGAATTCCGGTCTTGATTTTGCTTGGGATGCAAATGACCAGTATAGCAAATAATTGTGTGTTCTTAAACTTCGTACATGCTAGCCCAAACATTTATGTTTAATCTTTTGATTTTCTTAAACAGATAAGGAGTCTTAGAAGAAAAAATGGAGAAATGCAGATCTCGCCCTCGGAGGCCTGACAAGGCATTATATGTTCCTAAGGCTAGAAGAAGCTTAGAGCCACAGGACGAACATGGAGTTGAAAAGCCCCCTGAAGAAATAAGTGTCTGCAACTTGCATCAAAAAAGCAATGGAAGTAGCGAAAAAAAACTACGTCACAAGAAAGCCACTCACAAGAATAGGCCAGACAGTGCCAAGCATAGCCCTAATTCTAAAGCTTTTGAACCAGAAGAGACAGAATGTAGACTTCACAAATTCCCAGCATCTCAGCAATATGCTGAACAAAAGGATAGGAATCAAGCCTGCAGTCAGACACAGGCGGAAGAAAACGATTCATTATGTGGAGCTGTTAATAGCCTAAGCATTAATGAGAGAAGGGACACATTATCGCTGGACTTAGATGAAAGCTTTGTGAATGCATCTCATGTTGATCCTGTTCATCATAGCAGCTTTTTATCAAAGGTACCTGAACAGGTTGCCTCCTGGTGCTTTAGTGACAGCCAAAGACTTGGAGAACAGTCTGCAAATGGAAGGACAGGGTCAGCAGAGATTAAGATGGAACAGGATAGGTCCACAAAGGTAGAACACAACAAAGAAAGATATCAGTCTAGGATGGAAGTAGAATATTCTTCAGAGTATACAGACTTATGTGAATATGACCACATGATGTCCCCAAGCGTAGTCAAATTATCAAGCAACAAGAAACAGGTAACAGGCACAGATGTCTTGTTTGTATGTGATAGCGAAGTCTTAAATTTATCATCAAGGTCTATACACAGCAGCTGTGATATTGTAGCACAAAGTACAGACAATGCAACTGAAGAGCTGCATAGTGCTTCACTCTCCGATACAGATAGTGCCCAAGTAATCTACACAACTGACACTAATATTCCCATAGACATATCTGGGCAGTTTACTGTCTGCTTAAATGATACTGATAAAATAAGTACTGTAGTTTCTTATGAAAAGCAGAAAAAAATTACAGAGGAGAAATTAGATTTATCACCTCCAGTAACACAGAACGCCTCCGAACACATGATAAAGGATAACGGCAGCATTGTCTGCGCTAGTAATCCCAGTAGCATCACTGCAGATGAAAACCTCACAGATTTAAAAGAATGTGCGGATGAAAGAGGCAAAGGTGTAATAGATGACATTCATTCTTCCAAAACCCCAATAAAATGTGACAACGCAAACACTGAACCACAAAATTGGAATGAATCTGGAGGATTATCTGAGGATAGGGTTGAAGGCAGCTGCAGTGATATGAATAATGCAGATGTAGGGTTAGAAAACGTTTGTCATATGGCAGAGTGTGATGTTAGAACAGAGGTATGTGCAGAACCAGTGTCTGCTGTACTATGTTTGAGTTCTGAAACAGGCATAAGCTGCTCAGGTGATCTGCAGGGTCCAAACATACACAATACAATGATTGATTGTACACTGGAGGGGACTGACGATGCATTAAGTAACAAGACCAACAAAGAGGACAGTGTGGAAAGTCCATGTGCGACCTATTGCGAAACTTCAAAAGACAGCACAGCTCAGTGTGATGGGAGTTGTGATGGTGCTGAAAGCTGGGATACCCTATTCACTGATGATGGAGACTGTCTTGACCCTCATCTTTTGGAAGAGGTAAACTTGCCATAGCGATGTGTGAGAGACCATTATCGTACTGGTAGCCAGTGGGTGAAAATTAATTAGCTCTCCATTTAATTGTTTTTTAATACATATATGTACCTATCACATTCTAAAAATAAAGTGGAATATAGTGTATCTGCAGTTTTGGTATCTTGTAATTTCCTGAGACATGTATGTTGTGTCCCCGTTGCTATTTATCTACCTTTATGATATATCTTATCTTTGCATACATCAAAATGTCCAGTAGATTCTTGATATGGCATTCTATATTATCACTATTCACTTTGTTATATTAGCTCACAAACAGAGAGAAGACTGTAAAGACCTTACAGGCATCCAAATTTAACTACTACGACTACGAACCTGAAGAACCAGAAATGGATGATTTTGATTTGTCGCACGTGATTGAGATCTACGATTTTCCTGCGGAATTTAAGACTGAAGATTTAATGCGCTCTTTTGCCAATTATCTGTGAGTCCTGCTTATTAGTATTAAAAAAGTAATTCCTTTTCAGAATAGCATATCAGTTAGTTTTGTAATTTGCTTCTGCTTATAGTGACCCATTGGGTGACAAAGTAACGTTGTACTAATCTGTTTTGCTCTTGTGTGTCTAGTAACTATTATCTACATTTTTAAAAATCTACTATCCTTAACTCCTGCTGCTGATCAAATAAGCATTACCATTTCTTTAAATACCATCAGAAGGCCATCCTTTTTGGGTTGAAGTATGTATTATTGTGTGTGGAGGTATTGATGGTATGTAATACAGATCGAAGCCAGCAAATTGATCAGTTACTATGACTAAACAAATTTAGCCAGTTTGGTAGTGGTGTGATGTTGGCCACTACAATGCAGGATATGTCCTCAATATCTACAGATAGCTGTAACAGTTAGGAATGTCGGTGAACGGTTAGGTGTGGCGTTGGTGAATTAAGGATAGTGTAAGGAGAAGAGAGATTAGAAATTGAAATTTTAGTAAGAGGGTAGGGGCAGTAATGTAAGGGTAAGAATGAGGGTTATTCTACTTAAAATGCCATACTGGGCATTTTTTTTTTTTTTTTTCAATAAACCTGCACAAAATACTTGTACTTAACTGGAATCCAGTGCCGGACGAACCTCCTGGTGTTGCCTTTCATGCCTCCACCCGTTGTCAGTAAGGCCCTCCTGCAAGCCAGTCTTGGGATTCTCATAGAGAAGCCTGTGATTGGACCATTTTGCCCTCAGGACGCACGTATCCAAATGTGAGCTGGCGAGGAGGGAGAGTAATAAATAGAAAACAAAAACCCCCCAAAAAGCTTTATTGAGGCTATAGGGAGGCAGGAGAGATCTACTTGTTCAGGGTCTTCTTAACTTCCCTCCAAATGAGAAGCTTGATACATCCGTTGCAAGCGTGCGGTGGGCTCTGACAGACATATTTTATGTACAGAATTGACATTTGGAACCTTGGAACTCTTTCAGGCTGCAAAAGTAATATAACTTGCCTCCGTTACACAAATAAACTACCCTTTTAACCATAGCAGCAGTATTACACAAGGGCCCATTACTGACTGTGCGCAGCCTTTCAAACAGAAATGTTACACATACAGAATCTTGCCAACATGACCACTTCAAATCACTTTATAAAATCGTATAGATAGATATTAAACGATGTCTTCAAGTTACCACTTACCTGCAGGGCCTTAAGATTAAAGATCCTATCCCCAAACCATGCTACTAGTCAAATGGTATGGACTGCTGGGCAGATTCAGGATTCCAGCTCACTCCTCATGCATTGTTCTCTACATCTGGCTCTTCTTTTGATAATCATGCAGAAGGAAGCAATCAGTGACACTCTTGCTTTTTTGAAACTGATTTACAGCTGACCGTTTGTGCTTGATCAAAAGTCATCCATTCGGAACTAGGGCTTGGTTTTAGGTTTTTGTCAGAATGTCGTAAAATGTAGATACAATATCATACCCACGTACATAAGCCAGTTGTGTGGGCTGACTTAACAGATGTAAAATGTTGCATGTGTGCCATTGGCAATGCATGTTATTGAGTTTTTTTCTTTTGTGTAATTCTGCTGCAGGAAGAAGGGATTTGACATTAAATGGGTGGATGAAACGCACGCTCTTGGCCTTTTCTCCAGTCCGATTACAGGTACTGTAGTCTTGCGTCTCTTTCAATGTTGTAATGTTAGTCCCTTCTGCACCTTATTCTGACTTAAACATCAATGAAGAAACTTTCAGGTACTTTTTCAGATATTTTTACATGTTTATTCACTCTGCTGATCTGTCCACATGGCGGCGTCACTGAACAACGTTGTTTGTAAACTGATGAAATCCACTGCAGAGCAGTTCTACTCATTCTATGTAATGAGCGCCACTGCTTATGCGGAATTTACCGCTAATGTTGGACAGGGCTTTATGGGAAAACAGTCTCTTCCTGATTAGTCTGCTGTTGCAGACTGACCCACAAAACCGAGCTTCTAAGGAAACTTTAAACGTGTGTGTGTTTGTATGTGTGTTTATGTATGTGTGTATATATATATATATATATATATATATATATATATATATATATATATATATATATATATATATACCGTATTTTTCGCTCCATAAGACGCACCTCACCATAAGACGCACCTAGTTTTTAGAGGAGGAAACCCAGAAAAAAAAATATTCTGAACAAACTGTTCCATAGTGTTTCTTACTATGGGACAGTTTGTTCAGAATATTTTTTTTTTTTTTTTAAAGGAATTTTTTGTTCCTTACCACCCACTCCCCTCTCCTGTCCCATAATGATCTTTAACCCCCCTCCCCTGTCCCATAGTTATTTTAACCCCCCTTTCCTCTGTCCCATAGTGATTGTTAACCCCTCCTCCCCTTGTCCAATAGTGTTCTCATCCCATAGTGTTCCCCCCTTCTCCCATAGTGCACTTTCCCTCCCATAGTGTCCACCCCTCCTCTTGTCCCATAGTGTTCCCCCTCCCCTTGTCCCATAGTGTCCCACCCTCCCCTTGTCCCATAGTGTCCCACCCTCCCCTTGTCCCATAGTGTCCCACCCTCCCCTTGTCCCATAGTGTGTCCCCCTCTCCTTGTCCCATAATTACTTACCTGTCTTGTAGCGTGGGCCGGCTTCACAGCGCGCTCCGCGGTACAGGAACTTCAATTTCAGGTTCCGGTTTCTGGCGGGACTGAAAGGAAGTGTGCACACTGAGTGTGCTTTTCCTTTCAGTCCCGCTGGAAACCGGAACCTGAAATTGAAGTTCCTGTACCACGGTGCGCGCTGTGCTGCCGGCCCACGCTACAAGACAGGTAAGTAAAGGTTCACATTCGCTCCATAAGATACGCATACATTTCCCCTCACTTTTGAGGGGGAAAAAAGTGCGTCTTATGGAGCGAAAAATACAGTGTGTGTATGTGTGTATATATATGTATGTATATATGTATGTATGTATATATATATATATATATATATATATATAATTTTTTATTTATTTATTTGCAAAGTGTCTGTGATCATAGCACCCTGGTGGACACACTGTCGTGTCTGAGAGGGAGTTATAGCACAAAATTACCGCTGCTCATGAAAGTTGGGCACCCTAGGTGCCTGTCTGCATTGCCTTCCTTTTTGCTCTGCCTGGCCGCTGTTCTGATACATAATTAATTGTTTTCTTGGACTTTGGTGATGGGCAGAGACCCAATTTAAAGTTAAACCATTAAAAAAAAAAAAAAAAAATATCACACAAAAAATGTGTATGACCGTGCTCAGTGACTCCGGCACATTAAAAAGCTTTATTAAGGGGTTTAGGGTGGAAAGTCCTTTCTAAAAACTTTTTACAAATGTGGAACTTTTTTGAGGGGGCTGGGGGGTGTTCTATAGTTTTTGTACTATATTACATTCATGGATGTAACTAGTTGGTGGTTGCCAGTATGCCTGGAAACATATGGCACCAGCAATGATGCATAATTAGCTATATTCCCTCCACTGCATATTTAAATATACAATTGGCCAAATGCATGTGGTAGCCACACATACCTAATTTTTAACTTTCATATATATATTTAACAAAACAAACTTACTATTGGCTAATTAGCTACACTCTCATGGAGGCTTTTACCAAGCTTTGGGAACTGGTATTGAGTGATCTGTCTTCTTTCCACAGCCCGGGATGCATTGTCTATGAAGAATCCTATATTAAAAGTAAGGCCACTGTCTCAAGCATCGAAAGCTTCTAGAGCCAAAGCCAGATCCTGTTCCGGTAAGTTGAAATATTACGAAGAATAATTAGTTTGGGGGCTAGAGTGCAACAATTTAAAGACTTTGAAATGACTTTTCTAGAACCTTTTCTGCTTTGCTTAGTAAAAAACCAAACGCCTTAATATCTTAGAGCAGACATATATTTATCTTTTTTTTTTTTTTTTTTTTTTTTTTTTTTTTTTTTTTTTTTTTTTTTTTTTTTTTTTTTTTTTTTTATTCTTGTTGATCTTTTCTCTCTTTTCACATACCGAGAACATACAATTTTTCTATGAAAAAGAGGATATAGTTGGTTTTCCAAGGGTTACATGGGAAGGGTAATGTGAACTGGCTACTAGGGTAGAAGAAATTGACACAAAGTTTGTTTTGTTTTTGTCTCCTAAATGAAGCTCCTCCTCTATTGCTGAGATCACCAATGTTGAATAGGAAATTATTGGGAAGATAGCGCGCATGCGCAGCAAAAAGCCGCACTGCACCATTCATATGATCTATCTGAACCTTCTGATGGAAATTGCAGTTTCACAGAAACGCCTCTAAAGGCTGTCAGCATGACAGGCACTAGAAGGTTAACGGCTGTGGTTTTAGCTGCAGGGTTAAAATGTGGGCACATGGCACCCAGATTACTGTATCTGATGTACCTTATACTGAAAATGTCAATAGAATCAGACATTTAAAAAAAAGAAGACTGGCCATATACCCCATTTTGAATAGCCTGGTTGTCTACTTTTGCAAATGGTATGCCATGATGCAGTAACTTTCATTCCTGGGCTGCCATACGCTCTCAAAGACAACATCTCAAACCAATCTGGCAAATATCAGTGTGTAAAAACCGAAATGGACAAGGGTTGATCCTGTAACTTTCCAAAACCCCATAAAACCTGTACATGGGGGCATCGTTGAACTCGTGGGACATGACGGCATACAAATATGTGTGTTTTATTGCAGTAAATGCTAGCCGTATTATGACGTTCACAGTTAAAATGCCATGCAGAACTTTTTTATGGAACTATGTAATGGAACAAAATAATATATAATAAAGTGCACTTAATATGAAAGAGGTAAATTATGGTTAGAAGGACTTGTAGTTAAAATTCTAGGTTTAGTTTTGGTTCAGAACATGAACGATTGCCTCCGTCCTCAAGGGGTTAAGCAAGTTCTCTGACTCCTTTTTTTTTTTTCCTGTACGGGGACGTAACATGGCAACTACGTCCATTTATTTTACTGTGAACTAGCGAATGGCTGTTATATCCGCAATTGGGGGCATTGTACCGTTTGCATCTGACGTTCTGATTTAGTAAGATTTATGTATTAGGTGCATTGCCTTTTTATTAATCTTCACAAACTTGCCTTTTGTTTTGTTGGCAAGTTCTAGTCTCGCCTTCAAGTTATTAAAACTGCAAGTGTGCTCACAAAATGCCAGTAAAGGTACCAGTCCTGACATAGTCACTTCTTTGTGATTAATGTTTTGAGCAGAGATTCAATCATGCTTCTCAAGTCATTGTCTGGGGCCAGATCTAACAGTTGTAAATAGATCTTCCTTAAACAGTGCAGTTTTGGTGTTTTCTTTCCTATTAAATTTCCAGTGTTCTGTCATATAAAAGCATATAACATGTAAAATATGTGTTTATTTTGGTGCGTTTATGTATTTTTCCATGGTATTTTTGATTGACTGCTTGGTTGTTTGTGACTGCATTGACCTGTTAAGTTAAAAAAAAAAAAAAAAGGTAAAATATATATATTTTTTTAAAAGCGACACAAAGTGGTGCACAAAGAATCAGTTGGTCTATCCTAGGTAACAGTTGGCAAGTGACTTGTGAGAGCCTGAGGGTGCTCACAGATTAATATTAGCCAGAGCAGTGGGTCTGCACTGAAGGAATGTACTTTCCTCCGCACGTCTCTCTAAACTGCACCCAGCAGAACACCGCTTTAATAAAGAGACAGAGCAGGTGGGTTCCAAAAGAAGGATTGGACGACCAATAGGGATGCAACGATTCATGAGGGACTGAGAGGACATTGGGAAACCCATTGGAATTGGAGAGACAGATGATGGACAGAGAGGGCATTGCGAGTCACATTAGGGAGGGAAGTATGGAGATACAATTATGGGCATGATATGGCACTGTAAATGCAAAAAAAGTATGTGGCGGATTGTGAAGAGGCAGAACTCAAAATAAACTCAAGTTGGGTCTAAGATGGGGTGCACAAGCACATCTGTGAGGAAGATGCATATGGAAAGTGCACAATATAAATGTCTGTTTTATATGGTAAACTAGATGCAGATCCATTTTTAAAATTCCTTTTGGAGATTTAACAAACCATCATGATGTCTGTTTAAATGAATCAAATGTTGCCGTCTGACTTCCTCTTGATGGGTAGTGGCAGGATCAGTAAAGTAGGTGTCCAATCACTATGCAGATCTCCCATGGCAACATCCTCCATTCATCTTACTCGTTCTGAAACCTGTTGCTGTGAGGAACATAACATGTGGATGGACGAATGCACTTAGATTTTATTTTATGCAGTGCAGCAGTCTGTATTTTATATTTCGTATTTCACCATATGAGATTTCAATACATCAGTGTATAAAGTGTATGCTTTAAAAAACTGCTTGTTTGAACATTGGATGTCTAGAGTGTCCGGTTAATATTTTTATTAAGCATTAGTAATAAATGGTCATCATATTATGCAATGCTATACAACATGGACAATATATATATATATAAAGAATGCATTGTAGCCAATTTAAAATGCAAAGTTATAAAATGAGATGTATCCCTGCCTCCCAGCATTGACAATCTTTATTACATGGTCTGTTAGATCTTTAGAAAATCCATTTATTAACACCCTTATGTTATGTTATTTTTTTTTTTTTTCTTTTCATATAGACCTCAATGATAGGCATAAAAATGTTGGCAAAGCTTTATTTCTCTGCAAAGAAAATAGCTGTGGGGAATTTTCGGTGGATGATTTTTCTCCTTTTATTAATATTTAATAATAAAACATTATGGCCAACAAATTCAGAACATCATAAATGACTTAACATGATCAAAACTGCATTGGAAAAACGTATTGTGCCAAGTAAACACATGTTGAATACATTTTTAACTCTGAAAAATTACAGACAATATACTTTAGTATGGGACATTTAAGTGTACGTGTATACTTGCAAGTCCAACTTATCTTGGGTTTTCTATTATCTAATTAACCAATGAAAACCTTTAACCCTTTGCAGTCCTTTGTTGGAATATATCTGACACAATATTTTACCTCTCGCAGTCCAATGTCGGATTTTCCCTGGAGAGCACCGGCAATCCTCTATGCCGGGTGCCGAGGATCTGCAGTATAAAGTCATCCCTGCATCCAAAATCTGAATATTCATGTACAAGTGCCTTTTGGTTACTCTTTCTACATTAAGGGCCTTAGTAGATTTTTTTTGTTCTTATTATTTAATCGTGTTTTGTAGTGAAGGACAACTTAAGTGCAGATAAGGGAAGTCCCTTTTTTTTTTTTTTTTTTTTTTTAAATTTGCGAAATGTAAATCTAAATACGTTAAGTACCCGCAGCATTTGATGTGATGATGATGTCAGGCGTTAAGAGATCCTATATAAACCAGATATTGTAGAAGAGCAATAAGTATTTTTAAGGTGATGACAATATGAAAAGTCATTGGTCTCTCTGGAGTTAAGTGTTCTGGACTAAGTCTGTTTAACAAGTAGGAGAAGTAGGAGTGAGGTGCCAGAGTTTTGACTTTATCATTTTTGCCCCCGTAATTTACTGCTTTAGATATCATTATTATATTAAATCATATACTTTATTTTCTCTTTGTTCTTTATGTGGCTCAGAGTTTCTACAGCCGGCCAAAGAACGTCCAGAAACGTCTGCGGTTCTTGCAAGGAGACTTGTGATTAGTGCCCTGGGAGTGCGAAGTACCCAGACCAAAGCAGAGAGGGAGGCTGAACGAAAGAAGCTACAGGAAGCTAGAGGTGAGAGGAAGCAATTATATTTTGCAACGGTTTCTGTTTTTTCAGTAATCATTGTTAACTGCTTTTTGCTGTAGAGCTATAAAGAGGTTTTTTTTTTATTTATTTTTATTTCTAGTGTGATCATAATTATCATTGAGCAAGGGACACTTGCCCTATTTACAACAAGGTCTTGCCTACAAGCCAAAAAAGTTAATTTTTCATTGTACTTCTCTGTTAATTACAGTATACCCAATATGGCCAAATGGACAGAATTGTGCAACTTGTTTAAAGAATCCCTCTATCTACCATGACGACTAAATGTTTGTAGTTTTATTATAGTTGTATTTTTCATTATGTATTTCACCCATCATCTCTAGCTTATTTTTTTTACTAATAAAAGGACACTAATTATAATGCAGCTGGCTGCGCTTAGCTTCCTACATTGGCCGAAGTACAGCTACACCCTTTTCAAACTAACAGCAAAGCCGTATTCTGGAATTTCAGTGGCATGCTTGTGAAGGAGGTGTGTGCTGCTTTGTCAAGGTTCTGTGCCCCTAATGACCGAGGGCATTGAGGTATGACCTAATAACCTCAATCATTAATGAACCTAAGTTCTTTACAGGCACGTTATTGGTGTAGTGCTATGGCGCACCATTTTATGGCACACCCTATACAACCTGCACTGTATAAACATTCACAAGGTCAGCATTTTTCATGTTATTTAGAATTAGTGTTTGCTCTAAAGTTCCTTGGGCTCAGGGCTAGAACCTCGATGGGTTAGAGAGGTGACCATGAAATTATTTAACAGGACAATAACCCCTCATTTTTGTGCTATTATTTTAAATAAGGTATCTCTCTTTGATTGTTACATTTAGAAAAGCAGTCTGTATAAGAGTGCCATATCATACCTGTTAATAAAAACAAATCCCTCTATATTGTTATGTCTGGTTAATCATTTTGTAGTTTTAAAAGGGATACTATAGTTACCAGCATCACTAAAAAGGGATACTATAGTTACCAGCATCACTACAACTTAATGTAATGGTTCTGGAGCATAGAGTCTATCCCTGCAGTCTGAGCAGTGTCTGCAAAAAGGCAGGGCTTACACTGCTCCAAAACGCTATCTGTAGTGGCTATCACTTGGGCAGCCACTAGAGGCACTTCCTGCATTCAGGTTTTCAAGACTGCCATTTAGCGTCTCAGTGCATCTCTGTGAGGAAATGCAATTGGCTGCGCATGCTCACTCGCCTCCAAATCCTTCCCTATGATGAAGCATTGGATTGGCTGAAATCGTAAAGACTGGTCTCAGCCAGGGGGGCAGTGGAGAGACCGGCGGGGGGAGGGAGTAAGTTGAGTAAAACTACCTTTTATTAATTCTGTGGGCCCTGAATCTAAATAGGTAGATTTCATGTCTGTATTCCTACTTCTCTATTTTACCTTTAAATATCCTGTTAACCCCTTAAGGACCAAACTTCTGGAATAAAAGGGAATCATGACATGTCACACATGTCATGTGTCCTTTAGGGGTTAAGGAGGTGTTATACGTTTAAGCAATCACTCAACATGCAAACTGTATTTTTTTCTTTCTTTAAGTGGAAGTGTAAATGCCACATAAGTGTTTGTTTTTAGTTTCCTTGAGACAAAGCACTTTGTGTTCTGGGTGAAATCTGAAACCCATTTGGCTTTTACGTAGCAGCTAAGCTTGTTAATGCAATTTTGCTGCCTCTGACATTTTCCACTGAACTTTTTATATTTGTCCTTTTAAACTACAGAAACATTTACACCAGTGTGCAATATATATATGTATGTATGTATGTATATATGTGTGTGTGTGTGTGTGTGTGTATATATATATATATCAATCAAATCCACCCTTCCTCTTCTGTCTTCTTTAACTTGCACCAAAAGCTGCCACAAGATGGAGCTCTCAGAACCCAACATGTTTATTTAAATAGAGCATAACCCGCAGTGGTTTGAAGTATGGTTTTGGCACGGTACTGAAATGGGTTATGTGATCAAATTCAGGTACATGTCTGCAGAGCTACAAACTTCATACATTGTAACTGGCATTACAGTAGAATCTAATTTTATCCTCCCTTAAAATGATTGTTTAGAATTTCAGTGAAATTTATTTTTCTTTATCCTAAAGTAAAGTGCAAAGAATGATGTACACATATAATTTTTTATTTTTTTTTATACTTGGTGAATTTTAACTACAGATCTGCTTTTTCTTAGAATTTAGTTTTTGTTACTCTGTAATCAGTATTAATTTAACAGTAGTCAGTCAAGTTATTCTTTGAGCCATTTCTGTACATGGTTAAAAGCGAAATGCCCTTCCGAGCAAACGCTGTAAAAAGTGAGTTTTCTGGATATTTAAATCTGGGACAAAAAAAATACAGTTTAAATAACAATTCAGGCACTCCGGGAAAACAAAAATAGCAGCTTTATTGGGACAAGAACCACAATGTTTCGACCCTACCTGGTCTTTATCAAGCTTGATTAAAAACCCGATAGGGTCGAAACGTTGCCGTTTTTGCCCCAATAAATCTGGTATTTTTGTTATCCCAGAGTGCCTGAACCGTTATTTATTCTGCATATCTTGAAAGGGAGGCCTGGCCAGCCCTTGCTTCAGAGCACCTGGGTTACTTGGTGAATGTGGTATCCAGTAAGTCTCTACTAAAAAAAAAAAAATACAATTGGCATCAGCCTGTTGAAATGTAACCATTTATTCTTCTGAAAAATATCCCTCTGATGAGCAGCTTAATTGGTGTTCTCAATATCATTCCGACAGCAAGAAAGCAACAGGAACGGCAGGTGCTGCTGAGATGAGAATAAAATCTTTCAAACCTTCTATTTTCTTTGTAGAGAGAAGGCATTTGGAAGCAAAGCAGCGTGAAGATGCTTGGGAGGGAAGGTGATGACACTGATGTTTGAACACAGCAAGAAGAATGACATGTATCTGTAATATCTATAACAGAGAGCATCCTAACAAGCATAAAAGTTTTTTTGTTTGGTAGAGATACAGTGTTTGACTTACTCTTAAATCATTTGTTTAGCTGTGTAGGACGAAAGGGTTTGCCTTACATCGGAGACTTTTTTTTTTTAAAGTGTGTATGAAATACCTGATAACAAGTAGAGACTGGAAGAAAGTGACGAATTTACAATTTTTAATCCAAATTAGCTTTTCTCTGTTAAGTGTTTTTAATATTGATAAAAACTGTAAGAGTGTGAGTTTTTCTCATTTTTGCAACATATTTTGAGTTGTCAAATATTTATCGTACATCCAGGCCTAAATAAGTATTCAAGAATGTATGAATATTTACCTGCAGGAAGTAGTGAAACTGCATATCTGCAAAATATCCTTCTCTTTCCTGTTTGTTAAATGAGATTTTCTCTAAGTGCCTCGTTCTAAAGTTGATATGTTGGGTGTCACAGTGTTTTCCCAAAGTTTCGATAGTCACTAACAAACGATTGTCTGTAGAGGGCAATGGGAGATGAATCACTGTTAGTTTGAATGTAAACCAAGCTAAGCTAAATCTCATCCATAGATTGTTTGGCAATGGCTCTTGAATTGGGCACTACACAGCCCTAATTATGACCCTCGTTCAATATTTTTGGATAAGCTTTTAAAATGATTTCATATTTTTGAACACTTTGTGCACCAAACTTCTTCATTGGTGCTTGGTGCCGGCTTGCCTTTAGGGAATAAACCGTTAATGAATGATTTAACCCCAAAGTCCAGTATGCAGCGGCCAATCTGTTTGTCTCTTCCTCTCTGCTGCTGAGAAGCCCTGGCCAGGGTCTCGGGCCGAGTAGCTCCCCATTTACTATATGTGCGCATGTGTGTGTATATATGTGGGTGTGGGTGTGTGTGTGTGTGTATATATATATATATATGTATGTATGTGTGTGTGTATGCATGCATCTCCTTTATAAATATATATAATTTTAAAAGCGTATCCAAAAATATTAAACCGAGGCCCATATTAGGTAGGAAAATGAATAGATGCTGTTTTTTGGTTAATTTAACTTTTAAGTGAAAACTGTCATCATGAGTATTTACAATAAAATATTACCTGTTTTCTAGCCTCTTGTATTATACTGTAGTGTGTGTGTACCTCTTATCATTGCATTCTCTGGCAGTGGTCATTGTTAATTCCTCTGTGATCAGAAGCACCTCTTACTCAATCACAGGATGTAGGAGTGACATATAAAATCCTAATGTGCAGAAGTGGCAGACCTCTAAAACCAAATTCGGTGCTGGTTTTAGGCATTCATTAAACCCAGTCCTTAACCAATTTAGGAGTCCTTCTGACCAAAGTAGATGTATATAGATAGCTGCCCCAATGCAGATGCAGTAAAGACAGGTTGTATGTATGCATTACAATGTACTGCTCATGGGCTATAATGCATAGAATTTATTTTAAACAATAAATTATGACCGTTTTCCTTTAAGTGGTTCTAAACTTTTTTTGAGAGGGACCCAAATTATATACATGGCATTAGCTTTTCGGCCTGTTCTTTAACTGGAAAGTGATTTTACAGACATTCTTAAATTGTAATGCAATTAACATGGCAATTCATGGCTTCGTAACAGTGATACAGATATTCTAGAAAGGTTTCCCACTGCGGTGTGAAATGTCACGATTCAAAATTATTTTAAAATTGTATAACAAAATATTTAAACTGGAAAAAGTTCACCTAGTTCGCTTTATATTAAGGTTGGCTTTCGTATACTAAACTTTTAAATTCACTTTGCATTCCCAATCCTGTTGTGTCGTAGGCCTAATTATTACATTGCAGTTTTATTACCTGCTCTGTGATCATGCAATAAGTGGAGAGGTTGCATTGAAATAAAATAAATTCATTTTCTCTAAACTGGATAGTTTCGTATTAAGATGGGGATTGTCTAGACGGACTAAATTGTTTGTTTTTCATTTTTTATACTGTTTGTCAGCTCTGGGACCGGACATTTTTAGTTACACATTAATTAACAAATCACGCCATTAATATAATTAAGGGGGGTTTTGTCTAAAACAAGCTGTAAAATAAGGCACCAAATATGTTTAACCGATATTTCATTAAAAATCATAAGCACACTTCTGTCAAAAGTCACTGAAGTCCAATAATTTTATATCATATGTTTAATTATCGTACTAGGTTGCAATTGATTATGCTGTACTGGTAAGGAATAAAACTAAAATTGAGCAGAAAGGGACTCACTTTATACTCTGCCCAACTGATGGTAATTGGGAGATCAATAAATACAGTTAGTAGTGGGATGTTGGGTACTGAGATGAAAACTTTTCAGGATAGGATCAGAGATTTAACTAGGTCATAGCATTGAAGGTTGTGATGAAGATAAATAGGGTTAGAAACTAAAAAAAAAGCTTAGGTTTTTAGTTAGAGTAGAAGCTAGGGTTAGAGGTTAGGGCGAAAGTTGACATGCTCTGGAAAGCCTAAGATCCCAGAAAATGAACCATAGGAACTCCAAATTGCCCTAAGCTCTTAAATCAGGAATTATTTTTTTTCTGTTGATTATGATCGTTGCTATCCAAAGAATTCAAAAACTAGTCATTTATATAATGAAATTGCAATATGCCAAAATCCAACTCCTGTATAGTCACATGTCGAATATTTTTGTCAAATTATCAGTTTGATTTTTGGTTCATCTCAGCAGTCTGATTTTAGCATTTAGTTTACTCATATAACTAAGGTAACTTTTTTTAGTTTAGTTTTTATGGTTTTTGTTTTGTTTTTTATATTTGCTTGTAACATTTGCATGTACAGTGTAAATAATGACCCATGGATACATCTATTTTATATTCTGTGAAAATATCATCAAATGATTCCTTGGCCTGTAGTGAAATGCTCACATATAAACATAACAGATAAAACAATTGAATATTGCTACAGTCTGTGGATTAGAATTAAAAACTGCAATAATTTCACGCGGGTATAATGTCATGCTGTACCACATATACGTTTGACACACAATGTGAGACCAGAGGGTGAAATACAGGTAATACAATTAACGAATAATAGTCTTAAAATATAGCAAAATCTGCGTATAAAGTGGAAGCCTGATTGACACATCCAGAAATCTTGGTACGTGGACTGCCAGTGGGCACATTTTACCCATGGGGCTTGCATTTGGTGACTATATGAAGCACACTGTTTTTATGTTTATTTTAGAGGATGGGAAGACCCCTTGCAGTTATGTACAACTGCTTCATAAGTTAGAGAAAAGACAGATTTTTGTGTATTTTAATCCTTTGCCTTTGAAGTGTTTGAGTGATAAAGTCTTTAGTAAGCTTGTAGACCTACAAGATGTCTCAGTAATATATATGGGGTTTATTTATTAAACCAGGAATTGTAGAGAATTGGAATGGAAATTGCAAATTTAATACAGCTTAGCTGAATAATTGCTCAGTTTAAGAATTTAAAGTCTCTCGTGGCTTTCGGAATAGACAATGGACGTAGCATAAATGCTTAGGTCTCCACAATGCTGGCTCTTTCATCATTAATTCAACATTTCACCTGCCATAATGGTTATGTATTGATAAGTAATTCAACTATATTCTTCTTGTCATAACAAATGATATTGATTCTCTCAGGCTGTGAAAACCAAGCAGAATTTTGTAAACTGATATGAAATGTGTGGGTGTTTATTATTTTTATAGGATTAACTTTTTTTTTTCTTTTTTTTTTGTGTAAAGTTTTACATTTGTTATTCGTTTCAATAAACATTGTTCCTTTGTTTGTCTCATTCTGTTTTCATTCGTTTGGGGTTTTATAATTACATTAAGGATTCTCTATACATTATTTTAATTCCTTCACTGCCAGGTTATTTGCAAAAGAAAATGACCACTAGGATGTTTTTTTATTTCTTTGTGTTTTTGTTTAATATTTTGAAAAGTAACATGTAAAAGTTTTGTTTTTGTGTTTTGTTCAAAATGAATAAACAGTGCTTTATTTAATGACAAAATGGTAATATGCTTGTTTATCCTTGTTTAACCGACAATGAAAAAAAAATCAGTTATGATTAATGGGTTTGGAAGCAAGAAAACAAGACTTTTTTATTTATTTTACCCAGGTTAAGATGGTGATAAACATGTATAAAAGTGGTTGAGTGATAAATGTACACTTCTGCCTGCCATGTATACCCGTTATTGGTATTAAAGTAGTTAAATGACCACTCCACACTTACAAACCCCCACAAAAAACAGTTTAGTAGATATACCCCCAATTTATACATGCATGCATATTTTCATGTATGTATTCATTGGGCGTTAAGCCTGAAAGAGCTTACAAAAGCTGCAGCTCTTATGACTGCAGCCTTTGTAAGCCATCCCCTCCACCCCCCTCCAGTCTCTTAACATAGAATGTGACGGCAGATAAGAACAATTCGGCCCATCTAGTCTGCCCGATTTTCTAAATACTTTCATTAGTCCCTGGCCTTATCTTATAGCTAGGATAGCCCTATGCCTATCCCACGCATGCTTAAACTCCTTGACTGTGTTAACCTCTACCACTTCAGCTGGAAGGCTATTCCATGCATCCACTACCCTCTCAGTAAAGTAATACTTCCTGATATTATTTTTAAACCTTTGTCCCTCTAATTTAAGACTATGTCCTCTTGTTGTGGTAGTTTTTCTTCTTTTAAATATAGTCTCCTCCTTTACTGTGTTGATTCCCTTTATGTATTTAAATGTTTCTATCATATCCCCCCTGTCTCGTCTTTCCTCCAAGCTATACATGTTAAGATCCTTTAACCTTTCCTGGTAAGTTTTATCCTTCAATCCATGAATTAGTTTAGTAGCCCTTCTCTGAACTCTCTCTAAAGTAACAATATCCTTCTGAAGATACGGTCTCCAGTACTGCGTACAATACTCCAAGTGAGGTCTCACCAGTGTTCTGTACAATGGCATGAGCACTTCCCTCTTTCTACTGCTAATACCTCTCCCTATACAACCAAGCATTCTGCTAGCATTTCCTGCTGCTCTATTACATTGTATGCCTACCTTTAAGTCATCAGAAATAATCACCCCTAAATCCCTTTCCTCAGATGTTGAGGTTAGGACTCTATCAAATATTCTGTACTCTGCCCTTGGGTTTTTACGTCCAAGATGCATTATCTTGCACTTATCCACATTAAATGTCAGCTGCCACAACTCTGACCATTTTTCTAGTTTACCTAAATCCTCTCCATTTGGCTTATCCCTCCTGAAACATCAACCCTGTTACATATCTTAGTATCATCAGCAAAAAGACGTACCTTACCATGAAGACCTTCTGCAATATCACTAATAAAAATATTAAAGAGAATGGGTCCAAGTACAGATCCCTGAGGTAACCCACTGGTGACAAGCCCAAGCTTCGAATATATTCCATTAACTACAACCCTTTGTTGCCTGTCACTCGGCTTACAATATTGGAATCCAAACTTAAAGATTTCCTCTTCACAGGGAAATAACCAATCAGAGGCTTCTCACTGAGAAGCCTTTGACTTTGTCCCCACGCGCATGTGCCCGCTTCTAAATACTGTTGCATCCCCACACACCTCGTCGCGTGTGCACTTCTGAAGCTGAGGAGCTTGTTTGAGGTCTGTGACGGAGGGGAAGGCAGGCAAGCTCAAATAGTGTGCCTTCCACTTCCATTAGCTCAGGGGAGCCAACGGAAGTAGGAAGGAATCCACCCTGGCTGTTTGACAACCATGTGGGTGTTCCCTAGTTAATTTATAAAAGTGCTGATTTCTCAAAGAAATGAGCACTTTTATAAACAGGGGTTAAACTAGGCTGCTCCTCACCCATAAAGCACTAAAGCAAGCTGAAGTGCTTTTGGGGTGTGGAGTGGTCCTTTAACCCCTAAAGGACCAAACGTCTGGAATAAAAGGGAATCATGACATGTCATACATGTCATGTGTCCTTAAGGGGTTAATGAAGGAGACTGCCTCTTCGCTGTAGCTTGGAGCTCCTGCACTGGTTATCAGGATTGATGACTATTTTGTCCAATCTAAAGCTTCTCATAAAGACGTATGGTGGGTAATGTGAATGAGCTGCAATCGCTGTGCTGCACCAATCAAACGCGTATCATAGAGAATCATTTAATCCAATGCTACTAAATGAGAAGCATCAGAGGGCATTTGAACGTTCTCATGCAATGTTCAAGAACGTCGAATGCCAAGAACCGAGTCAGACTCTGGAACTAGAAGCATCACTCAGAGAGACAGCCACTGGAGGTGCATTTAGCAAAGAATGCATTCCTGTATCTATGAATCATTGCCGCAGCAATAATGCAGGGACACTACACCCAGACCAAGTGGTTCTTTAATTTCAACAGCTAGTTTTAAAAGCATTGCTATTGATGTTGCGGGGCGCATGACATTGGAACTTTTCTATCTTCATGCAACATAAAGTGGGAAGATGTGCTTTTAATATGTTGACCCCTATATTAATACATGTGATTTGCAAAGTTTGAACACTATTAATCACCTTCTATTGCATTTTATGTAGGCTACCTTACAGACTTACAAATAATTAAAAAAAAATAAAAAATATCTCACTAGTCACAAGTCTGATACTTCTTGGCCACCTCTGCGAAACATGCTGTAGTCACAGGTTTTTTATTTTTATTTTAGAATACTATGATATTTTAAAGGAAAATGAAACACAAAATATTTACCTACACACACATAATCACTTTGGATCCAAAATTAAAACTTGTTGTATAATGTATTGGTACTCACCGGATCGCTGTTGGGTAATATTACATGGATTTTTTTTAAAAAATTCTGACAAATTAAAAAAATAAATGATCGGTGATTATTTGATGATTGTGAATTGCATTCTGACACTTTCGTTATACCAGTGGATCTTGTCACATACTTTGAACAAGATTTGTAAGATCTAAAAAATAAAATGTAAATGTAGAAATACAGAATACTTGTCTATATCCTGGAACTGAGCGCTGCCTCCATCTTGGTTCCCTGTCAATCATTTATAACAAGCGTTGCCCTCTATACCAGGCAGTCAGCATAGAGAATGGAGGAGAAGAAGAAACAGTGTGCCTTGGCTGTGCCAGGACAGAGCCGGATTGTAAGGTAATTTGCCAAATCTTTTACATTCTTTTAAAAAGAAAATCAAATGAAAAAGTTTAACATAAATTATAGGTGATATTCCGTGTTTATGAATGTCATGTAAATTCACGTGACCGTTAATATTCCTGCTGTGTATTGGATGGAGGCTTTAGTAATTCACGTAGTGGATTAACTGGCTTTGCACATGTAACACACTGGAGTACGCCAAGCCTTGTAATGTAGCTTTTCCATATGGATATGTGTAAAGAATTCATAATCTGTACTTCTATGGGCAGATTGATGTTTTTCCCAGTAATTCCATTTTGTTGCGTGTCATCAATACAATGTCAAAGGCTCTCTAACAGCTTTTGCAAGACAAATATATATTGGTTGCAATTTCGGGGCATTTACTTCCAGTCTATAAATGACAGTGCAATGCTCTCTCAGAAATTGCTTTTTTGTCTGTGTTAATTCAACTTCCCTAAATGTAACGGATGGATAATTAATGTTCTTTAGTGAGTTTCCTTATCTCTGGATAATCAATACAATTTCTCTTTAAAAACTCCATTTTTTTTCCCCCCTTAAGGTTATTAATTCCTGACTGTGCCAGAATGTTCGGTGCTGCAGTAAACTTGCTAGAGATAAGTATATTTGTGTCAATGCAGATGTGTTTTGAAAACACTGAATGAATGCAGTGCCTGTAGTATAATTGTACCTTGATTTCTTGATTTATTTTCCCCATGTTGTTAGTGGCATTAATGCTACAGTACTAGATTGTCCAGAGCGGTAACCAAAAAATGAAATATAATCTGAATTTACAAATTAGTCTTGATAGTTCTATCCGGATCTCAGAATTTATTCAAAATGTATAGCGTTTCCAGATCCACTGTGTTTTCCTGAACAGACGTCCCTAATATGTAAACAAAGGAGGGATCGGCACTCTCATCACTTGTAGACCTCGGTGCACTGTACATAGGGCTGGCAAACTCCCATTCCATATTGTAAAGAAAATGTAGTCTGGGCAGTCTTATTGGAGAAACACAGCAACGTTTCGTTCCACACTCAGATCTTTCTCAAGCTTGACAAAGATCCGAGTGTGGATTGAAATGTTACTGTTGTTGCTGTGATACTCCCCCCAAAAAACAGCTGTTTGAAAAAGACCCTGAGTGCCCCGACTACATTGTCATCCCTTGTATGTATTGATGAGCAGCACAGGAAAGATACTGCCCTGCAGTATTTAGAAAATCAGCTCACTAATCAATGAGGAATCTCGCAGTATATAACCTCTACATATTACAAGACAGCACTTTTTATGTAGTAATTAGTGAAATGAAGACCTCATCTATTTTTAAAATCCTTGAAATGCCAGGGTTAGTGAAATGTATTTATTTCATGTCATGGCATATGAACATTCGTTAATGGGGTTAATCGGGGATGTCCATGTTTCCTGGAGGTACAGAGTTGGACTCCAATGCATTACCAGCTTAGATAAGGCCAGGGGATTTACAATGCATATTCAGTTACTTTACATTACAAATTACTAGGCACTTTAGGATGAGGAGAGCCTTGATCAACGAATAGAATTAAAGTAAGCTATACTTGCTTTTGAACTTCCGCTAATTTTGTTTCCCTGTAACGTGATTTTAATGATCCATTTGAATTGAATTTCTAAATAAAAACCATGTCTAATTGACTGTGACTTTCATCCTCAGTGATCAGCATTCACATTCTCACTTGGATTCTGGAAATTACACCTTTACAGGAGCAGAAATACAGCCTTGGATGGAAGGGACCCTCACTTGGGTCTTGCCATTGTCCTCCCTATACTGCACAGGTTGGCAAGTCTCCTACTGAGTGCACGTCTATTGTTCCTCTTGTGATAGCTGGTGGTTTGGCTGAAGAAGAGAATGGTTCACATATTGTTAAAGGAATGTGACTGGATTCCCTGGAACTGAATCAAAGATTAGAGGTAAAATATCCATATTTAATTGTGTTATGTTTACAATACCTTTTATATATTAAAAGGGAACTGTCATTAATGTTAATTGTTTGTTTTCTTACCCCCTATGTTTCACAAATATGTATTTGTGAATCCTGAAAAATACAATTAAAGGGACACTATGGCACCAGACCACTTATGTCTTTTTAACCCTGCAATGTAAAACATTGACATTCTGCAGGAACATCAAATTCAGGGTTTAAGTGTCTCTTGTGGTTGTCACTCTGGCAGCCATTAGAGGTAAAACCCCAGAAATCGCCTTCTTGTAGACATAATCTGATTGGCACAGCACTAGCCTCCAGTCCCCGATCTCAGCCAAGGAGGTGTGCCAGTCATGTGGAGCAAAACAGCGTGGAATAAAAGGTATGTTAATTCCGTTTTAACCATTTCGGGGTGGAGGAGCGGTTCACCTAACTGGTGACAAGGACGTGAGTTACAAATACACATTTGTATTCTTAAAGCTCTAGTGTTCCTTTAAATATAGAAATTCACACTTCCTTATCTTGCGATGGGCTTCTCCATCTTGGCTCCCTGTCATTGTTATAAGCTCTGTCATTTGCAACTGACAGGCCGCATACAGAGAACAAAAGAAATGAAATAATGTTTCCATTTCTCAAAATGTTTAATATTTGCCCAGACTTTGCCTTGTCTGAACTAGATTACATTATAATTTGCTAAATCTTTAAAATAAACTTTGAAAGAAAACTGAGGACCACGTGAAAAGAATTTAAAACAAATTAGGTGATTTTAATGTTTTATGTAATGGTGTAAAATACATACCCTTTTTTTCTGGCTGCAGTGTCTTATGCAAGTCCCCTCACATTTGGCACAGATCACACTATTATATTTAATGAGTAATGCCTTGTTTTTGGTTGTCGCTGCTCAATAAAGGCCTGTTCAGTTACTTGCCTTGCTCTGTGGCTGTAGCATGTATAGCATCCTTTCACGCAAGTCCCTGTTAGACTATTCCTTGGAGACAAAACGTTTTTATAGAAATTATTCCTGGTAGTTGAAGGAACATGGGCTTGCCATCAAGTAACATGGTAACTAGAATGTTTTAAATATAAATGGTCTAGTACTATTTGGCACCACTTAAATGCAATTCCTGACTTAAGAAAAAAAATATGTAGGAAATTTCAGATTCTAAAGGTGTAACTTTTAAGTGAAAGGGCTTCTGTTTTGCATTGGCTTCTATAAGTGTTGGGATATTTCAGGAATGCAGATCATCTAAAAAATTTGCGTAGAAATCTGTGATGCTCGCTTTCTGTCTGGGATGTGGTAGATTGCTTTCCTTTTACAAACTGTGCTTTCTGCCAATGCATTCATTTGCCTTTCCGTTAATCCTCCCTGCGACTAAATCACATCTGAACAGCTGCCTAAATCAACATGTCCCTTATTCCGCTACTCGCCAAAAGAACATTTATATGCCCAGGGTGGATGGAAACCTATTACCAGAGTAGTCTTAGCACCATTCATAGACATTTTTTCCACGTATAACCATGCAAATTTTACTTCATTTACATATCTAGCTAGCTGAGACTGCATCTACTTTATTGGAGCTTCCTTGAAAATGATTGGCAGGATAGATAAAGAATAAGTCGACAACTGCATAACGGTTACATATGGGCTTTCCTCATTTTGCCCATGTCGTATCGATGGATGCCGGCATTTTATAGAATTCTACACCATTAAGCTGACACTTTACTAAAAAGCATTCGGAAGTGGTGTTTGTGTGCATCAGTTCAAGAATCATCTAACTGTTGCTTTCTGGTTTTGGAATGCAACTTCCATTGCTTTCATATGTTCCGTTCGGAGTGTGTGGGAATAAAAGCTGGATACATTATAGCTGTTGAACTCCTGGTTTTCTGAGCGATGGACATGGTGTGGTCTGTGTAATCATTTTTTTTTTCTTTCTTTCATATAATTTCCCTCTCATATCCTATCACCACCTCTTGTGACACATTCCCATTCTCTGTGCTGTTGCAGTTCGTAAATAACCCCCATTACACATCTCAGGGGTGGGAGACATTAGCTGCTGCAGGATATATTTTATTGATACTGACCCTGGATTTTACATTACAAAAGAGGAAACTGCAATCTCAAATAACAGAGGTCATGTGGACCCATATTTACAATTTCCTTTTTTTTATTTTAAATTTGCTTGATAGTATTGGTGTAAGGAGTGTGCTCCTACCTTATTTTAGATCGATCCCTTCTTGTTTCATTAGCCTCTCATCTTCTGAATCTGACTCCAACCTCGTGTTGTCAAGGGATTTTGCAGACCCCTGCTCTTCTTAATTATTTTTTATGCTATGCCTTTTGAAGATTCAAACAAAAACTGCGTCTTTCTTTAATTTTTATTATTGTTACATAATGTGGTATAGAAATGTGATTTTTCTGGTAATTGTAATATATCACAAAGTCATGCCACTTTGGCTCTAAATAGGGCCAGAGCGCACACATGCTCATTCATATAACAGAATTATTACCTTTGGACAGTGATGGCGAACCTTTTTGAGCCCGAGTGCCCAAACCGCAATACATGCCAACTTTTTTTCCCTCAAAGTGCCAACACGGCAATTAAACCTGAATACTGAGGTTTAAGTTTAGAAAAAACAACTCGTACAGTTGTCCGAGCTAATTAACAACTTTGTTTTAAAAGAAGAACATAACAGAGAGTTCAATGATACAAATGTTAAATAATGATATAAATAGATAAAATTAAGCTTATATTTATTAGTATCTCCAACAAATGCAATACATACACACAGACTGCTGAACACATTCACGCACCAGCCGCTAAATACACATACAGACAGACTGCTGAGTACACACACACACAGTCTGCTGGTGTGGTGTTAGGGGTGGTGTAGTGTGTTGGTTAAGGAACATTAAAAAAATATATATATATATTTATTAATTCTGTATCCCCCCCTTCCTTCCTCTTACCTTTGGTGAAGGAGTGGGACACACACACACACACACAGCTATCCCTGGTGGTCCAGTGGTGGTAAGTAAGTTTGTGTGAAACAGCTCTCCTGTACTCCTGTGCGATGCTGTGTGGAGCATTGCTATGGTAACGCGCGGCAACGCTCCACACAGCATCGCGCGGGAGGACAGGAGAGCTGCTTCCTGGAGCCCTCCCCCTGCCTCCCGACACAGAAGCAGAGTAGGCGCCTGCCGTTTTGGGCAGGCAGGTGCCTACTCTGCAGACAGCCAGCGGCCCCCTCTCCCGGCGACCCATGGCCGCGTGCCCCCAGAGAGGGCCCGGCGTGCCACTGGTTCGCCATCACTGCCTTAGGATGATCATAGAAGACTGTAACATAACTCACAATCTGTATAACATACAATCTAAATACATTGACATTTTACGTAAGTTTCCTACAGTTTGAGTTTTTTTGGAGTTCTTGGTCTTATTAACTGGATTGTATATGCTAGTGCTTTTTTACATGTTTGAATCGATTTAATGAGTGTTTTGGATTTTTTTTTTTTGTGTAAACTTTAGAGCAGTATTGCCAGTGGTTTTATATTGCCAGTTCAAAGATTTGACACTTATTTTTTGCTGAATAAATGTTTAGTTAAGGCAGACTTAGTACAGTTTGTTCTTAAATCTGCACCGTCTGAAATTCTGTTCCATGTATGCGTGTGCAATGGTGGCTGTAGATTTTCAGCCTTATTAAGTCTGCAGATGTAGCGAGACCTATGCCTAATTAACAGACTTCTGCAAAAATTAGTTTGCGCTGGTTCAATCAAAGCAAATTCCTTTAAATTTACACCCGCAGGAATCGTTCCGATGGGGATTTACCTGTGGGGTTTTATTCAATGAGTAAAACTCCACAGGTAAATCCTGGGAGAATTGATTAGTTTGCATGTGGATTAACCCATTCACTACCAAGCTCTTTGCAAAAAAAACACCTCCAGGATCCGAGTAATTTGGGTGTCCTGGGAAGCAATGTTTACATGTATTTTCAGTATACATAGATAGCACATTGTTGAACGGAAACAAAAACAAAAATGTTGGTTGGACAGAACATTTAAAAAAAAATAATAATAATCAACCAAATAATGTAACAACCAAATAAAGTAACAGACAAGGAAACAGTGTTGTAAATAAATATATACATTTTATCATTATAATATTTGTTGTCACATTGCCATAACAATGTACATTTCATATCACCCTCATTGCAGTCATGTTGCTCCTTTGGACACACACATACTAATACATACACGAACACACACACATATATATATATATATATATATATATATACACAGATATTCCAAACACACTCTGAGACACAATGGATAGATATTCACACATACATATACACAGATATTGACTGCTAACACGTACAGTACACAATGTCAGATATATCTATATACACACGCAGACACTAAAATACACTATCAGAGACACTGCCAGTAACACACACAGTCAGACACACACACATACATTCTGACAGACACACACAAATTTACCTTGGTGGTATAGTGGTGATTGTGTGCTGTAAGTCCTGAAATCAGCCATCATGCTGCTTCTCTACTCCATCATGATATGTAGTATAACTTGCCACAGTAATGGAGCAGGGGAGCGTGCGATGCCTACTGCCAGGAGTTACAGCCCATGACATCACTCATGACATAGCCTTCAGCTATCTCCGCAGCCCCTATCGGCCTCATTGGTCTGCCAGCAGCTCCCTGGCTGAGTGCAGAGCAGATATAACAGCCTTCTATCCAATAAACTAATTTAGTTTGAAATTATGCAAAGCATATACTGTACAGTATACACAATTACGTGAATGCATACTTTGGTAATTGTGCACACATGAGTTCCGAGATGGTGGTTAAAAGGAATGTATTTCAGACAAACTGACTCATGATTTTTTTTGCACAAGTCTATAAATTAATAATTGCCCACATTTGGCATATTTTCCTACGTGTTTAAGTGTAGCAACCTCTTTATAGAACCATTATGATGTCTTGTTGGTCCGGCTGATCAATGTGGAACAAGAGCAGCTGCTTATTTTGTGTATATGGTAGTGACCTACGTACAGATTGCTGAGTGTTTATCTGGATAGAACAACAGATTCATTATGTGTATTTGGTAAGGTTGGAAAAGACTTTTATTTCACAAGGATGTATACGGATTTAGCTGCAGTTGTTGTTTTTTGTGGTTATTGACCGAATGGCTGTCTGTAGCAGAAACCTGTTGCTAATTGTGAAACAGCTGTTACTCTCTAACAGTAGCAACAAGGTTGTAATCAAACCCATAAGAATTGCAAGCGTTAGGAGAAGTCTACCACCCTGCTATTAGTACATCTCCGCTAGGTTAGCCTATCTGGCTATTCTGGCTTTAGACTTGTGATTCCTTTGTCAATTTTCCACCATCTCTGGTTTAGTGAGTAAGCCCCCAAAGTGTTCTGCTTTGGCATTCTCTTAATTATTATTATTATTATTACTGGCATTTATATAGCGCCAACAAATTCCGTAGAGCTTTACAAAATAATAAGAGGGGGAGATTTAACTATAAATGAGATATTGCAAAAAATTACAGGAACAATAGGTTGAAGAGGACCCTGCTCAAACGAGCTTTCATTTGTGTGTTTTCATGTATATCTTTGTGTTTGTCCCTATGCATTGTCATGTCTGTGCATCCAAGATCAGAAGGTAATTGTAATAGGAAAAAAAAAAACATATGTTGTATATTGCCTATCAATTGAGAAACCATTTGTGGAAGACAAAGAATTTTTGTTTTTGTTTTTGTATGTCAGTTTGTTTCTCTGCCAGCAGATTTGTGGGTTTTTTATTATAAGTCTCTGAATGCATTTTATAAAAGTATAATGCTAGGCTGGAGTCCTACATCTCATACTAATTACAGGCTAGCAGCTGGTAATTGCCCCAGTGCTAGTCTTTTTGTAACAATTTGGCATGGCATGAGTGTCTCTTATCAACCATGAAATCTGTTGAAGAAAATAACTTTTGCAGCGCATACCGAGGAATGAAAGTCAATCACACTATGACTTTCTAAATAAACCGGAAGCCAAAAATTACATAGAACCCTAAAATTAAAATTAAAATAGACATTGAAATTCACCTATAACTAGTATTCACCTTTTATCATGTGATGATTCATTATCTTTGAAAGTTAATATTAAAGATTTAGCATTGTTTTGCATCATCTCTTGGTCTTCACATGTTTAGTTTCTCATTTGTGCCTAGAATATCAGAGTGTCCAGGGTTCTGGAATGAAATAAGTGAGATATACCCACTTGTGTCCCCATCGACCATCAAAACACTTTAGACAACATGTTTCTCTAATGACGTTTGAGTTAGTATGATAAAGTAGACTAGTGGAGCAGAGGCACAGTTCAAACAATCTGTTCATGGATAAACCAGGTGAAATGTTATTTTCACTTGATATTTTAATTTATTTAATCTCTTCTTATCGAACAAAAAGAAAAAAAAATGGGTTTTCCACTGCTGTTTCTACATACAAATATATTGTCAATTTCATGGAACAAGCACCATTAGTTAGTTCTAAAGGATTATTGTATTTGTCTTTCTGCAATTGGATAGGTTATCACTCTTTCTGCAATGTAATGGTTCATAATTTCTATCACAATAGCTCCAAGGTAATGTAAAATGAATCTAGGACAGTCATACAGTCATTCCGACATGCTTTGTTCTGAATAAAGGATTGCTTTGCTTTTTACTTGTTCAATACAAGGTTTCTTTTGAACCATTCAGTATTCAGGAATATGACTGATGTCTGGGTTGCCTGTTCTTTTTATCCTTACTGTTCAGTTTCTTGTATTAAATGCAGCAGTGTACTTGATGGTGTAAATAGGTATTATGTTCGGACTTACAAAGCAGGCTTTCTATTCAATTGGATGTTGCTTTTGTGCGTGCTCTTTTTTTGCCAGGTGCTAGAGTTTGCCTTGGGTATCTTTGGTGGAAGCTACACTCACTCCAAGCTTAAAGGAACACTATAGAGTCAGGAACACAAACGTGCATTTCTGCCCCTATTTTGTTAAGAAACCATGTTAGCCCCCAAGTCGTCCCTTTTTTCCAGCGCCCATCACAGGTCCCCCCAGTGTTGGCTCTACTTCGCCCTGATCTGCCTCCATAGCTGAGATCATCATAACTGACTATTTCAGTCAATCAGATGCTTTATTATAGGAAAACATTGGATTGGCTGAGATAGTCAAGTCTGATGATCTCAGCCAAAGAGGTGGTGTGGAGGTCGAAGCCAAATGCCACGCTGGCCAATCAGCATCTCTCCATAGGTCTGTATAGGGAAAGTTCAGTGTCTACATGAAAAGTGTGGAGCCGCTGAAGGTGCATTGATCCAGGAAGCACCTCTATAGCCATCTGAGCAACAGCCACTAGAGGTGTCGCTAGGCAGCGTTGTCATTAAAAAAGCCTGCAGGGACTGACTATACTCAACAGAACAACTAAATGAAGCTGTAGCTGTTCTGGTGACTATAGTGTCCCTTCAAATTTTTCCCTTATTAACCCCTTCTGTGCTGTCTTAATGTGTTCTGTAAATATCATTTTCCAAAATGGAATGATACACATTCTATTTCTTAAGGTATACTTCAGCCATGGTGGTGATTTAGCAGTTGATATTTAAAGGGACACTGAATTCCTAAAGCACTTTTTTGCTAAAGTGCTTCATGGGTGTAGAACAAGCATGTCAAACTCGCGGGCCGCAGGTGGCCCACAATAAATATATTTGCAGCCAGACGAGCCGCGAGTTTTACATGTTAAGGCAGATGAGGAATCTGCTTTCCCCACATTGTGAGGTTGTTCCAGCCCGGCATTACTAAACAGCGCGCGTGAGGGAGCTGTGAGGAGCAGAAAGGGAAACCCAACACTAGCTCCCAAAGGTAGAGAGCGACAAATAAAATGATTTGTTAGTGTGTGCAAGAACGTGTAAATGTGTGTCGGTCAGTTAGTGTGTGTCTGTCAGCGCGTGTTTCGGTCAGTGTTAAGATGGCCGCGGCTGGACAGGGGAGGACCTGGAGGTGCACGGAGGCATGCAACGCCATGTCACATTCCTACATGACGTCAACGTGCTCCACCTTCGCAGGGTGTCAAGGAGTAGCGGGAGAACCCGCTTTGGCACAGGGTGCGGATGACGCCACTGGGGGTATACCAGAGGCTGTAGTCCAGAGTCAAATACTGGCAGCAAGAATGTGAGTGGAGTCTGCAGGGGTCACAGTTTAGTAGAGGGTGGTGCTGGGATTTAGTATAGATGGGGGGTGGGGGGGACTGGGATTTAGTATAGATGGGGGATACTGTTTTTTTATACTTTCATTTTTCAAAATAAACCTACGTTTCTATGAAAATTTAAATTTTTGGGGGTGTTTTTTGCGGCCCACATAAACTTAAACCTCGTTTATTTGGCCTGTGCTAGCCTTTGAGTTTGACATGCTTGGTGTAGTGTCCTCTTTTTTTAATTTTACAAAAATTGCCGATTTTTATATAAATTGTTACTTTTATATATTGACCCTCTGTCTGTCAGACAACTGATCCAGTTACCTTTGTGGAGCTAAACTCAAGAGGCAGCAATTGCGTAGAGCAGCTGCCTTGCAAAGACTTCTCTTTGAACTTCACTGGGAAGTCTGTGATTGGACAGCCTCAGAAAGTCTGGGTGGGGTTAGAAGAGGAGGGACTTGCAAAGACTAAAGACGAGATCTGCAACTTTTGCAAGCTGTTTTTAGATATAACCCCAGTTAAAAAATGTAAAAGAAAATCAAAACAGATGCTTGATGCACACATGTTTTCCTTGGAGGTATGTCTACAGTGGGGTATTCCTTTAAGGGTTTAAAACTAATTGTGTCTAATTCAGAAGTCAATAGGCACTATGGGGTGTTTGGGAAAACATAACATTGAAGCCTGTTATACTTATTTCTACCACTGACATGCCCAACCTTTCTGAATTTGAACCACTTCTGTTACAAATATTGTTTAACCCCTTAAGGACACATGACATGTGTGACATGTCATGATTCCCTTTTATTCCAGAAGTTTAGTCCTTAAGGGGGTTAAGGGAACCAAAGAGCAAACAGACTAATGTGGAAGTTTGTTGCAATAGAGAGACCAGGCGTTGGGTTCAGTGGATGACACCCAGACTATTTTCCAGCAGTGGTTATGGTGCTTAACATCCCTTCAAATACTGCGTTCAAGTAATACAGTCACAAAAATACACATACATTTCAGGTTTTAAAAATGACAAACCTTTATTTATCAACTCTTAAAATTGAGAGAAAATGAAGACTTTACTAACAGAACCAAACACAAGGTTTTTGAAAGTCTCATTTAAGCACCAATAAAAAAAGTATGTGATTCTTCAGCAGTCCAAGGGTCATTGTTTGAAAGGTCTTGCGCTCAGTCCATTTGCGCAATCAGTAGATGTTCTCCACATCTACCTTCAGTAAAAAATTTTGACCCTACGTGTTAATGTTTAACTGAGGTTGAAATGGTGTGTGATTTAGATTCTAGTAGAATTAAATCCCATAAACACTCTGGTGATTTGTGAGAACATTTTTTTTTTAAATAAATATGTATGTTTTGATAACAGTATTGATAAATCAAATTAGCAGGGATAGCTCAGTGACCACATTTTCTATCAGATCTCTGTGTAATTATAGTCATATCGATCTAGTGATGTTCTAAAAGAAAAAAAAATCGTAAACACTAATATCAAGACATTGTATGCATGTGCAAGGAATGCTGACTGCTCTTTTTCCATTTTTCATCTTAGTTTCTACATTTTGGCTGATTCCGCAAATTTCTAAATAACGCGTTATATAATCATATAATTAAATTCTATTAAACAGAATACAGCTGTTGCAGACTTTATTACTGCGATACCATGATGCACAATTTTCTCCTTCCTATTTTCATAAAGATCAAAAATTTTCATACAGTAATATCTGTCTAGTTTGCTGTTTGGACAGTGAGCATGGCACATAGCCCTGTATTGGCCAATTTTTGCCATGACCTATCATTTCATTGGCCTCTGCCTTATTATTGGCAAATCATACAGCTCAATGCAGTAACATGCCACTATTACAATTCGCATCAGACATTTCTGAACCATTGCGGTATAAGTTTCATGTAAAATTATACCTTCTGCAAGAGACACAGATTCCAATCGCTTTATCCCAGAAACGTTATCAATAACGATGTGAAATTTCTCAATGAAATGTTTATTCTGTCTTAATAATTATAATAGCAAAGTATTTAACCAGGAAAGGTACATTCAGATTACTCTGGTTTTCAAGTACGTCCTGGGGACAATATCTTATGAAACCTATAGTCAAAATGTTCTCTTGATGATCATGATGCTCTACCAATTATATATCAATAACACTTTGATAAGCAACCTTCAGCACTCCAGATATTGTGGACAGCATCTCCCCTTAAGCTCTTACAGACATAATCCTGGCAAAGCGTCATGGAAGATGTAGTCCACAGCATCTGGAGTTCTGAAGGTTGTGTATGCCCGCAAAAGGATATTCCACCTGCAAGGGAGGTTGCACGCTGTGTAGTCTGCTACAAATGAGTTGTACCTGGGTTTCATCCGTTTTCAAGCAAAAGTAATTAAAAATGATAGCTTTGCAACTCTAGATTAGCTACCAAAGAAAGTTGTATTCTACTGATTGGTGGATGAGGATCTCTGATATAGTCCATCATATTCATAAAACAGAATAAGCCTACAACAATCTTTAATCACAAGGTACGATATAGTGTTTAAGGGTTTATCTTCTAATTTCTGAGTTTCCAGGATCTGCTAAAGTTTAGCTGATTTCCCCAATGATTCAGAATGAACGTTGGTTCACTGATGTATAACAAAGTAGATGTATTGTTGCCACTGCTATACAGTGCATATTGCATAGTTAAACATGCAGTAAATATTCAGCAGACCCACAAAATAAAAAAATAAAAAATTTCATCAAAAACTCCCTTGTAATCGCCTATCTAAAATGCTTAGGAAATAAAATTATGGCCACCCATGCCTCTGGCTACCTGGCAAACATAGGTAAGAGACATATGCCATAATTTAACGTATCTGCTACATAGGCTTGAGAGGAGAAATGGGATGTTTCACCAAAGCCCAATTAAAATTGTTTAATCCTTAAAAACTAGAACAGTCCCAGAACGTACGGCTGCCACAATTTTAGCAATCACAATCAGCTTGTGCTTAGTATTATAAGACGTGTAAAACTATGGTAGTGCCAAAATAACTTTTAACTTATAATGTAAACAAAACACTTAATACTTCTGATTATGCATGCTTCCCATGAAAACCACAATGAATGGTACATTTGAGAAATTGTTACAGTACATGACACTGTTTCATTATTTTTCGGTTAATATAAATATTGATAATTCCCTTTTAGACCTATAAACCTATAAACATACATACATCGTCTACAGGTATAAAAATAAATATGTGTAAACATAAATCAAATTGTAGAGTGGATCCATCTCCTATCATTTTTTTGACTCTTTAAATTTACTGTCAAACCAACCATAATTACATCTTTAAAAATGATTTATCGCTTTGGCTCAATATTTTTTCCGTAAATTCTGCCTCCTACCTTCTTGTACATGTGGCAAATGCAAAATATGTTTACTAAACTGCCCTCAGTTAAACTCTGTTACAGTTTGTCTTAAAGTCAAAGAACATAGCTGTAAACCAAAGGTGTGGGTTATTTTAAGAGAGATCATTTTGCAAGCGAGAGCAAACCATTTAGGAGGCCTGTACTAATAATGTGCAAAAATGTTAAAATTTGTGTTTAGCACTTGTAGCAAATAATAAAATGCCACATTTTTAGTAAACTGTGCACATATATTCACAGTTTAAAACCATTAGAACGCACTGGCTGATTCCTGGTTAAAATAAACTATAATGTATTTTTTTAACGCAACATTCCATGTGCGTGATATTTTCCCATGCGCAGTGTCACAGTTCTAGTGTCTGTATCAATTATGATGGTCAAAACAAAAACATTTTTAAAATAAGATTTTTGGTTTTTGCTATGATTGCTTTGTCACCCATATGTTATAGAATTAACCCCTTAAATCAAATATGACAACATGATATCACAATCTTGCACCTGTATACCCAATGCCATAATGGAATGTTCCACTTATTTAGCTGTGGCTGTTCCATACACCACTACAGTAAGTAATTGAGTGGGTCATACCATTTTGAAATAGGATCCATGAAAAAACAGATTATGATGGCGTTCACCGCCATTGGTCCTTAATGGGTTAAATTAGAATAAAATTGTTTGTATTAATATAGCTAATTGTGGTGAAATTAAATGGTGTCAAAACTTTCCACTCATTTATATTTGCTGTAAAGCTACATTGACACATCATGCCTACCTGTCATATATCCCCCCAAGCAGATATGTAAATTAATACAAACCACGCTTCTCATATTACAATGTAGTATTGCTAAACGAACCTACAGACATGTGGATACCTCTAAAAACTAATAATGTAATTTGTGTTCATTTGCATTTCTCTGGAAGTGTTAATTCATAATGTGTGAATGTTGCACAGCATTATCTTTCAGCAGGGGCTTACATTTGGCTACATAATGTAAGTCATGTACTGAAAAGGTATTTTAGCTTCCAAGTAAAATTGGGCTTTTAAATTTTTTATATATATATATATATATATAATATATGTTAGTGAATATTATATATATTATAATATTTTATGCGCTGTGGACCCCAGGCAAAAATATAAATTAACTTCTGCAACGCTAGCTTTACTGCCTGCAATGCAGACGAATGGCAGAGGTAAGTAGATTTCCCTCCCCTACTTGATTAACCACAGAAAACAGTTCAATAGGAAACCAGGACTATTCAGTTCTCTGTAAGCGGACGTTCCACTTTAACAAATATTTTAAACTATAATGATTTGTCATTTGGTGCTCTGCTGGCCAACGCATTAAGCCTCTTAGCATTTTATGGATGGATTGTGCTAGATGGTTTTGTATTCAGGATCATGTGGTCTTGTCCAATGCTTAAATTAGATGTCATTTAAACCGGTTCTTTTGTTTTAAGTTTAGGTTATCGAGAATTTTCCAACGGGGCAGATTCCGAACCTTGGTAAATAAAGGATCCAATATTGGCAAATAGGAAGGCCATGACCCAAAATGGCAGGACTGTCCGAGATAACACAATTATTACAAAAACTTTTTTTTTTTTGTGGCTTATAGCTTTTGTCTTATCTTTTCCATCCCAGGAAATGATCTATACGATATTACTGGCGAGTCTTTGCTGATTCTCAAAGTTTTCTTCTAAATCTGCGCTGTATGCATCGCCTGGCAAAAGAGAGAACATAAATTATTCAACATGGACTTAGCTGCTTGAAGAGGCTGAAAATACGGTAATTTAAAGTTGAAATTAAAATACAAAGAACATTGTCTTATACCTTTGGCATCATCCATACTTTTCTTCTTTAGTAATTCTTCCACTAAAAGGCCTTTGGATAAAATGTATTTGTACCTAAACAATGTTTCCTACATTTTTTCATCTCATGTAATGTTATGAATAAATGTGTGTAAACTGCTAACAAATAAGAGAGTGAGAGGTAAAAGGTCAAGATTTAGATTTGTGGAAACCTAAAGGGAATTTATAGTCCCCAAAAATAATAAAAATTCAGGATTATAAATTCCCATCTGTTGTTGTGATCTCTGTTCACCCCACTTTGCTTGTAAAAAGTTAAACTTAATAATAGTTTATTTACCTAATTTCCAGTGCCGAAACGCCTATGCTGCAGTTACCTGCTTTGCCTCCGTCTCTATCAGACCTCCTGCCGTCTTCCATGATCTCATCCAATCCAATGTTTCTCATAGAGAAGCACTGGGGACAAGATATACATGCACAGCCAAACACTGCTCTCCTCCATTTAAATCTCTATAACTAGCATATGATAGAAATACTGAGTTTTACTCACTTCTGGAGGTGGAAACACCCCCAGTGGCTGGCAGGAAGACAATCACTAAAGGTATAGTTAACCCTTAACATCTGTATGTGTGTCTGTGGATTTGTTTGTAAATCTGTCTGTATGTATATGTGTCTGTGGATTTGTGTGTGTGTGTATTTATCAATGTAAAATGTATATATTTGTGTCAATGTCTATGTATGTGTGTCTGTGTATTTGTGGATTTATAGGTTTGTCTGTATGTGTCTGTTTTTGTGTGTAGGTCTGTGTGTCTGTGCGTGTATCTGTCAATATGTGTAACAGTGTATTAAACTGTTTTTATGTATATCTGTGTGTATCTGTTTCTATGTGTCTGTGTATTTATCTGACTGTGTGTCTGTGCATTTATCTGTGTGTATTTGTATGAATTTGTCACTCTATGTGTGGTATTATGTGTATGCATTTATGTGTTGCTTATATGTATGTGTGGGTCTGTTTGTTTGTCAGTGTATGCACCCCCGCACACACACTTTCACCCCCTTCATCCTGCCACACTCACATTAACTCCCACAATCCTTTCACATCTGCCTCCCATTGCTCTGCCATTCACCCAATCACATTAACCCCTACAATTCTGTCAAACTCAACCCCCCACCAACCATGCCACACTCACCCTGTCACACTCACATTCCCTCCTCCAACCAGGCCACACAACATAGTCACACTAACCCCCATAATCCTGTCACACTTAACTCCTCCAGCCATGTCACAATCACTTCCCCCAACCCTCTCACACTCACCGAACAACCCTGCCTTATTCATCCCTCCGACCATGTCACAATAACCTTCTCACCTTTTTACCCACCCTGTCTCTCACTCACACTCCCACACACACGCACAGTCATGAAACATAGTGGGATGGCAGGGTCCAAGGGGCCCAAGCAAATGTTTGCCCAGGGTCCAATCAATTAAAGATGGCCTTGCACCAATCAATTCATTGAGATGAAGTTGTCTGGGTGCCTATGGTGGTCCTTTAGAGGGTCACTCTATTCATCATAACCACTACAGTTCTGTATAGTGATTATGATAGATAATCTAAGTGCACAGATCCAGTTTGTGTCAAAATATTAGGGAAATGGTTTGAATAAAATACCGGGACTCATATTCTGCCACCAGTTAATTTGCCTTGATAATATGGAATTATTAAATGTCACTACCATCCAATCGCAATGCCAGTGTTAAACTGAGAGTGCTAAGATGGAGCAGCCCAACACACTCACCTTATAGATGCTGTCCGTGGTGGGTGGAATTTTCGACAAATGTAAAAACATACATTGGCAATACATAAATCATCAACTATACAGCTACATACAATGTAAAGGGGGAACTCTTATGTAGCAAATACATCACATGGAAAAACTATAGTCCCACCCCCTTGTACAATAACTTGTATGGGATTTGTATACACATTATGCAGTGTTGCCATCAAAAGTGCCAATATTAGCTGAGAAATTGAAACCTGGGTTCATTTTATTTCAGAACATGCAGTTGAAACATTTTGCATATTTTAATAAGGGTAACTCAGACCTGAGTGTCTCTTTAATGCACGTGTACTAGCCATCAAGAAACATTTATTGCTGTTCATTATTAGGGCAGGTTTCCGGAGACTCCTAGCGAACAGACAGATCCTCATTGTTAATGGGAGATTTAGTCTATGACAAGGTTTTTATTTACAATAAGAACAATAAGGATGTGGCATTCTCTGCCTGGAGAGGTGGTTTTATCAGAGTCTGTACAGATGTTTAAATAGCAAATGGATGAATACTTGCAAAAACATAACATACAGGGATATTTTTTTTTTTTTTTATTAGTGTGGGTAATAGCTTTAGATCCAAGGAGATATCTGATTGCCATTCTGGGATCATGAAGGATTTTTTTGGCTAGTTTGCTGTTTTTTTTTTTTTTATTTATTTCTTTTGGATTAACAGCAAAAACATATGTTAGGAAGGCTGAACTTGATGGACACATGTCTCTTTACAGTCTCTGTAAGTATATGTAACATGTTATTCCAGTTTGGCTATTTTGTCATACAATATGTAATCCCCTCGTTAATTAATTATTATTAATAGATTAGTGAGTAAACCAAGCAGTGTCATGGTTAATGGGCAGGCACACTTAGAAATATCTTATAAATAACATGTTTTCGAGATTTCCGCTCCCATAAACTGATTTTTTAGTCGGATTAATAAACCTAGGAACTCTAATGTAAAGAAACGGTGGTAATTACTTGTGTGACAATTATGTAGCCAGATCCGATGACCGTCATATTTACATCGACATCTCATCATGTTGTTTCGAAAATCTGATTCCGCAACTTCATACTTTGGGTTTATAATCACCTTGTAAAAAATAAAAAGCAGGGAAAAATATATATATATATATATATATAAACTCTAATTATATCATTTTAATTAGTGGAAATTATTTTCAGAATGGTTCAATTAACTTCTAAATACTAGACCCATGCACAAGGTCAACATCAGTGTTCAGATAATGTGTTAGTTATACATCAAACTGCCAGAAGGTCAGTTGTAACTTTAGTGACATTCTGGGTAATGACTATAGATTTATAAAGAAAGATGCAGTGGCAAAATAGGTGCTAGTAAAATGAGGTTTTAGTCTTACTCATTTAACCTAAATTGAAACTGAAAGGGACACTATACTCACCCAGACCACTTTATCTCAATGAATGGTGTCATATACTTTCATTTTAAAAGTGACACTATGGTCACCAGAACAACAGTGTAAGGTTGTGGTTCTGGTGTATACTGCAGGTTTTTTTTCCCAGAGAAAATGCAGTTAACATTACTGCCTAGTAACACCTCTAGTGGCAGTCAGTCAGAAAGCCACTAGAGGTGCTTCCTGGGTCATGTGCATCAATAAAGGTTCCCAATACAGATGCATTGATTCAATGCATTGCTATGAGGAGATGCTGAATGGCCCAGTGTAGCATTTTGTGATAGCCTCCCAATGCTTTCCTAATGGAAAGCATTGGATTGGCTGAGATCATCAAGTCGGATTATTTCAGCCAAGGGGGATGGATTGTTGGCTGGGCCAGTTGCAAGGAGACTCATGCAGCAATTGAAAGAGGTAAGTAAAGTCACCTTTAACTATTTTCACAGGGGTGCTGGTAATCTAAACTGTTATTCGAAAACTATAGTGTCAGGAATACACATTTGTATTCTTCACACTATAGTGTTCCTTTAACATTGCAATTCACAACATTACCATTCTGCAAGAACTGCCGTGTTTACATTGCAGAGTTTAAATGCCTCTAGTGGCTGTCAATGTTACAGCCACTAGAAGCGCTTCTGCAGAAGTCGCTGAATTAAAGGGACACTCTAGGCACCCAGATCACTTCAGTTTACATTGCAGCACTGAGTCTGCCTCCAGTGGCTGTTAACAGACTTTTGGTCCGTTATCTGACACTGGACATCCTCACACTCTGCATGAGGACATTCAGCGTCTGCTATTTCCCCATAGGAAAGCATAGATTCAATGCTTTCCTATGTGCGCATTAGCACCCCCTTTTCAGTAACGTTGGAGGAGGCGGAGCCATTTCCCTTAGCACTGGGACCAGGTAAGAATATAAAGGGTTTTTAACCATTTACCACCACGGAGGGTGAGGCATAACGAGATATAGTGCCAGGAATACATCATTGTATTGCAGGCACTATAGTATACTTTAAAACTTGGCTATTTCAATCAGATGGTCTCACCGAGTCCATCTGATTGTGCAGTGTGGCATTTTGCCGTGAATGTACACTAGTCTTCCAGTGATTTCCTACAAGAAAGGATTGGATGAGCGGAGATCCTAATTTAATTTAATTGTTCCTTTAACACTCCGTGCATTCAAAAAAATCTCGATGGCATCCTGAAAATGTTGGACCCTGTCTATTTTTTGTTGGAGTACAGCTTTAAATGGCTCTGTCATCAGAAAATGACCTCACAGTATATGTATAGCATTATAACAGCTACTTAAATTTTATGCTGATATTTTTAGCAAAATCTGTTCAGTAGTTTTTAATTTTTTTATTTTAAACGATCCTTAAATAATTTATAGCTATCCCGGAATTTCTTGTGGAAAAGGACTGCCTTCAGCAATGCTGTGTGCGAATCACAATAAGTATTACATTGGCAAAGAGTATTCGTTACCTGGAATATGTAGTCTCCGGGCTTCACATCTGTAATATCCACCCATTGGCAGTCAATATCGTGACGATATGTGTCCCAGCACCCTACAGTTATTCCTTGTTCTCCAAAATTGGCACACTCATAGCGCTTCTGTATTCCTACATGTAAATAGGATGTCAAGTCAGTTTGTTTTTTATTTCTTTCTGGCAATGAACGCTGTGACAGTTTTACTAACATATGTGAGAGGTTTAGAGATGTACCTTTGCCACAGCTTGTGTCTTCCAAGCAGAAACTGGCCTTGTGCCCTTCTGCGACCTTGGTACCATTATGTGTCAATAGGTCATAGTGGGTAAAAACTTCAATGCTGTGGTAGTGTCTAGAATATGATGAAATGGAGAAAACAAATGATAAATTCTAACTGCTTACTGCATACTTTTTTAGATTTAGTTTAATGGACATGCAGGGATTTACTTACCAAACTGAATGCATGCAACTGGTATTAAAGGGTTACTCGAAGCACCATGATCACTTTAGTGGTTTGAAGTGTTGATGGTGCCTGGCGCTTTGACGCGCTGCACCTATAGAATTTAACCTCTTTGCTGCCAGAAAGAGTGTCATTAGGAACAAGAGTTCCGAATGGGCCAATGTCTGTTTAGTGCATATTTCTATGCAGAAGAGAGTTACTTGATGATCTCAGGTCAATGAATGACCACTGACATCAGCATCTGCCTTACTTGGCTTTGCAGAAGCTGGATGCATGTCACACTGAGGACCATTGGCGCCTTGTGGGGACCCCCAGGTATGAGAGGAAACCATTGCAAAGCAGTTTGGTCCATTACTGGAAAATGGGTCCACGACTCTCCTGGCATTATAATCATTACAGCAGGTTACTGTTTAAAGGCTACTATTAACGTCAAACGTTTGGTGAAAGGTAAGGTTGATCTCCCAAGTTACCACGATGCTTTGCTAACATTAAGGTTGGTAAATCATCATATGGTCTGTATTTTAGTTGAAGGATCACCTTTGAAACACCCCTAAATATAATTTATAGTGGGAATGTAGACTGCAAAAACATTTAAATACATTTATTAAGAGATTTGAAAGCAATGAACAGGTCAACAGAAAAATAAAGAGATTTTTCAACATTATCAGGGAGTATTACTTTATTGAGGGTAGTGGATGCATGGAATAGCCTTCCAGCTGAAGTGGTACAGGTTAACACAGTAAAGGAGTTTAAGCATGCATGGGATAGGCATAAGGCTATCCTAACTATAAGATAAGGCTAGGGACTAATGAAAGTATTTAGAAAATTGGGCAGACTAGATCGGCTGAATGGTTCTTATCTGCCGTCACATTCTATGTTTCTGTCCAATCACAGATTTTCAATGCAGCTCAATACAGTCTTTGCAAGGCAGGTGCTCTGAGCAATTGCTGTCTTTTGAGTTTAGCTCCACTGAGCTAATCAAACCAGGAAGTAACAGGACCTATTGTCTGATTCACAGCCAGGGGCGTAATAAGGTAATTTATAAAAAGTGCTAATTTCTATTGAAATATGATTTTTATTTTTGTAAAATGAAAAAAATAAAAAGGACACTCTTCACGCATAAAGCACTTCAGCTAAACTACTTTAGGTGTGTTGAGATGCAGGGGTAAGTCGCAAGCCAGTCAGCCAAACCTATGACTGCTCAGAGATACTCAGAGTGCTAATAATCTTGTATTCTCATCAATGCATGGATGATTATTTTAAAACCATTTTACCAGGAAGGTTATATTCAGATTTCTTTCTTTCAAGAATAATCTGATTCATGGAATTGGCAACGTAATTGCTAGTTAGGGGACAACAATTCTTCAGTGTCTCTAGGAAAATATAGGACATTGCATATAGATTGTATTCACTCGTACACCAATATAAATGTAACAGGTTACAGTAAACAGAGTTGTAACTATAAGCACAGACTGGAATCTTGGTATAATTGCAGCTCTGATTATATGCACACTAATTACTGGGTGGTGCTCAGATTTAAACGGAATCAACTACACACACTATTTGCCATATTTAAACTGTGAGTAACAGTCATGAACTAGTGTAAAGTTAGACGTTTCACCCAGTCAGTTGTTTCTCATATTTAATTTTTTATCACATTATTTTAATTAAAAAATATTAATCTCTGGCTGGCAGACATAAGGCCTTTTGAATCCCAAGATCCCATGGTGCTCTCGACTAGTTACTAGTTTGCCCCCCCTCATTCTTCACACGATGGTTAATGGGTCTAAGCAAATTAATGGTTCTAGGGCCCCTGTCTAGCCTGCTGGGCTAGTTGACCGCCTAAGGAGGCTTTTTTTAGGTTATTCTTACTACATGTTAGCTTCTCTGAGTTCCTTCTTTATAAAATGAGATAACAGGCTGATTTTCCATTTAATTTCAATGTTTCCAATACTTTTTTACCAATAAGTATACTGTTAGTTTTTACAAGGATGAATTGGTACATAATGTAAATGTATCTACAAGGACACGACAATTAATTGCATCTTTAGATTCTGTTATAACAGCAAAATTCAAGGTCTTTATTGCAGAAAATGAGGACGATAACATTAGTAATAAATTCCCTTCCCTGACATTTTTTCCTTAGCTTCAATTATTTAAGAATTCCTTAAAACGGCCACTCTTTCTCTCATGTCAGTTCCTCTATGTCACCACTAATACCAGCTTCTTCTCTTCCTCTATGCAAGTTATAGACACACTTATTTAGGTTGGTTCACCATAGAATTTTTTCCAGGTAAAACATCAGTGGTTTCTACCCACATTCAAAGGGTCCCACTAACAGCCGGAAGACAGGTATACAGGAATTGCAAGGGGTGATCAGTGTTCACGCTGTGTACGTCAGATACCCATCTTCACCCAGACGTGTGAGATTCCCTGGATCCTGCCACAATATTCAGCAGCTTTCCACGAATCATGGAATCACTTACTGACAACCCACCATCATGGTAAGTGAATGTATTACGCTTTGATTTAATATCCATTATATATGTTTATTGTGCCCCTTTGGTATGTTTTTTTACGATGCAGTGTTATTGGTTAAAGCACTTCTCATTCTTGATGTTTAGAAATATTTCCATGATATATTGTCTATTCAATTCGACGCAGTCTGTAGCTGCATTCTAAAGTTTTACTGGGCATGATGGGAGAATGGCCACAATTACATTGGAATATGGAGACATTGGCAGCAAATTTGAGAATTTTAATTTTTTGTGAATTTCTTTCCCCCAGGGCCACAGAGCACCAAGATAGCTTTAATGTGTTCCATAGGTTTAATATGTACTATGTGAGGTCTGTGATTCCCTGTCTGTGTGTTGGGGGGGAGGTTCAGTGGCTCCATGTCTGTGTTATGGAGGGGAGTGCTTGTTGTACTGAGATATTGGAATTTCTGCCTGCTACGCTAAAACGCTAATTGCCAGCAGGAATTCAGGTTTAGATTATCAATCACATATGTGTTGATGTATTGACACCATGAAATGTGTGAGTCTCACTGAGAATTGTGTACTTCGTTCTGATTGATCATTAACCAGCTTTTAACCTGAAAGTTTTAGTCTGCAATTTCTTGCCAGCTGCAGAGTGCCATTTGGAAGAGAATAAAATGAAAATCTAATTCATTTAAAGGAGCACTAAGGTTTGCACATGTGCATTAAAAATGCTAAATTGCAGCCTGGAGGCTTTCTTTAAACTTTTACTTACAGAGCAACATTCCAAACTGAATATTGTATCTTTTTAACCCCCTCCCCCCCTGCCCCCACTTTCCCCCCATTATCGACTCAATCTGTAACTTCTTTTCAACAATCCACAGGAGACTGTGAATGTCCCTTCAAGCCGTGGCTACTGACTTCCTTCAGAAATATTAACAAGGTTATGCATGGAAGATTTATCACAGTCCATATACTGGCAAGGACCATTTAATGGGCACGTGGCGTCCTGATGGCTCTCTAAGATTGATTGGTACCTACCATACATCCCGAACCAGGTCTGTTGGAGCTTCTATAACATTATTCTACCTGAAGTGAATATACCGGACCCAGAAGAGCGACTTTGTTCATAGTACCAAATTCAGGCCTTGATTTAATTATTTTAGGAAAGCGTTTCAAATGATCACAATCTCTTAGCAAACCGTATTACAATATTTATTTACAGAAGTCTCCATTAAAGTCTATGGGAATTTTTGTACATAAATAATTAGAAAGGTTTTCGAACGGATTGTGATTTGAAAAGATTATTCAAAAGAATTAAATCAGGACCTAACTGTTTAATGTTTTACCTGCCCAAAACCAACATACCTACCTTTTTAACCAATCTCATTGTGCCGGTTTGATTTGATGTGTAATATTCACATTAATAAAAAAAAGTTATTAGCAGTTTGTGATGTAGGTTTAGTTTCCCTTTAGAAAATTGTAAAATGTAAATTGAAAGTTCTCAGATAAATGTAATGAGTTCTTTACAAGAAGGTCGCTGTGCACGTGTTAGCAATCATTTCTTTAACAATCCACAGCCACAAGGAAATAAGAAGAGCAAAACGAACGACCACCACAGAAAGATAAAAAATAGCAACACTACCACGGGACATACAGTTACATTGTAGCTGTTCCATATACACCCAGCAATCAAGGCAAACACCCCCTACCATGCAGTTATATACTCCCGTCAAGCTACAAGATACTCCAGCCATGCAGTTAAATACTCCTATCAAGCTATGAAGTACTCCCGCCATACAGTTCTACACTTCCGTCCAAATCAAATATTATACTCCCACCACGCAGCTCCGGTTAATCCATGTATTACTCCCACCATGCACCATCAAGCTATGAAATACTCACAACATGCAGTTATATACTCCCGTCACGTAGTTATATACTCATGTCAAGCTATGAGATACTCCCGCCATACAGTTATACACTCCTGTTGCGCTATGAGAGATACTCTCATCATGCAGTATATACCTCTGTTAAGGGAGTGGTGGGCCCCACACCACTAGGTAAAAAAAACCAAAAAGTAACCTGTAACTAGGTAGGAGGTAGACAACCTGTAGTAACAAGCCCCTTGACCATTCTAAAACTGCATGGATAGGACCACGTAATGTCACAAAATGCTGGTAGCTTGGTTTTATTTGTGTATTTTAAATAGATTGCCATTTTTAACGTCATTTGACTACTTACTGTTTTTTAAATTATTTGAAAAACCCACTGCCCCCTCTTGCTTTAATTATTTCAATATGGCCAGACTCTCTTGATCTCACCACTCTATCTAATTGCATGAACAGATATATTTAAAAAAAAAAAAAAATTGCAATGATTTGGAGGCATTGTTTAGAGGCCTGTTTCCCGGGAGCAGAGGTGCTAGCTTTGTATTTTTGCACAGCTTATTGCATCTAGCCTATGATGTATCGATGGGCTTCTAGTAAGAATGAACAGTTTTGTCAATAATGCCAGCACTGGGTTTTTTTTTGCATATCACTATAAGCTGGATTGCTGTAGCTGATAGCCCTGGGTTTGGGCTCCTGCAGAACATGGGTGGGAGTTTATATAAGTGTTCTGCTTTTCCTGCTTATAGAAATCACATTCAGAATGTTTAGCGGTTACCCGCTGGTGCAGACAAGATACTGCTGTGAGAAAGGGCTTGTTAAAGAGACGCTCATCTGACATTATCCCAACTCTTTTTTCTTCTTGCAAGGGCAGCCTTGAGATCCAATAAGAAAATATAAAAAAATAAATAAAATAAAAAATCACTTAAATGTTATTTTCTACGGATTAATCTGAAATAATAGTCTGAGAGGTGCTGGAGAGATCCCCTGCCTGCACTTACATTATTTCTCACCTCGTGTAGACTCGGTGGTAATTTCAATGAAATACGTATCACATTAATTAAACATAACCATGTTTACAAAGGTGAGTTTCAATGGAGGCATTCAGACTTCATATATAAAATGAATGAAGTCATGTATTCCCCTTACAGAGTCTTTCATACATAAAATGCTTTCCACACGGAAATCTGCAGAATGTTTAAAGCTCCTATTTTCCTGTGTGAAATATGTTTCCGTGAAAAAAAAATTATGGAATTTCAGGAATTCTGCAGGCTGTTAATGTCAAAGACTACGCACGACATTCTGAACAATGGCTGATTTATCATACAGATATCCTGGGTACCCTTTGGGTGGTAGCGGGACTTCTTCTGTGAAAGGTCCCATGATGGAGCAGCTCTCACACAAGACAACTTGGGTGCTCATACAGACATTCTAGGTGCAAATGTAAGTGGAAGTGGGGCTCAGTCATGTGATATCATATCTTGGAGCCACAGCCTGTGCTCTTGCTGAGGGGATGCACAGCTCTCTTGTTCCCCCAACATGGACACTAGGGACAGCAGACCAGAACACTTGTACTCTCTCCCTCCACAGACAGCTGGTAAGCAGGTGGAGAGGGAAGGATTATACAATATTACTCGTGTTACTGTATATGTGTTAGAATGTGTTAGACTTATGCACTGTGAGAAGATTGGGCTTGGCCAAAAATCTTTGGAACGCCCACATTTTAGCCATATATCAGTTTGACTCAGCAGAATTTTGAGATCAACAAGCTGATTGGGGAACCGAATTAGGCTAACCAAAATGGTGCAAAAATGGCATAATTAAGGTACTGTATATAATATTAGGCATATATTTTGCGGTACTCTGATAAGGAAAATGTTGTGCCATTTGGTTCACAGATCAAGTGAGAAAGAGAGGCGGAAGAGTTAAAAGAAAAAAAAAAAGAGAAAATAAAAGAAAATAATGCTATATCTTATATATTTAAATATAGATTTTAATGATTTTATTCCCCCTATATCGATCACTTCTCAATGTGAATAAAATCAACATTAAGTGACTGTCCCGTAGCCATCAATCATCATCTCTATTTATTGGCGCAATCAAGAATCATGTGCCAAAACAGACATGCTCGGTCATTACACGTTTCGGATACATTTCGGCTAGGAGTTCAGGTATTTGACCAGTCCCCTGATCAGGGCAATTGCAGTTCGAACCAAAAGAAATCTCCAATTCTAGTATGGGTGATAGTGTTAGTTTGTTTGTATGTCAGTGCAAATCTTTGTATGGATATGCAGAGATTGTCTGTGATTGTTTGTTATTGCATGTCATTGTGTGTCTGTGCAGGCATCCAAATGTGGTCTTTGAGTTGTATGCATGTCAGTGTGTATCTGTTTGCATGTTAGTGTGTGTCTGAATAAATATAGTGTATCTATGTGTGTGTCTTAATGGGTCTATAAGTCTGTCTATGTGGTGTGGATGCATAGGCATGTTACTGTATATATGCCTGTTAGTGGGTAACTGTGTATGCATGTTAGACAATACGCATGCATACATAGTCACACTGTGTGTTGCTGATTAGGTTGATGTGACTAGTTATTTGCATGTATATATGGATCAGGTTAAATACATTTTTGTAAATTAGAAACTATGTATACCTAATTACATGTTTATAAATGGCTAGTTATGTATGTGTGTCAATTTACGTATGCATTTCTGTGAATGAAGGTGTAGAGCCCTCCATGTCCTCCTTGTACAAAGTCCCAAATTTGTAAGCGATGTTCTGCTCTGAGGAGTAATATATTTACATATAATCATCACTATCCTTCAGATAGGCGTCAAGATTCTATTTATTGCGGATAACTTGTAACCAGAGGATGAAGGCAAAGTCAATTTCTAATTCTCTCCACAGATTGTCTTGGTAGAAACTGAAATCAATAGTAATTACCTACTAATATGTATCAAGGCCTGACAAACTATTATAATTCACTAATCACTACATGCAAAATGATAAAGTGTTAATATTGCAAACTGCTCTGCGGCAGGATGCTTGTTTGGGTATCGGCTCCCCTGAAACCATACTATTCCTGATATTTGGGGACCAATTTCCCATAATCCTTGGCTGTCTTGATTCTACAATTCCCCAATACAGCAGGCACCACTTACTCTAACTGTAAACCGCTCTGCAAAATACAATGCATATTTTAACACAGAATCTTTAATCTAGCGGATATTGGATACTTAATATGTCTACTGCATTTTCTAATAGACATGTGCAATTTGTTTCGGTCCAAATATGAATTCAGACAAAATTCGGATATTCGAGTACTTCTGAATGTCCGAATTGCCGAAGTTCCGAAATTACCGCAGTTCCGAAGTGTCAAAGTTCCGAAGCACAGTATTGCCTAAGTACTAATATACTTACCCAGTGGAAGAATGAAGAATGTTACACTGTATAGAATTTTAAATAAAAGGTATACAAACGTAGCCAGGATTCAGCTGTAAGCATTTGCAACACTTACATTTTATATGAATGTGTGTTACTGGATTGTTGTAAGTTACTTAGCCAGTCAATGTAATGACAGGAATGAATAAGTAGATAACTTCCTATTTCCCACGGTATTAGGGAGCTATTTACTAAAAGGCTGAAAGACCAATTAAGTAAAGATTATTTAGTATTGGTAAATTATGCCCCTACTCGCTATACCGCGAGTAGGGCATGTCTATTAAACAGTGAGCAGCCTGTGACTGTTCACTGTAAAAAAAGCCCCCCTCCCAAGCCCCCACCCGTGCCGCGCGAGTGGGGGCTTCTAACCTGAAGGGGAGACCTATTGGCCCCCACCCCTGAACGGCGGGTGGGGGCCTTAAAGTAAAATAAGGGGGGGGACCTATTGTCCTCCCCTCGGCCCCCACCAGGCCCGGACTGGCCATCGGGCACACCGGGCAAATGCCCGGTGGGCCGCGGTGGCCATGGGCCGAGGCCGGCAGGTGAGATCACATGATCTCTCCTGCCGGTCTTTGCAGGGCCGGCACTATCTGAGCGCCGGCCCTGCAGTAGTCTACAGCGGGCCGGTGGGGAGATCAGAGATCTCCCTCACCGGCCCACGTGCAGGATAGTGCGGCCGCCGGGGGAGAGAGGGAGGGAGCCAGCCTGCCAGCAGAGGAAGCCGGCGGAGCTTTATCTTACAGCTCCGCCAGGTTCCTCTCGTGAGATTCGGAGCATTGCCATGGCAATGCTTTGGGTCTCGCGAGCGTGAACTCTAGCCCAACAGGCTAGAGTTCACTCACCACTAGGACCACCAGGGATGGATGGCAGCCCCAGCAGCAGGATACCCCTCCCAGGCTAAAGGTAAGCAGGGAAGGGGGGATATAATCACAGCAGCCTCACAGACACCCCTAACACTCACTCACACCCACTGCACCCCTGACACTCACAGCACCCTCACTCACAGCACCCTCACTCACACACACTGCACCCCTGACACTCACAGCACCCTCACTCACACACACACTAACACACACTGCACCCCTGACACTCACAGCACACACACACTGCACCCCTAAAACAGCACCCTCACACACACACACAGTGCACCCCTGACACGCACACACACACACTGCACCCCTGACACGCACAGCACACACACACTGCACCCCTAACACAGCACCCTCACACACACACACTGCACCCCTGCCATGCACAGCGCTCACACACTGCACCATTAACACTTACAGCACCCACACACACACTGCACCCCTGACACACACACACTGCACCCCTGACACACACAGCTTCCTCACATGCACATAGCACCATCACGCAAACACAGCACACAATCACACACAGCACCCATCACTCACACACTACACCCCTCTCGCGCACACACAGCACCCTCACACTGCACAATATGCTTTCCTAGCATTTTTGTCTCCTGGTATCCCAACTATGGAGACACCAGAGACAAATTTCAAGCAAACACAGTGCAAGTATGTTATTGAATTTGCTTGCGCTGTGCAGAACAAATACAGGGTCTTTTTCTCATGCCAGAGCTCTTCAGCAGAGCTCTGCGCATGGTCTACCCTGGAAGAGCATTGAACCAACATGCTCACTTTGTGATGGGGCGTGCTTGTCATTGGTGATGACAAAACACACCCTATATGGCCCCGCCCCCTTTGTAGTGGGCCGCTGTAATAAAAAAATGCCCGGGCCGAATTTTCTTCCCAGTCCGGCCCTGGCACCCACCCATGAGCGGTGGGTGGGGGCCCTAAATTAGAATAAGGTGGGGAGACCTATTGTCCTCACCCCTGAGCAGCGGGTGGGGCCCTAAAGTAAAATAATGGGGGGGACCTATTGCCTGCTCCCATCCACTGCTCAGGGGGGAGGACATTAGGTCCCCCCCTCATTCTAATTTAGGGCCCCCACCCACCACTCAGGGGTGGGGGCCAGGGGGGAGGACATTAGGTCCCCCCCAATTAGTTTTTAGGGCCCCCACCCACCGCTCAGGGTTGGGGGCCGGGGGGGAGGACAATAGGTGTCCCCCCATTATTTTACTTTAAGGACCCCAACTGCCGCTCAGGGGTGGGGGCCGGGGGGGGCAATAGGTCCTCCCCTTATTCTAATTTAAGGCCCCCACCCACCGCTCAGGGGTGGGTGCAATAGGCTTCCTAATACCATGTACATGCCTATTTTCTAACCTTTACAGAGCCACATGTCATGAAACATTACTAGTGTATACCCAGTTATTCTTTCTCAATGCAGTAATTTGAGGCATAATTATACATTGACATTAAATTAATAATTAGAATTTTGGCTGTAACAAAAAAGTATCATTGATTCAAATTGGAAACATTCCATCCAGTCTCTAAGTTATCAACTTTTAAACAAATGTGATTCTCCCTGGAAATGAAACATATGGCAGCCTAAATTAAACTAAAAACCTCGTAAATCCTTGGCTCTTATGGATTATGTACAATGTATTTCTTTAACCTAATTTTTTGTCTCTATATAGCAATAATTAAATACTTATCATACATGCATTTTTATATATATATATATATATATATATATATATATATATATATTTATATTTATATTATTTTTTTTATTATTATAATTTTTTTAAACTTCTCTTTCCTAAGTACAGCTTAGAACTGTTTAACCCACACTGTAACCAGGACATAGGAATACAACATACGGTAAATATGAAACCACTAGATGATAAAACAGATGGTCTTTTCTACGTTTCTATGGCGGTCTTTTGTGATGGAGATGTTTGGTCACATGTTCAGCTAAACACTATAATGTTAGGAATACAAATTTGTATTACTGACTTAATGGTATCAGGTACCTCTCCACCACAGAAAGGGTTAAAACATTTTTACTTGCTTTGTTCCAGCACCGAGGCTGCCTTGCCTCTGCTTAGCTCTCCTCCCCTAGCAGTGCCTTCTCCATGATGGTCCAACGCAATGCTTATTAGAGGGGACCTATTGCACACGCGAGGGAAGCTCAGCACAAACATGCAAACTGGGACTTCCACATCACGTGATAGCATCTTACTCTGTCAGTGCAGTGGAAGCGCCTGTACTGGCGGCCATACTGACGGGCACCAGTGGTGGACTTAACCCTCCAATGTAAACATTGCAGTTTCTAAAAACAACCTGCAATATTGTACATTGGAGGGTTAAGAGTAGAGGGACACTGCACCCAGACCACTTCGTTGAGATGAAATGGCCTGGGTACATTTAGTAGACCTTTTATTGTACTAGAAAGAGGAAAGATAAGATGTTCTCATCAATGGTTATCATCACAAAGGCAGCATCAGACAGACATGTAAACCATCATTAAAATAAATGTTCTATTTACCATAGGATAAAACGTAGTGGTTATTATGTATTCATATATTGTTTTACTTCACTCCATTAAATGACATATTAGGAAGCAAACATTAAACGTTTTGTTATCACCTACCTATGACATTCATGCCAGACCCATGTGTGCCTTCCATTCCTTGGGACAAAGTCTGCTCTCCCAATATTATGAATTCTTGATGTGAAACGCAGTAGTCTACGGTGACCATAGGGCCAGGACATATCGTCTGCTGACTTGGATAGACATTCCTCCTCGTGGGCGCACTCAAGCATACTGAGTGGCCGATCTTCTAAATAAGCAGACTCCTGAGCCAAATCGGCATTTAAAATGATGTCTGGTGCATCTACAGAAACAACACATTTAAAATGGCAGGTATAATTCACCTTGCAAATGTTTTAATGAATAAGTGTGGCAACCACTGGAAATCGCGAGAATATAAGCTAGGATAAAACACAGAATTTAAACAGCAATAATGCTATGTATCTGGCAGAGAAGATTTAGTTAAAGTGTACAAATGCCAAACAGTGTAATCTCAACCCAGTCCTCATGGCCAAACAAAGGACCAACGTATAAAGGACACACCCAACCACAATAGGACATCCAGTTTGTAAATGATCAGGTAAAATGAAAAGTGATCTACAAGTAGAAATGTTAAATTTGTTCTAAAAACAGAGTTCAAGAATGAAATGTTTTCCAAGGATTTTGACAATACCAAATTCTATTTCAAACAGGATGTTAAAAAAATAATACAATCTAAGTTATTGGTGGTCCTTGAACAACTGACTTAGAAGCTTTAGATTAGTGGTTCCCAAATGTTCAGGTTTTCTCAGTATCTCCATTGGAATAGAAAGGTGAAATACATAAATTCTGGACTATTGTTGGGGCAAGATGACATGTTTGGGAACCACTGCTCTAGATAAAAATAAATTATTTCCAAAGTGTGCTGTTACCCTACTCAAGGTGGTATTACATGTAACAGGTCAAGCCATAAAGCACTCAACATAGATATATTGTAGCACAAAAATTAGTGATTGCATGTAAGGCAATGAAACATACGTTCTGTGCATGTAACTCCAGCAGAATGTCTGCCTCCACCACGAGGGCAATGCACAACACTATGATGCCTGCATTGTAGTATTGACATCTCCGTTCCTATGCAGTGGACACCGCTCATCACCACTTCTAATGCACCCGGGGTCCCTTGCCAATACCATGTCTCCTGTGAGTAAGAAAGTAAATACCATTCAGACCACGTACGTTGATAGCAAGCTAGTAAGACTTCTTAGATGCTCACTTTCTCTTTAAATAAATGTACAGGGCCCTCCACTAATATTGGCAACTTTGAAGGCAAAGAAGGCTGCGAAGGCTGTGAAAAATAATGTTTGTTAAATATGTGTGGCACCCCTATGAATTCATAAGAGGTAAATATACATAAAGTACATAAATATAAAGTATATTCCCATTAATATTTTTCAGAAAATGTAGTACACATTGGTGACTATGAACTGGAAAAGGTAAGAGGACAGATTCCCTTAGTTATTCATCATAATGGGTAAGACCAAGGAATATAGCTGTGATGTGTGGCAAATGGTTGTTGAGCTTCACAAAATGGGAAGTGGCTGTAAGTAAATAGCAAAAGCATTGAAAAAACAAATTGCCATCATCAAGGCAATAATTTAGAAGTTCCAGGTAACTGAAAAAATGTAATGAATCAACCTGGAAGAGGACATGTGTCTCTATTGTCTCAACCCACTGTGAAAAGTATGGTTTGAATGGCCAAAAAACCTCCAAGGATCAAAGCTAGAGAATTGCATAAGTTAGTTGCGTCTTGGGTGACGTCAGCTTGGAGATTTTCTGACCCCACGTTTCCACGCCTTGTTTGGAAGGGATTCATCCAAAAAGAAACTCAAGCATTTTCAGTTTTCCAGACACACCCATGGAGCTTCAAATGGGATCGGATTCTATGCTCAAATGAAATCAAAATAGAGAATTCTAGTCAATAAACATGAGAGGTGGGTTTGGCTCACACAGAGAGGTAACCATATGGAAAGTACCTCATGCCAAAGGTTATTTAATGTTTTGGGTCTGTTTTTCTTCCAGAGGTCCTGGACAATTTGTTCAGATACATGGACTTTATCAAATATCAACAGATATTAAATGTACACCGGTTTGCCTCTGCCAGAAAGCTTAACCCCTTAAGGACACAACTTCTGGAATAAAAGGGAATCATGACGGAATATTTCCGTCATGTGTTCTTAAGGGGTTAAAATGGCTCATGGTTGGATCTTCTACCATGACAATGACCAAAAACATACATCAAAATCAACACAATCTATGGCTTTCTGGCCATAAAATCAATGCCACCTGCCATGGCCACCCCCAGACCCTGGATTTGAACCTCCCAATAAACCTGTGGGGGCCCTTACCTAGTTAATGACATAGCGATGAGTATCACAAGGTACTCTGTTTGGTCAGGACCTTGGATACTCGAGTCTACTATTACATTCTTTTGTGGTTTATTGGGGAGAAGCAGGAGAATTGTTGGCATCATACTCTAATGCAGTGTTTCCCAACCCAGTCCTCAAGGCACACCTACCAGTCCAGGATTTAGGTATTACAGGGTGTGTCAAAGGTGTTTTTACAAAGAAGAAAAAAAAAACACCTTAGACACAACTGGGTAATCCCTAAATCCTGGACTGGTAGGTGTGCCTTGAGGACTGGGTTGGGAAACACTGCTCTAATGCACTCATTAACTACAAGAGCAAACGTATGCAAATTAGAATTGAAGGGGCACTGATCATATAGTTTCATACATCTACCAACAAATATCACTCCTTGAGGTTGATGGGCAATACATGGAAAGTTGTTGCCCTGTAGTATGTAAAATGTGCACACTGCAGAAAACAACACTGATGTTTTGGGATTTATTTGAGTATGTGTTTACTGAATAAGCTCTCGCTTATAGGTTCATGTATAGCTATCGACTATACTCATTCAAGGACAGATGCCTCCTTGTGGACCTGAGAACATATGTGTTATGTTCATGAATTCATTATTATATCATTACAGTTGGAGACAAACCTGTAATTGGATAGGGAAATTTGTTGAGCTGTGGTTATTATCTACAGTTTCCAATTTGTCTCAAGAGGGGAAAAAGAGAGGATTTTTTTTTTCTTCAGAGACAATCAGATATTTCCTTGGATTAACATTTCCTAAGAAGAATCTCATTTTGTATAACCTGCGTATGCTTGTTTTTACTTGCAATTCTTCCCATTTTTCTTTAAATGATGACTGAATCCACCAAAATGTAGGAAACATAAAATAATTGGGATTATATGTGAGATATTGTATTTTTCTTAAATTATGCTCCAGGAACTATTACAAGCAAAATCTGTCATATGGAGAAACTCGGATCAGACTCATTAAAAATGCATCATATAAAAAAAATATATATCTATTTGGCCATCACAGTTTCCTTGGTAACTAAAAGTAGTTAGCAAACAATTTCTACGATGGTACTCTATCATACAAGACTTTTGAGGACCCATTATAGGTTTAATGTAATGCAGATTCTTTAAATATACAACATAGAATTTGCCAAAATGTGCATTAATTTCTATTCACAACTTGGAGTCTAGAAGTATCACATTTTAGCACCCCAAATCTCTTGTCGGAATACAACTTCCACAGTATAGCAGAGCAGCCTAGCAATTTTAATCCAACAACAGCTGGGAGTACCACATTTTTTAAACCAATGTTTTTTGTAAGGTGCACTTTTCTGAGCTTGTTCCATCTAATAAACACTGAAAAAGGACAAGATAAAAATAATTCAAGACATGTTTGTTTGTTACCTACCTGTAGGGCATGGTTGGCAAAACCTAATCCCAGCTGCCTGCACACGACCATGGCTTCATTCATCCCCCAGAGCTCTCCACATATAGCCCCCCACTTCTTAACACCCTTAACGTCTACCAGCACCTCCACAGTGCCCTCTTCAAGTGACCTTCCTCCAGTCAAGCGTATCTGCAATAAAACGGTGTCAAGTAATTGTTGATGAAAATGAAGTTCTTTTTAATTCATTTAAGGACAAAATTACTATGGGACTGAAAGTTAAAATACATGCAGCAAGTGATCATTGTATAAGAAATTTGGGCTTTTTATTTCTCAATTGTTTTCTAAACACTTTGCTTGTTAGATTTTTTAAATCTTTATTGTGCTAAATTGTTGGTATCTCTGTAGATAAAACAATACCAAGCTGTCAACTTTAACTTCCTATAATGTCCTTTGTCATGTGTGATACATTGTCTTCTTCTAAATATTCTTTGATTTCTCTCTCACCCTAACTTGCCGTTTCCTTGCCTTGTAAGTTTTGTTATTACGGTTGTGTTTCAAACTTTCATTTGATATAGAGCAGATATATTATTTGCATTGTGAGTATATACATCAACGCGCTATCACTTTAATTGTTTAGTTTTGACACTTTTTGAATTGTGATTTTTATCACATTCATTATGCAATACATATATATTCTCAATAACCTACAACAGATTATTAAAATACATAGTTCATTTAACACTATTTAATTAGCATCGGACCAACGAATATTGTGGTACTGTGGCGTAGAGCTGGGCTTAACACAATATGTGGATATGGTGTAACAGAATCCCCATGTTTGTTTGCCGAGTTAGGTGATTTTAAGGAGCCTTGTAAATTTTAAACCTGTATTTTTGTGTGTACGCGCTGTTTCTTAATGTGAACTACTGTGTTCATCATTGCCTTTTCTGACATTATTATTATTATTATTATTGCCATTTATATAGCGCCAACGGATTCCGTAGCGCTTTACAATATTTTGAGAGGGGGGGTGTAACAATAAATAGGACAATTACAAGAAAACTTACAGGAACAATAGGTTGAAGAGGACCCTGCTCAAACGAGCTTACAGACTATTGGAGGTGGGGTATTTGAAACATTAGGACAATAAATATCAAGTAGGAGTGAAGCAGAGCTGGAGGAGAGAGCAAAGCACTGTCCCATAGGAGAGAGCAGGAGACAGGTATGTAAGGTAGAGATTACTCTGGGAGGCCATAAGCTTTCCTGAAGAGATGGGTTTTAAGGCCCTTCTTAAATGATTGAAGACTAGGGGAGAGTCTGATGGCAGTAGGCAAGCTATTCCATAGGAGAGGAGCCGCCCGCGAGAGGTCCTGCAAGCGCGAGTTGGCCGTACGGGTGCGAGCAGCGGTCAGGAGGTGGTCACGGGCAGAGCGGAGGGTACGTGGAGGGGCATATTTATGGATCAGTGAAGAGATATAAGTGGGGCTAGAACTGTTCAGTGCTTTAAATGTATGGGTTAGCACTTTGAATTGACTCCTATAGCATACAGGGAGCCAATGTAAGGACCGGCAGAGGGGTGAGGTGTGAGAGGACCGACTAGAGAGGAAAATCAGTCTAGCTGCAGCATTCATTACAGACTGTAGCGGGGCAATACGGCTTTTGGGAAGACCAATCAGGAGAGGGTTACAGTAATCCATGCGGGAAATTACTAGAGCATGGACAAGCTCCTTGGTAGCATCTTGCGTAAGAAAGGGGCGAATGCGGGCTATGTTTTTGAGTTGGAACCTACAGGACTTGGCAACAAACTGGATGTGAGACTCAAAGGTGAGACCAGAGTCAAGTATGACGCCAAGACAGCGCGCTTGCAGGGATGGACTTATGTGGATATCACTGACTTGAAGGGAGAGCGAGAGAGGAGGATCAGTATTAGGAGGAGGAAAGACAAGGAGTTCAGTTTTAGAGAGGTTAAGTTTCAGAAAGCGTGAAGACATCCAGTCAGAGATGGAAGAAAGGCAAGCAGTGACACGTTGCAGGACAGCAGGGGAGAGGTCCGGGGAGGAGAGGTATATCTGAGTGTCATCAGCGTACAGGTGGTAGTGGAATCCAAAAGAGGCAATCAGTTTACCAAGAGAGGCGGTATAAAGAGAAAATAGAAGGGGACCAAGGACAGACCCTTGGGGAACTCCAACCGAGACAGGACGAGTGGAGGAGGTATCCTTGGAAAAGGAGACACTGAATGAGCGTTGGGAGAGATAGGAGGAAAACCAAGAGAGGACAGAGTCACAGAGACCGAGCGATTGAAGAGTTTGAAGGAGGAGAGCATGATCAACGGTGTCAAAGGCAGCAGAGAGGTCAAGGAGAATTAATATGGAGTAGTGACCTTTGGATTTAGCGGAGATTAGGTCATTAGTCACTTTGATAAGAGCAGTCTCAGTAGAGTGGAGAGGGCGGAAGCCAGACTGAAGAGGGTCAAGGAGAGAGTTGGAATTAAGGAAGCGGGACACACGGGTAAAGACAAGCCTTTCCAAAAGCTTTGATGAGAAAGGGAGCAGGGATATGGGACGATAGTTAGAAGGGGAGGATGGGTCAAGAGATGGTTTTTTCAGGATAGGTATTACAGTGGCATGTTTAAGGTCAGCAGGAACAGTGCCAGAAGAGAGAGAGCAGTTAAAGATGTGTGTTAGGGTAGGCACAAGACAAGGGGAGAGAGATCTGATGAGGTGAGATGGGACAGGATCGAGCGGGCAAGTGGTGGGGCGAGAGGAATGGAGAAGCGCAGCCACCTCTTGTTCAGTAGCCGGGTAGAAAGTCTGGAGGGTAGGGAAAGCAAGATTTACATGTGGTTGAGAAAGAGAACGGCAAGGAGGGGAGAATTGTTTCCTTAGCTGTTCAATCTTGTCGGTAAAGTAGCATGCAAAGCTATCAGCTGTAAGGTTAGTTTGGGGGGTGGCCACAGCAGGGCGGAGAAGGGAATTAAAGGTGTCAAAGAGGCGTCTGGGATTGCGGGAGCATGAACTAATGAGAGAGGAAAAGTATGACTGTTTGGCGAGGGCGAGGGCTGCGCTGTATGAAAGCAACATGAATCTATAATGGAGAAAGTCTGCCTGGGTGCGGGACTTCCTCCAGGAGCGTTCAGCACAACGGGAGCAACTCTGCAGATAGCGTGTTGATTTATTATGCCAAGGTTGGGGTCGTGTCCTCCTCGAGGTGCATGTTTTGAGCGGGGCTGCAGCGTTCAAGGCAGATGTGAGGGTAGTGTTATATGTGGAGATGGCCAGTGAGGGACAGGAGAGGGAAGGGATGGATAGCAGTTGTGAATCAATGTCAGCTGACAGCTGCTTGAGGTCAATAGAGTTAAGGTTCCTCCTGAGCTGAGGGGGGTTAGGCTGACATAATGTCCAAATGTAAAATCTCTTCCTCTATCAAACGATTTCATCCATTTGTTTATTTTCTCCTTTTCTCTTAACTCTTCTTTATAATTTGAACATACCAATCATATGGTGGAGTTTCAGACAAAAAAAAAAAGGAGAGTGAGGGTTTAGCTTGTTTATATTTAAATTTTCAAAGATTACTTTAATTGTATTTATTTGGAAATATGTGCTGTATATGCGATGACAGTGATGTTTTGTTTAACCTATTTTTCCTAATAAAACCAGATTTACAAAAAACAAAACTCTAGAGTTGTGTATTTGAGTAGTGTGAGTAGTGTATTTGAGCAGAGTATTAAAGTAGTGTGAGTAATGTATGTGAGTAGAGTATTTGAGCAGTGTGAGTAGTGTATTTGAGTAGATTGAGTAGTGTATTTGAGCAGTGTGAGTAGTGTATTTGAGCAGTGTGAGTAGTGTATTTGAGCAGTGTGAGTAGTGTATTTGAGTAGATTGAGCAGTGTGAGTAGTGTATTTGAGCAGTTTGAGTAGTGTATTTGAGCAGTGTGAGTAGTGTATTTGAGCAGTGTGAGTAGTGTATTTGAGCAGTGTGAGTAGTTTGAGTAGAGTATTTGAGCAGTGTGAGTAGTGTATTTGAGCAGTGTGAGTAGAGTATTTGAGCAGTGTGAGTAGAGTATTTGAGCAGTGTGAGTAGAGTATTTGAGCAGTGTGAGTAGAGTATTTGAGCAGTGTGAGTAATGTGAGTAGAGTATTTGAGTAGTTTGAGTAGAGTATTTGAGCAGTGTAAGTAGAATATTTGAGCAGTTTGGATAGATTATTTGAGCAGTGTGAGTAGTGAGTAGAGTATTTGAGCAGTGTGAGTAGAATATTTGAGCGGTGTGGGTAGATTATTTGAGCAGTGAGAGTAGAGTATTTGAGTAGTGAGAGTAGAGTATCTGAGTAGTGAGTAGAGTATTTGAGCAGTGCGAGTAGTGTATTTGAGCAGTGTGAGTAGATTTGAGCAGTGAGAGTAGATTATTTGAGCAGTGTGGGTAGATTATTTGAGCAGTGTGGGTAGATTATTTGAGCAGTGTGGGTAGAGTATTTGATGAGGGAGTAGAGTATTTGAGCAGTGTGAGTAATGTGAGTAGAGTATTTGAGTAGTTTGAGTAGAGTATTTGAGTAGTTTGAGTAGAGTATTTGAGCAGTGTGAGTAATGTGAGTAGAGTATTTGAGTAGTTTGAGTAGAGTATTTGAGCAGTGTGAGTAATGTGAGTAGAGTATTTGAGCAGTGAGTAGAGTATTTGAGCAGTGAGTAGAGTATTTGAGCAGTGTGAGTAGTTTGAGTAGAGTATTTGAGTAGTTTGAGTAGAATATTTGAGCAGTGTGGGTAGATTATTTGAGCAGTGTGGGTAGATTATTTGAGCAGTGTGGGTAGATTATTTGAGCAGTGTGAGTAGAGTATTTGAGTAGTGAGAGTAGAGTATCTGAGTAGTGAGAGTAGAGTATCTGAGTAGTGAGAGTAGAGTATCTGAGTAGTGAGAGTAGAGTATTTGAGCAGTGAGAGTAGAGTATTTGAGCAGTGAGAGTAGAGTACTTGAGCAGTGTGAGTAGAGTATTTGAGCAGTGTGAGTAATGTGAGTAGAGTATTTGAGTAGTTTGAGTAGAGTATTTGAGCAGTTTGAGTAGAGTATTTGAGCAGTTTGAGTAGAGTATTTGAGCAGTGTGAGTAGAATATTTGAGCAGTGTGGTAGATTATTTGAGCAGTGAGTAGAGTATTTGAGTAGTTTGAGTAGAGTATTTGAGCAGTGTGAGTAATGTGAGTAGAGTATTTGAGCAGTGTGAGTAATGTGTGTAGAGTATTTGAGTAGTTTGAGTAGAGTATTTGAGCAGTGTGAGTAATGTGAGTAGAGTATTTGAGTAGTTTGAGTAGAGTATTTGAGCAGTGTGAGTAGAATATTTGAGCAGTGTGAGTAAAATATTTGAGCAGTGTGAGTAGATTATTTGAGCAGTGTGAGTAGAGTATTTGAGTAGTGTGAGTAGAGTATTTGAGTAGTGTGAGTAGAGTATTTGAGCAGTGTGAGTAGAGTATTTGAGCAGCGTGAGTAGAGTATTTGAGCAGTGTGGGTAGATTATTTGAGCAGTGTGGGTAGAGTATTTGAGTAGTGAGAGTAGCGTATTTGAGTATTGAGAGTAGCGTATTTGAGCAGTGCGAGTAGTGTATTTGAGCAGTGCGAGTAGTGTATTTGAGCAGTGCGAGTAGCGTATTTGAGCAGTTCGAGTAGAGTATTTGAGTAGTGAGCGCAGGGCCTGCCTTAGGGGTGTGCGCGTTGTGCGGCCGCACATGGCGCCATGGATCAGGGGGCGCCCTGACAGCCGACACAGCTCACACATGGCCAGAGTGCAGGGGAGCTAAAATAGGTACCTGGGTGGAGGATTAATTATTCTCCACTCGGGTCTATTTAAAAAAAAAAAAATCCCGGCAGATGGGGGCGGGGCTTCCGAGCGGTGGGGGCAGAGCTTATCACGAGGCGGAGGCGGGGATAGTACTGACCGACACACACATTCACTCACAGACCGACACACACATTCACTCACAGACCGACACACACATTCACCTACAGACACACACACAGACATTTCCACTAAAACTCACAAACTAATATTTTTTTAATTTTATTTTAAATCCACCCAGCCTCCCTGGGAGAGCTGGAGTGGATTTCTTACCTGCAGTCCAGTGTGGCTGCTGGGCGGGCAGGCAAGGGGCGCACAGGCTGAGTAGGCGGCGCTTAGTGATGCCGGGAGCCGGACTGATGTCATAGTCCGGCTCCCGGCTTCATTAAGCGGCGCAGAGGGAGCCGAGCAGGAAGAGCTCAGGTGAGTATGCTCCTTGTAAGAGCCGGCCAGCTCTTGTGCCCCCCAGGACACGAGGCAAGCAAGGGATCTGCCTGGGGGTTTGCCTTGTTTGCCTCGCGATACACACGTCCCCGGTGCCTGTGTGTGTTACTGTATTCAGGCAACTTGGTGGGGAGGTGTGGGGGGCGCCGTGAAGACTTTTTGCACAGGGCGCCTAATTGCCTAAGGCTGGCCCTGAGTGTGAGTACTGTATTAGAGCAATGTGAGTAGGGTATTTGAGCAGTGTGAGTAGGGTATTTGAGCAGTGTGAGTAATGTGAGTAGGGTATTTGAGCAGTGTGAGTAATGTGAGTAGAGTATTTGAAGACATATGAAGTGAATTCACATACTGCATATTGTACATGTGTATATTGAAATGGAATCCTCACCTGGTTCTTATATCCCATTTGAGGTATGTTACATTTTACCGCTGCATCTTCCTCATGTTGACATCCTGCTACACTCGCCTCTTTGAACTTGCAGTTTGTGATAGATTTTTCCCATCCGGTGCAGAGCACCTCATTCATATGTATCGGGCCAAGACCTGGATTAGATAAAATTCCCTTGATGAAGTATGACAGGTTTCATACGTAAGTCCAGTGAAACTGGCTTTGTAGAGCTTTGCAGAAGTGGGTCAAGTGGTTAGATTTCATAAAGAAATGTATGTATCACTACCAAAATCTGCTCTGATACCAATTATGGGGTTTTCTTTTTAGAAAAGTGCAGTTTTCTAATTAAATATATTACCCATGCCAAGATAGTACATGACGGATCAAGGATCTATAGCCAATTGTAGGAGAGAAAAAAAATGATGGTAATTCAGAACACGGAACTGAAATACTGCTATTTTTGTGCGAACACATAAATGCATCTCAAATCCAACGTTTAGCACTAGATTAACAAGGTAAAGCAGTAGCTACTTAATATATTTTAACGAAGGCAACTATTTTTGTTAATATGTAAATTATTCTCAGTCAGGCAATACAATTAGAAACAGAAACAAGACTTGATTGAAAACCCAATTTCTTGGCAGCAAACTCTATATCTACGAGAGAGAGATATGCTATTCAATTCATCAGTTTTCTTTGAAACATTTGCATAAACCATTTTAAGAAATAATTTTTGCTTCTCACATCTCTTGCCAAGTCAAATACTTTATTACTTGTGTAATTACTAGATTGCATTAACAAGTATGATGTTAGCATTGTAATTATATTCTCATAAAGATTTCACTGCTAATTCATTCCAGCTCAACGTGTTGGATTACTAAATGATAATTGGCAACATATTAATCACAGGTTAAATTATTAGTGTATAATAAGATTATTACCTTGTCCCAATTGGGCTCCAAATATGGCTTCTTTAGCAGATCCATATCCAAGTTCTCGGCATAGAACACTAGCCGATATGAGGTTCCATTTATCATCACAGATAGTCCCCCATTTTCCATTTCTTAACACTTCCACCCTTCCCTCTCCAGCATGAGGTCCAGCCCTTAGTCTCACCACAGGCTCCTAAGAGAGTAAAACCCAGAATTATAGGTTTTATTTGTGACATGAGTGTACATGTAACATTAAAGGACATTGTGAGTATCATCCCTGTATTATCACATTTTTATGTCCAGACATTCTGTGTTGCTGAGTCTGTTTTACACTGAGAGAGTCCATGGTAAAAGATGCGGCTTAGAGGTGCACTTCACTACCCAAATAATTTTAAAAAAAAATTATAATAATTGAAAATAAAATCTTTACAAATATATTGGAAAAGGATAAAGGATTTGATGGGTCAAATCTTTCAATGAAACCCATGGGTATACTTATTAAACAAACCTTTGGAAGGCTGGACCAAGCACGAACAATTGTTAATACACAAGGTTAGCTTAGCGGCTAGGAGGGCGTTAGCAGAAGTCCCCTCTCATCAGGTGGTACTGACTAAATTACGAGATACATATTTGAAGGACAATCTGACCTCTGGTGTCAGAGGATCCATGAAGAAATTTGAGAAAATCTGGAAACCCTGGCTAAATAGAGATCTGGCAGACTAAATAGGAGGAAATTGCCTGTTGTTCTTAATAAAAATTTTATATATATTTAAACAATAATTGTTAAAGAGGGGTACAGTCTGAGGCTGAAGAAACCGTTGGTGCCTTCTTGTGGTAGCCCTGTCCCACCCGCCCTGCCACTCCCCGTTGGGGGTGGAGCTGTGTGGACCGTAATCCTGAGTAGCCCTACCCCCACCCGGTGACCTATATACCCTGTCCACTCTTCTCCTTTCTCCTAGACTCTACCTTTCCTTTTTCTTTCTTTACCTCTTCTCAAACCAAGACATGATAATCTCCATTAGTTTCTCAACAATATTATGAGAGTTCTTAGAGTTCTTGAATGGAATGCACTTCCTATCTAGTCATAAGACAAGCTACATGTAGCACCAATATATATGTTATACTATGTTAATAGCTAATATACATTTCTACGTACTGTAAAATATAACCATATACATATAAATGTGACATGTTTGTGACGGGTATCACCCGAAGGATTGTCAATGTACTGTTTCTGACTTGTAATACCATTGATACTATACAAATATTTGATATCAATGTCATGACTGTCATTCAAAAATAAATTGACAATAAATAAAAACTTTACTATTTAGTATATATACACCCCAATTAAACCATGCATGCATCTCTTTATGCATGAAAAATGCATAATAAATTACATGCATGTTTTCATTTAACTTATATCTTAAAACAACTTGAAAAAGCTGCAGATCTCTTGTCTGAAACCTTTGCAAATCCTCCCCAGTCCAACCATTCTGTGGCTGTCCAATCACAGACTTCCCAATGCAGTGCAATGAGAGGTCTTTGCAAGGCAGGTGCTCTGAGCAATTGCTGCCTCTTGAGTTTAGCTCCACTGAGCTAAACAAACCAGGAAGTAACAGGACCAACTGTGTGAGTGACAGCAGGGGGTAACAAGGTTAATTTGTAAACGTGACAATTTATATTGAAATATGCACAGTTATGACACTCTTTACACATAAAGCACTTCAGCAAGTAGCTCAGTGGTGTTGGGGACAGATGTGGAATGGAGCTAAAATGCATACATATAACTCATAAGCAGTGAGTTTATTTTTACATACAAACTGCTATTAATGAATGAAGAATGGGTTTATTTTACTTTTGTGCGTGTTCCTACTTTCTTTTTTTTATATATATTGTGTGTATTAAAGATTGCACTATGATTTCTCAGTTTCTCTTTTTCATGTGAGTTTGATCCTTAACTCTGCATTTTGGTAACTATAACCAACTCATATTTTGTGATTGTGGCGCCCTATACTGTATATTACCTTTGTGTTATACAGTTTGCTTGCACTTGGTTTATGTAGCCTCAGGGAATTTATATAAGATTTTGGAGAGCACGATAAATATAAATTAGTTGTTAAATGGATATGCTGTGCACAACACCAGAAAAAGGTTCCCGTGTCTATGATTTTTGGTAAATAATAGTCTTTAAGTATTGTTAGTACCAACAGATGGTAGATGTCTGCAGCTAAAAATACTGACTGGTTGAGGCTTCCGTGGTCCACTCCTGCCCACATTCGTCTCCACTGATACCAACCATCACTTAGCAACTTGGAAGGACATTACGAATTACCATAGCTGTCCTACCAAGACACTATAAAAGGTTCACCAAGGGAGGGGTGGTAATTTTTACCATCTTGCTTGGAAAAAAAGTGTTACTTAGTATTTATCTTCTATTATTGATCACTATGGGAGGTGTTTAAACATACAACAGATGCAAATTAGCAGTCATTAACAGTTACGTTTTGGAGCATAAAACCAGCCCGTACTAGTTACCATTAATGAAACCATTTTAGCAATATCATTTTGTTGGTACAAGAAGCAGGGAAATTAGTCCTTCGTATTTAAGACTATCAAGTTTTTTGTTTATCGTATAAAGCGTGCAAAAGTGCCCCGGTATTGTATTGGCAGCAATATCTTTTTACCCATTGTCTCGTGTATTTCTTACCGTCATCTTTGGGACTTTCTTGGAATTCTTTCCATTTGGTTTAGTCAACTGAGTTGAAGTGAGGCATTTTACTACAGCATGCATCCCATTCTTACAAGCAGGCTTTAACGTTTTTGGAGACACCATCACATCACAGTAAGCAAGATGCGGTTCTTTTCCTGAGCAAGTTACTTTATGAATCCAGTACATTTTCTTCTGACTTAGCATTTTCACCCTAGGAAACAGAAAAAAAAAATAGAAAATTTGTGCATGGTTAGAATATCTAGAAGGAAAAGAAAATTACCGTATGTATGTTAAACATTTTTTGTTTTACTGGATACAAAAAGAAAAATAACTAAGGAGAGTTCTTTATATCCAGCTCAAAGTACAGATTAATTACCTTTCAAAACCTTTACTTTTCTTTTCACTAAGTTTTAATGATATTATATTGTCCAAAACGCATAACACCTCACAGTGTAGAATGGTTGTGGAGTTTCTCTTGTATATTAAAACAAGATTTGATAACAACACAGTTTTATAATTGGTTAGTCACCCCCATTTGTTGGAGATTCTGATGTGAATTCAAAAAGGAAAAATCCATAACGGATTCTCAGTTTAGGAATGCACCCACCACTTACTATATTAAACTTTTTACAAGCAGTAACTTGCTAACTATAGCAGGCCTCCAAACTGTCCCAATTTGTGGTTCCTGTCACGTTGTTTCAACTTTTGTTCCCTGGTATCCCACTGGGGACACCATGGACCTGTTCCCATAAGCCATTTGCAGGGCCGGATTAACACAGGGGCTGATGGAGCTGCAGCTCCAGGCCATAGGCACATTGGGGGAAAAAAAAGTTTAAAAAAAAAAAGTTTATTTATTTTTTAAAAAAATTTTTTATTTTATTTTTTTATACACACTACTTTTAGGTTTGCCACCTGACTGGTACTTTAAGGCACATATGGTATTTGAGGATGCCTGGCCGTGATGGTATTGCAGTAATTCCGGCAATACAAATGCAAATATTTTTCTCAGTATAAGCAGAGACTTCTCTGCAATACCAGCACCAGCCAGTAGGGGTCACCATGTGGAGAGAGGCAGGGATAGGAAGTTCCAGCATATCCCTCCCTACCTCTCTACACTCATTGATCTGCGGGGGAGCAGCTACACAGCACAGAGAGTCCAGACAGCCTGCAGAGACAGCCTACAGTTCAAGGAAGTGAGGGATGGGGTAAAGGCTACAAGGAGACATTGGGACACTGGGAAATGTGGGGACACTAGGAAACATGGGGACACTGTGAGACATGGGGGCACTGAGACACATGGGAACGCTGTGAGACATAAGGAGACACATTGGGGAAAGGAGACAGTAGGGACACAGTGTCTCCCTGTCTCTCAGCCCCTAGTGTCTCAGTGTTCCCATGGCTCCCAGTGCCCCCTAGTCTCCCAGTATCTGTGTCCCCATGTCTCCCAGTGTCCCCAAATGTCTGTGTCCCCATGTTTCCCAATGTCCCTATGTCTCCCAGCCAGTGTACCCATGTCTCCCAGTGTCCCCTAGTCTCCCAGTGTCTGTGTTCGCATGTCTCTCAGTGTCAGTTTCCCTAAATGTCTGTGTCCCCATGTCTCCCAGTGTCTGTGACCCTAGTGTCTGTGACCCCATTTCTCCTAGTGTCCCCAAATGTCTTTGTCCCCATGTCTCCCAGTGTCCCCATGTCTGTATCCACAAGTGCCCCCAGGTCTCCCAGTGTCCCCAAGTGTCTTAGTGCCCCCATTTCCCCAAGTGTCTGTGTCCCTGGGTCTCTCAGTGTCACCATGTCTCACTGTGTCCCCATGTCTTTCAGTGTCCCCTAGTATCCTAGTGACACGGGGCACACAGACATGGGGACACAGACACTGGGAGACTAGGGGACTGGGCAACATGGCGGCACTGACACTGTGATACATAGGAACACTGATGCCAGGCTTGTCTTCCAATTCTTTGGACAGACATGCCCCCTTTTTGGGCATGTTCGCCCCTTTTGGCACTTCAGGTCACGTGATCCACATCAGTGGCCCACTCTTTTACCCCGCCCATTGACTTCCTGCTTCATTGGACACTGCTGTTAGGGGGTATGGATTTACTTGAAAGATGAAAACATAAATTAGATAACGAGATTAGCATTGAGTATGTGTTTTTGTACAGCTGCATCCTTTGTTTCCCTCCAACACCATCTCCATCAGATACATGACGCTTGGGAGGTATGACTGTTTTAGTATTTATGGTCGATAAGATTCTTTAATTAGGCCCCATCATAACTGTCAGCACCAGGCCCACTGGGCTCTTAATCTTGTCCTGGCCATTTGGACAAAAACTTGGCACTAATTTGCCATTTGGGCACAAATATGGCATTTATAAGTTATTTTGGGACAAAGATGGCACTTTTTTTTTTTTATAAATATGGCAATTATTAGCAGCTTGGGAACAAAAATGGCCCTGGCCAGCTGCGTGGGAACAGAGAAGGCCCTGGCCATCTGCGTGGGGACAGAGAAGGCCCTGACTAGCTATCTGGGGACAGAGATGGTCCTGACTCCATAGGCGTGCGCACGGGGTGTGCCGGGTGTGCCTGGGCACACCCTAATCCCCGTGGCACGCCTATGGTTTGAGTCCTGCAGGAACAGCGTTCCTGCAGGCACTCAGTGCCCCCTGTTTCACCTCTTGCCCCTGTCATGGGGAGGGCAAGAGGTGATGGATTCCCCCACCCCCCTTCAGCGCGCGGCGAGGGAGCTGTCTGCTCTCTGCTCCCTCTCGCCGCGCGCTGATGCCGGGAGCCGGAATATGACGTCATATTCCGGCTCCCAGCTCCAGCAGACAGCCCGCGCGGCGAGAGGGAGCAGAGAGCAGAGAGCTCCATCGCCGCGCGCTGAGCTGCAGAGAGGCGCCCGCCCCCACTGGACCCCAGGGAAAAGTCCACCAGCACTCCAGGTAGGAGGCTGGGTGGACATTTTTTTTAAAAATTAAAATATAATAATTTATGTGTGTGTGTGTCAGTGTGTGTGTGTGTGTCTGAGTATGTGTGTGTGTCTGTGAGTGTGTGTCTGTGAGTATGTGTGTGTGTGTGTGTGTCTGTGAGTATGTGTGTGTGTGTGTCTGTGAGTGTGTGTCTGTGAGTATGTATGTGTGTGTGTCAGTGTATGTGTGTGTCTGTGAGTATGTATGTGTGTCTGTGAGTGTGTATGTGTGTGTGTGTGTACGTGTATATATATATATATATATACACACACACACGCTGTGTGTGTGTGTATGTGTATATATATATATATATATATATATATATATATATATACACACACGCAGAACCGGCGCTATCTGAGTGCCGGCTCTGCTCTAAGCCTTCATGGGCCGGCGGGTAGACCAAAGATCTACCTCACCGGCCCACAGCAGCATGGAGGGAGGCAGTAGAGGACCCAGGCAGCTCTAGACAGAAGCTCCGCCAGGTTCCTCTCGCGATATCTGAGCGTTGCTGCGGCAACGCTCAGATCTCGCGAGAGTTAACTCTAGCCCCGCAGGCTAGAGTTCACTCTCCACTAGACCACCAGGGATGGCACATGGCAGCAAGGATTTACTAATCTGCCAAATCCCTCCAAACATACAGCACACACACATACAGCACCTACACACATACAGCTCACACACACACAGTACACTAACCGCACCCTCACAAACACACACAGCACCTTTAAAAAAAACACAACACCCTCACACACAGCACACTAACAGCACCCTCACAAACAGCACCCTCACAGGACAAACATACACACACAAACAGCACAGTCACAAACACGCACCCTCACACACACATCACAATAACAGCACACACAGCAGTGTGTGTGTGTATATATATATATAGATAGATAGATATATACACACACACGCGCGTGGCGTGTGTTTGTGCTTTAGGGTGCACACCCTAATGCAATAGGCTGCGCACGCCTATGCCTGACTCCCTGACCAGCTGTGTGGGGACAGATTTCCTTGACCAGTTGTGTGGGGACATGTTACTGGGAAGTTGGGCACAAAGATGATGCTGACAAGCTTTTGGGGACAAAGCAGATACTGTAGGAAGTGGGTGACATGTTACCTAGGGATGTTAGGGTGCCCAAAGAGGTGGAATGGTTTCCATGGAAAATGGATGGCTAAAAGTGGTATGTTTGTGAAGGGGAAGTGGGTAGCAATATAACCACACCCACCTGGGGCACTAAAAATGTTTGTGCACTCGGGCGTTAGTAAAACTCGGATAGGCCCAGATACTATTGCACTATGCTCAGGACATTATGACCTGCAGAGAGCTATGAAATGGCATTGTCCACCCTTGGCAGGCCAGCCTACTTGATTGGCAGACAGCCTGATGTGCATTGTCAATGACTTGTCAATTCTAAGGATGAACAAATCACTTCACTGACCTGCCTCTTTTACCCCTCCCACTGCATTCTGCTTTACAAGATGCCGAAGTTGGGAGGTATGCTATAGGATCCTTTAAATGGACCATCCAGACTCAAAGCATTTCTGCTTGCTGACTGTCACACAATCAGTCCTGGTAGTTTAGCTCAGTGGAGCTAAACTTAAGAGGCAGCAATTGCCCAGAGAACCTGCCTTGCAAAGACCTCTCAGTGAACAGCATTGGAAGTCTCTGATTGGACAGCCACAGAAAGTCTGGGCGGGGTTAGAAGGATAGGTCTTGCAAAGGCTGCAGACAAGAGATCTACAGTTATTTCAAGCTGTTTTAGATATACCCTCAATGAAAAAATGGATTATTAAATGCCTGTGTTTTCATTTGGGATATAAACCGTGAGTTTAATTTATTATATAGTTGTGTATTTGTATGTTGCCAGTGGAGTGTCCCTTTAATATGTCAATGCTCAGAGAAAGTTTCATCCTTTATGGTCTACTGGTAATTATATGGTCATCCATCATACATACATAACTAAAATATTTATATGCGGTACATAAAATAAAATAAAATATTTGCATGGCAACGTTTTCTCTTGCATGAAAAATATTCTTGTGTGCATAAATGGTTCAATGCCAGAATATAATCTCAGGTCTGATTAGATACGTTGTGGTTTTGTTTTTATAAATTGTCATTACAATATATTTTGATGGCAGTAGTGGTTTCTTATCATACAAGAGAATGTAGAAGTGATTTTCTTACTGCTTAGTAGTCTGTAAAAGTCATACATTTTCTTTAATTACCTAGATTTAGGTTGTTTCATCTTCAGATTCCAAAGTTTCCTGGAACAAAAATGGCAGACATTACAAGATGGATGGAAGTATCGTTAAATCAGAATACACTCAGGGTTGTTTATTTACTAACGGGAAAATGTAAAATGAATTTGAAATTTAAGACCAGAGTAGCTGCATGGAAAGCATGACCTTAACATTTTAAATTCACTTCACATTCACCTTGAATTCTCAAGTTAGTAAATATCCCTGTATATTACATTTAAAAAAACAATAAATTTAACACAATTTGACATGTGGCATAATTACTTGTGTTCCCGCTTTAACGAATAACCCTATATGAGGCAAAAAAAGAATCCATAGGAAAAAAACACAGAAAATAAGTTAATAAATAACTGACGCATTCTTAGTGTTGTGTTTGATTTAATTCAAACATTGGATACTCATCATTCCACAATGTTTATTGCTGCCTACAGTTAATATTTGCTCTAAACCGTCATTTCTAGCGCTTGTTTTTAATTGCTGACCATCTCACACTACATCTTTCTTCTTCCTAGGTTTGTAAAACAGAGAACGTTTAAATATACGCATTCACAGATTTCCAACAGCTAGTGAGGTCATTCAACCAAGTTCAGTTATCCCTCTAAGGATCTCTGAAAATTCACTAATGCAAGTACTTGCTAAAAAAAAACCTTGAGATAGCCAAACCACAAGGCAAAAGTGACAGCCTCTATGCTTTTAATCCATTTTTACAATAATCTCCACGTCCTTTTCTTCCCTTCGTTTAATCTTTACTCACAGAATAGGAGTGCAGTCTCAGTACTAGAAAGTTTTAGATATTTAATGTCAAGAAACACAGAAATGCATTATTCATGTAGTTTAATCTTTTTACTTATAGCTATAGACTATCATATGGCGAAGCCTGCCTGTTATTTAATGGTGATGATAAACATTTTGCTGTCCTTAAACTTTTAATTAAAGGCATATTAATATTTAAGACTCATGATATTTAATCTAGTTGCAATCATGCGCATGTTAAATGTTAATTGTACGAATATAACACGGATTCCTGACAGAAACTGAAACCTTGGATTAAAGGTAAAAATTGTGCAGGATTCCCTAATTCATTGGAAGATTAACCCTTATTATTTTTACAGGAAATCTGCATGCCGTTTTAGTTATCCTTGACCTTTCTATAAGGGTTTATCACTTACCAGGATTTATATATGTATTTTTATTTACTTAGCCCCTATATTTAACAGCAACAACAACCTGGGTGTAGGTCTAAACATTTAAATGTTGATGTCCACACCACTGTATTTATTCCTGTAATAGAACGGACTGCCTCCATTTTAGCTCAGTCTATTAGATTCAAAACACAGCTGACTGAGGAAGCACCAGGAGGAGTGAAACGCATATCGACAACCAGGACTTTTTATCTTAATCATTGTATTTCATTTTTATTTACTTTTTAGCATATTTGTATAATAAATATATTAAATTTTCTACTAAGCCCATAGAAGCCTCAAGTACCTTCATTTGGGGAAGTGCCAACCCCTTACGGTGGCACAAAGCCTACCACCCTCAGAGCCAGGATTTTAAGGCTTTATAACAGCATAATACCTATTAACATTCTATCAGAAATATTAGTGAATTGACTATACTACACATTGCATGTTCCATTGTTTTTATCTTCCCGAAGAAAAGTTTCAGCAGGAAATAATGGTGGGATGCTGCCCTAAAAAGCATACCGGTCCAATTTACAGAGCCAAAACATAGGCTCTGGAAAATGTGAGTGATCCATTTATCTGCCTCATTTGAAATTGCACAAGTGTTTTACAATCTGCACTATATTATATATTTTTATCTTCCATATCTGTATGTGACATATACAACCCAATCAAGACCCAGTGAGGTAATTCCTCAACATTTATAGTGCTCCACTTAAGGTATATATATATTATATACCAAATTCCTAGGTTACAGTCTATTAGATTGCCCATTAAAAAGCAATGTTTACTTTCAATGGAACATCACATGAAAAGAGATTATTAACACAATGTGTGTTTTTCAATGTTTTAATCAGTAGTGTAAATTCCAGTGAACTGATGGTTCCATTTGAAACTCATTGATGCCAGTGGAGACAAAGATTTACAAAGGTTGGTTCTGACCATTGGATGTTTTCTCATACTTAAAGGGACACTATAGTCACCAAAACAACTTTGGCTTGAAGCAGTTTTTGTATAGATCATACCCATGCAGTCTCACTGCTCAATTCTCTGTCATTTAGGAGTTAAATCACTTTTTTTATGCACCTTAGTCACACCTCTCTGCATGAGACTTACACAACCTTCCTAAACACTTCCTGTAAAGAGACATCAAATGTTTACACTTCCTGTATTGCAAATTCTGTTTAATTTAGATTTTTTTTTATCTCATGCTCTGTTAATAGCTTGCTAGACTTTACAGGAGCCTGCTGTATGTGATTAAAGTTCAAATTTACAGAGCAGGAGATAAAAACTTTTGAAGTTACAGCTGATTGAAAATGAAACCATATCAATTAAAGCATATTTTTCGTGTAAGTCACGGCCAGGGGAGGTGCGACAAGGGCTGCATAAACAGAAGCAAAAGTGATATAACTCCTAAACGGCAGTGGTCTCCCATTGCAGAGGAAAGGATATTGTGCCAAAAGGGGCATGGGAGGAGGGAAGAGATCTAAATTTAATAAAAACATAGAAAACTCCAGCATTAGAGATGCATGTATTTATTTCTAAAGCTGGAGGTTTCATATTTCATATTCATATATTTGGTTCAAAACTTATATTTTTAGTAATATAAATGACTTTGTTAACACTAAATAATAGCAAACAAAAGAGTGAAAAGAAAATTGTGATTCTTGTTAAAATGAATATTTGCTAATGTATTACAAGGCAGAAAATATATGTAATTAAAGTAGACTGTGTAAATGTTCTCAGTGTTTGCCAAATAACTCTTCTAATTGTCAAGCCTGATACCCGGTCTCCGCTAATCACAGATTACAAAAGCTTAGTCAAAACAAAAAATACTTCCAGGAACGGCATGAGCCAAGTTCATAAAGACACTTACAATGGGAAAGATCATGTTATGCACAGTAGGTTCTGCAACGTCATTGCAGTTCTCAGTAACCAAGTCTTGCAACAGCTACAGCCTGTGTAACTTGTGTCGAGTATAACGATTCTTCATTCATATACAGTGAGGGGGAAAAAAGTATTTGATCCCCTGCTGATTTTGAACGTTTGCCCACTGACAAAGAAATTATCAGTCTACAATTTTAATGGTACGTGTATTTTAACAGTGAGAGACACAATAACAAAAAAAAAAAAAGAAAATCCAGAAAAACGCATGTCAAAAAAGTTATAAATTGTGTGCATGTCAACGAGTGATAAAGTATTTGATCCCCTATCAATCAGCAAGATTTCTGGCTCCCAAGTGTCTTTTATACAGGTAACGAGCTGAGATTAGGAGCACTCTTTTAAAGGGAGTGCTCCTAATCTCAGCTCGTTACCTGTATAAAAGACACCTGTCCACAGAAGCAATCAATCAGATTCCAAACTCTCCACCATGGCCAAGACCAAAGAGCTGTCCAAGGATGTCAGAGACAAGATTGTATATCTACACAAGGCTGTAATGGGCTACAAGACTATCACCAAGCAGCTTGGTGAGAAGGTGACAACAGTTGCTGCGATAATTCGCAAATGGAAGAAACACAAAATAGTTGTCCGTCTTCCTCGGTCTAGTGCTCCATGCAAGATCTCACCTCGTGGAGTTTCAATGAGCATGAGAACAGTGAGAAATCAGCTCAGAACTACACGGGAGGATCTTGTTAATGATCTCAAGGCAGCTGGGACCATAGTCACGAAGAAAACAATTGGTAACACACTACACCGTGAAGGACTGAAATTCTGCCTGCTCGCAAGGTCCCCCTGCTCAAGAAAGCACATGTACAGGCCCGTCTGAAGTTTGTCAATGAACATCTGAATGATTTAGAGAAGAACTGGGTGAAAGTTTTGTGGTCAGATGAGACCAAAATCGAGCTCTTTGGCATCAACTCAACTCGCCGTGTTTGGAGGAGGAGGAATGCTGCCTATGACCCCAAGAACACCATCCCCACCGTCAAACATGGAGGTGGAAGCATTATGCTTTTAGGGTGTTTTTCTGCTAAGGGGACAGTACAAGTGCACCGCATCAAAGGGACGATGGACAGGGCCATGTACTGTCAAATCTTGGGTGAGAAGCTCCTCCATTGGACATTGAAAATGGGTCATGGATGGGTATTCCAGCATTACAATGACCCACAACATACAGCCAAGGCAACAAAATAGTGGCTCAAGAAGCAGCTCATTAAGGTCCTGGAGTGGCCTAGCCAGTCTCCAGACCTTAATCCCATAGAAAATCTGTGGAGGGAGCTGAAGGTTTGAGTCGACAAACGTCAGCCTCGAAACCTTAATGACTTGGAGAAGATCTGCAAAGAGGAGTGGAACCTGAGATGTGTGCAAACCTGGTGGCTAACTACAAAAAATGTCTGGCCTCTAATTGCCAACAAGGGTTTTGCCACCCTTCGAAGGGGTCAAATACTTATTTCACTCATTGACAAACTTTTTTTGACGTGTTTTTCTGGATTTTTTTTTTGTTATTTTGTCTCTCACTGTTAAAATACACTTACCATTAAAATTATAGACTGATCATTTCTTTGTCAGTGGACAAACGTTAAAAGTCAGCAGGGGATCAAAAACTTTTTTCCCCACTGTAGTATAGCAGGGGTAGGCAACCTTTGGCACTCCAGATGATGTGCACTAGACCTCCTATGATCCTTTTGCCAGCATTATGGCTGTGAGAGCTTTATAGGAGATGTAGTCCACAAAATCTGGAGTGCCAAAGGTTGTCTACCTTTGTAATACAGAGTTAATAAAAAGGCAGAAATACACCCAGACGCTGTGGGTTCAAGGAGTCTGTAGCTGCCACACCTGAAATTTAAATATTCACGTTTTTTTCTCTGACATTCTGCTGGGGGTAGGCAGAAATATAGGTTTGTTATTAGCTCTCCAATGTCCCATGAACAGTAGGAAGTAGATTACTGATGGGGACTAGTTTTTTATCCCCTTATGGATCTTCAGTATATGGAGTCAGATGGGGGACATTATGCAAGCATAATTAAGGTTTACAGATCGCTCTCTCTATTGCTAAATGTCACAAATTTTGACTTGTTGTAGGACGCCAATACTAACATAAGGTAGCAGGAATGATTGATCTATGGCACCAGAACTCAGGTCTCCTTTTTCCAAAAACAATTAGGAGGGTGAAAGAACCATTTCAGTGGTGGAGGGAAAATGTAAGGAGAAAGAACAATGAGCCGGAACGTATTGAGAGAGAGAGAAATCAAAAGCAAAGATAAAGACCAGTCAGTGGAAGAAAGAAATAAAAAAAGCAATAAGATGATAAGAAGCAGCAATTGTAGGAGTGTAGTGGAAGGATGGACTTAAATAACAGTGGGAAGATGCGGAGAGAGAGGGGAAGAACTCAGAGGGAGGAAAAGGCCAGAACAATGTCCACCTTAGCTGTTCACTCAGCAAGATGACTTTCTGTACTCAAGCATGCATTTCTTATGCAAGAGAAGGGCTTATTCAATCCTAGATATTTATAACCAATAACCGATAATTGGCTGAGATATATATATATATATATATATATATATATATATATATATATATTTAAAAAAATACGACTTGGCCCCAGCAGCACCCTTATAATGTATGCATGTTCAGGTAAGTGCAGCGCTCTTGTGCCGGAACCGACGTATGCGGTAAATAAAGTGTGCCCCCACAGGTAGAGTATCATGAATAAAGGATGTGGAGGGAGGGGCATGCAGATCGCCAGACCAATGACGGTGAGGTGGGCCAGCGGGGAGTCCCTTATATATGCCCATATGCCCCTCTCACAACTCCAGGCAAAGCCTTAACACACAGACATATGTATATGTTTTCTACCAGGGTAAAAATTATTTTGAATTGCCCCTCACCCTTTGCCACCACTGAAACTTAGGACCAGTAAGGTGACCTCCACTCAGAAATCCCAAACCTGACACTTTCATCATCATTCATCAAAAATAAAATGAAAAACAAACGTCCAGCACACTCCTACACACTTTTTTGCTTCATGCTGGTCATTAAATGCTATGTATATTGCAATGAATCGAGGACGAGGGACCTATAATGTAGCCAAATCTATTTTTCTAGAGAACAATTATGAAGCCTGCTCAGATAATTAATGTCCCAGTCTTGCTTAGAGTTATCTACTGCTAGACAGAAATTGACCTGTCTTCGGCAACAGTATTGAAAAGGTATATCTTCGTTTTTCTGCTTACTCAGAATTTGGCAGTCACTTCAAATCTGACTGCAGTAAAAATAATCGTAGCTGTTATTTTAATCACACAAAGCCTATTTACAATACACAGTAACAACACGCTATGTGATCTGGAATAATTTATTTTAAAAACACATCGGTAACCATCTTTTTTTTTTTTTTTTACATGTGATGGACCAGAGTATTTGTGAATGGAGAGTAAGATATATCTCATGCGAACCTTAGTCTAGTTTTGTATTCTGTAACACATTCATCAAATCAATGCTTTAAAGATTAACTTCAGAAAAGGATGAGTAAAATCACCAACTATAGCTGACAGGCTGTTGTTTATGAAATGTGAAAGAATGGCAATCCACTTTTAAGCAATTTAAGGGGAAAAGTTTGTGTCAGCTAGAGAGGTGAACTTTGATTTTTAAAAATAGTAATTTTCTGTGATATGTGGCTGTTATGTCATGGATTGATTGCACTCGTATCAGGATGATTGAGGACTTGCGACTATCCAGAATACTTTAAAGAATGGGGTCTCTTTTTCAGCTCCTGGTTTTTAAAAAGAAGTGCAATATATTGCATAAAACTAGTGATCGATGAGAGCAGTGGACAGTTAGTGAAAAAAATAATAATAATAAAAATTTAGTTATGTGAAGGATAAAACCAGATAAGGACTTCTATTTTTTTTTTTTTTTTTTTAAAGATCGATTTCCCCAACATGATGACAGTTTAATGTAATTTATTTTTCATTAAATGCTTTTGTGTTTTTAGAATTTTAAAACATTTATAACACTGCTTTAAGAAGCTTTGTATTTTAAAGAAAGCATGTAAAGAAAGACACCTAATTTACTCAGCATTGTTTTCTGGTGGGGGCTCTTGAAAAGGGTGTGAAATGTATAATTTTGGTAAACGTTTGTTTTGTGCTAGTTAGCACAATGCTATATCCCAATCAACAAGAAGCTTTGCTAAGGTCAAAGAAAGCCTCATTGTTTAGCTAGATAAATGCATGTTTACCCATGAAATTCTGACCAGGTTAAAACAACAGATCTTAGACCTTTGTGTAGAAAATGTGGATTGGGGAGAAAGAGGACATCCTTTGACGGAAAGTCTTCTATATTGGATGACGTTTTAGGATGTTGGCTTCACAGAGCATAGCTGAGATGTCCTGACTTCGATTTGGATAATTTGACTAATGCAATAAAGAGGTTTAATAGTTATTATCTATATTATGATTTCGCTCACTTCGAATAAGATCAAATGTATGCACGTGGGTCACGGTATCTATTTTCTTTTTTTTTTTTTAATTCTTTATTTTATTCGTGCATAGAAATAACAAGCAGTTTTGCACTGCCACGACAGCTGGTGCAAACATAAAAGAAACATGCGGTAACAGTAATGTGGCATATTGCACATTTTTTATATAAACAAGATTAAGTCACTTTGGTTGTTATGTGGTTGTCATACTACAGGCTATGCATGTCAACATCTAGTACAGGTTTCTAACTGCTTAATTAGATTTAACCATGCTTAATAGGATTTTATCATTCCTCATCAAATTTCATGCAAACAGGAGCGGTCAGCGGATTTACTGGACTAGTAGCAACAGTTGTAATTCAGGTGATGTAGTTGTAAAATGCTAGTGACATCATTTGGCCAGTTATTGAAACATGCTAGGTAATCACGTTTGGCTATGTGACCTGTTCGCTGCGCATATCTGAGCACTGGGTAAGGTGAAGCAGGTAGTTAGTAGGGAGCATGAATCTCTAGTTAATGCAGGCTGCCTCAGCTTATCTTTTGTGGTGGGCTGTGTTGGCATTCTCTAGCTTCAGTTACTAAGCATACTATGGCACCAGCATTATCGATAAAGGTGGCATGCTATTCATGTGAGAGAAATTTAAAAGTAAAACCAGCCTAATAAACATGTCAAATTACATGTGTAATAGATTATTCAGATACTTTGTCAATGGCAGGTATTCAGGACTCTTGTCATGCTGTGTTGGCAGGTATGGCGAGGGGTAAGGGTGGCATTAGACAGAGTCCCGCTTGTGTGGATCACCCTACTCCCACTCGCACCACACTAGTCCCACTGCAAAACCAAGGTCCGGAGGTTCTCCTCCCGGGAGGCTGTAGATGGGCTGTTTGCCGGTTTAGTCCGCCGGTTGGCAACCCTGCTGTAGCAAGAGTGGTGACTCGATGAGCCTTGTGTGTTGCCCTGCGCGGGTTTGCGCTTTGCTGTGGAGCTGTTACTGGGACCGCTGAGTGGTAGGCAGGTCGTGTGCGCCGGCGGGTCCGGCTCTGAAGCCTGGGAGCATGATTGATGTTGTCTGGGGAGCTTGGCGCCGCTTCCCGTCCTGCTGTTCTGCGGTTCCGTTGCCGTCGGGAGGCTGCTCCATAGGCGTGAGGGAGATTCCCCTGCAGATAGCGCCGGGTAGCCGGGCGGATCCACGCCTCTATCTCTCTCACGGCTCGCCTGAAGAGCTGTCCCCGGGCATTAAGCTTCTTCCAGAGGTAAGTACGTAGCCGTTCATAAAATTCCGGAATGTGCTTTGGTGGTATAGTGAGTGTACGCCTTGTTTTTGTCCGCTTCTGTGCCGCCATCTTGGCTAGGCCCTGGCGGTCTTGGTTGCATGAGAGGTTTGTCGCTTGGGCTGTCAGCGATTTGGGGGTATTCGTCCCCAGCGAGGACCGGGATGTCCCCCACCGGTCCAGAGGGGGGGGGCAGCGGGGCTGTGGTGTGCTCTCGCTTGTGAGCGCGTCCTGGGCCGGGGAATCGTCCGCCTCCCCCAGACCTCAGTTCCCGCTCTGGTGTAGGCCGCATGGCCGATGTCGTTTTTTCCACGGCGCTCCGGTGTTGGGCCGGTATATTTTTGTAGCTCGTGTCTTCCTGTGTTTGGTGCCGGTCACCGTCTGCCGCTAGCGCTTTCAGAACGCTCGTTATCGTTACTCTTTTGTCTGTAGCTGCAGGAGCTCTCAGCGTGTGCGGCCGGCCATCTTGGCTGTCAGGCCCCGCCCCCACGGTATCTATTTTCAATAGCTGTTTTAAACCGCTAATAATGGTCATGGTTGTGTACAAATTAATTTTCTTTTAATTTTGCCTTTTCTAGTTTTTTGCCCATTCCCCTTCCCTTCCCATTGTTTCATTTCCGCTTATTGTTGTATTCTAGATATTATAAGAATATATATTGTAGTATAAATGTAAAATCTTTAAATAAAAGAATTTGAAAAGAATTAGATGTAATAGGCCCCTCACACACTGCACATTTCCTAGTGACTGTTGAAATGCATATTGATTTGTCGCTAGCGCTCCACATTTTACTCTATAATGTGAAATGCCCCCATGTTCCTTTTAAGTATACCGTCTAAAAATTTCAAATCTTTAAGACAGAGAGTTTACTTTTCACATCACATCTTCACCAGTCAATGCTGTTGGGGGAATTTCTGTGGATCCATCATTGAACCCCCCTAGAGAGTTACCTAGTGTTTACAAAGGAAGAAAACATACTTACAAAAGGTACATGGCCTTGGATAGACAAATTCCTGGAACCCTGCCTTGCTGTCGGATTAGATTTATATTGTGGATGAAGTGTTGTTCACTTTGCAATGGGAGCTGGTCATAGTTTTCGCTCTATTGCAAAGACGACTTATTTTCCATTGCCCTCACCTTTCCCCTCCCGTTCCCTCACTCCCTTCAAATTGCAGTTGGATTACGGTTAGATCTAATGCTTGTATTTTTGTTAAATAACCATTAAAAACTTGAGTTTTAAAAAGGTAATGGAAAAAAGAGGTAGACTCTTAGAACACTGCAAAAGTTTTGAAGACGGAGGAGCAATCCTGGCAATAAGTTTATTTTTAGGGGGGTTTATTTTGGGCAGAAAGATGTTAAACTCTTTAGAACGTATCTATAGCTCCATTATTTTGTTTCTCTAAACATACTTGTGCTCATTAATATGAAATATCAGCAAGACATTGTACATCTTCCATGAATGGATAAGAATAAAACATGTCAGTGGGTCAATGGTGCTGGAAGATCAGTTAGAATATACTATACATTTATCAAAATGTTCAGTTCTAAAAAGTGGCCTAAAATACTAAAAGTGGGGCAATCACTATGGAAACCAGTGGAATCAGCAGGTGTATTTCATTGGTGACTGTTCCCCTTCATTTTTTTGCACCACTTTGCAGAAAAGAACACTTTGCTAAATCCCCCCACCAAGGTATACATAACAGACACCGGTCTTGTTTTCTCCATCACATCAGTTCCTGTCAAGCGGCCATGAAGTCACCTAATTATATTTGGCAGTACCCTAGCTACCATCCTTAAACAAATACTGTACCTAGAAAGTAGATTATCTGTTCTGTTTAGCTTACACCCAGCTTTTGTACAGTAGGTTTGAATCACACTTGGAACAAATGCATCGGAGAACGCTCACCTTTTTACAGAAGTCCCCATGCGCTGCTGGTCACAAGTGAACCGGAAATAATTTAATCTCCTCAAAAGACCACATTAATGAAAAAAAACTGACAAAAATAAAAACTAGTGTGTAAGAATGAGATGAAGTCATTCCCAGCATCCCATGAATGTTTAGTTAAAAAATGTAACATAACATAAAAACCAAAGTAAATTATATATCTTTACCCATAAGAATAGCACTTTAGCCCTATCCAGAAATTAAATATATTCCTTTTTCCCCAACCGCATGCTTTTCCTGTGGGATAGCAATGTATAATCAGACTTTGCTTATGATAGTGGGTTTGCAAAATTGTGGACAATAAACGTGGCATAAAACGGCTCCTATTTTGTTGTGCAATCTCAAACTTGTAATAAAATGTTCTTATAAAGCACCTGACCTACAAAAAAAAAAAAAATAGCCTACGTAGTGTTTTTTGTACATTTAATCCTGTAAAATGCCCAAATTTAAGAACAGCTACTATGTTCAACGTCCGTCCAAGGTTCTCTGCTGAACTAGATATTGTATAATGCCATCTTCAACTGCCTTTGAGTCTGATGACTAATAGAACGTCTACGGAACTAAATGCAACTCACTCACACTGTTATTTGAAAAATGTAAAAAAATATATATCTTAAAAGCAATTTGAAGAGCTCAAAGAGAGTAAGTCTGATTTGCGAAAGGAAAAACTAAAATAGAAAATAACATAAATTTATTTGAGAAAGTGTACCTGTAAAATTTGATGTTGGGTTGAACTTCACCTGGAAAACCCAACATTCCACACACAACTCGACTGTTGTTGAGTGTCCAGCCTTGGTCACACACCTGCCTCCACCTCCCATGATGCTTCACTTCAATTATACCTTCAGTGATAGGCATGCTTGCTTTGGCACGTGCTAATATTGGCTTAATTCGAATTTCCTCAATCTTCTTCGTGTGCTTAAGAAAAATGGTCAAGACAAAACATAGCTTACTGAGATTGGTAAAAAAAAAAAAAAAAAGAAGCCACTTGGCAAAAAAGAAATCCCACACACATTCAGGGTTATTTACTTACTGTGAAATATGGAAATTCCTATTGAATTCCCAGTTTTTTAACAAAATAGCAGAAATTAAAAATATAGCAGACTTTATTTTTTGGTTATTTTGACCTAAAATATGAATTCACTTTGGAATCAATATTAATTCACAAGTTACAGTTTAGTAAATATCTCCGATAATAAACAGATGAATGAACTTGCAGAAGATAATTGCAATTTAACAGCCAGAATCCAAGTTATGAATTTGTGACTTTATACTAGTCTGCCAGCTGTATCTCTGTTTTGTGGACTTGTCATTTATGTCACAGGATTGGTCTATGGCAGTGATGGCGAACCTTTTTGAGCCCGAGTGCCCAAACCGCAATACATGCCAACATTTTTTCTCCTTAAAGTGCCAACACGGCAATTAAACCCAAATACTGAGGTTTAAGTTTAGAAAAAAACAACTCGTACTGTTGTCCGAACTAATAACTTTGTTTTAAAAGAACACAGAGTTCAATGATACAAATTTTAAATAATGATATAAATAGATAAAATTAAGCTTATATTTATTAGTATCTCCAACAAATGCAATACATACACACACAGACTGCTGAATACATACACACAGTCTGCTGAATACACACACAGTGCTGAATACACTGCTGAATACAGAGACTGATGAATACACATACAGACAGACTGCTGAGTACACACACACACAGACACACACAGACTGCTGAATACACACACACAGACTGCTGAATACACACACACAGACTGCTGAGTACACACACACAGACTGCTGAGTACACACACACAGTCCGCTGAATACACGCACACACACACATACTGCTGAATACACGCACACACACTGCTGAATACACGCACA